>QKWP01000777.1:18902-94830 GCA_003550325.1 Gigaspora rosea
ATATATAACGATTTAATGTAAAAAAAATAATATATATCGATTATAGATATATATCGATTTTTATCCAATTTAATCGATATATAATGATATTATGATATATATCGATTATAGATATATATCGATTTTATCCAATTAATTGATATATAATGATATTTTAATTGATATATAACGATATTATATAATCAATATAAAACGATTAAGTGCTATATATCGATCAATATCTATGTATAAAATTTTCTGATGAAGTTGTTGGTTTTCTTGCAAAGGGCTAATGTTCTTGTAAAGTGCGAAAAAAATTAATAAAAAAAAAACAAACTAAAAGCAAAAAAAAGCAAAACCAAAAAAATCAAAATAAAATAAAAAAACAAAATGAAATGAATAAACAACGTGAATAGAAAATCTAATTTATAAACAAAAAATCTAATCTAATCATTTGTAAATTAATTTCGATATATTTAAAGTATTCAAAAATATAGTTCAATATGTTCTTGGTATAACCCAGATTACATATCTACTGATTCAGCTAGACCTCTCAAAAAATATTTCAAATTCACTTTCAAAAACATTTTCAAAATATTTCAAAAATCTAAAATATTTCAAAATATATTGTGAAATATTTCAAAATATATTGCATATATGAAATCTTTTGAAAAAATTTGCAGGTTCACAAGAACTTTTGAAAGATTGTGCTACTATAAATTTGCTAATAACAAATATTATTGGAATGAAGTATCTGCTGAAATGATTAGAAAATATTGGTTCTGCACGAAAGTTGTATCCCCTTGTAATAAAAATGAAGTACTTGTTACCTCCTTTACTATTGTTAAACATATTGATAACATCACGAAATTTTATATATAGATATTAATCAATATATAATAGTTAATTATTTTATATCGATTAAAAAATAATGATATATATCGATTAACTGGTTAAAAATCGATATATATCTATAATCGATATATATCATTTTATCTATAAATCGATTATAATCATAATTATTTAAAACAATATATAACAATTAACAGATTTTTAACGATTACATACCCGTCACAAACATTTCAACCCAAATTACCGGGTAAAAAAAAAAAAAAAGTTCAAAATCTCTTAAGCCCATTTGAACCGTAAGCTACCAAGGATCATAAAAATATATTCCACAAAGTGTGCCAAAAAACTTAAAAAAAAAAACAAAAGTGTTTTGAACGATTTTTACCCCTCTCTCCTTTTTACCACCTCTCCCTTTTTCACCTCTCTCTTTTTTTTCTTTTTTCTCTTCTTTTTTTTTCTCTTTTTTTTTTCTTTTACTATTTCGAATACTTCCGAAATATTTTAGGACAATCTGTAACCTGGATCATATCAAGAACATGTTTGACTAATATTTTTGAAATATTTCGATGATTTTCGATGATTGTACTACAAGATCAGATTAGATCTTTGTTTTTTTTTTGTTTATAATTTAGATCTTCTATTAATTTTATATTGTTTTTTCATTTTCTTTGTTTCATTTAGTTTCATTTAGTTTCGTTTTGTTTCATTTAGTTTCATTTTGTTTTTTTTTATTTATATTTTTTTTTATTTTTTAATTTTTTTATTTTATATCTACACTTTACCACTAGCACTTTGCAAGAAATTCAATAACTTTTCGGCACTTATCGCAAGCCAACTCAGACTTTCGACAAGAATATACAACTACTTTCTTTAGCAATTTCGAAAGTTCAAGAATGCAAGTTTTCCCAAGTTTTTGCAAGTTTTTGCAAGGTTTCGTTTTATTTATTTTTCATTTCATGTTTTTTGTTTTTTATTTTTTTTATTTTTATTAATTTATTTTTATTCCAGCACTTTGCAAAACCTTCAACGATTTTTAAATTGCAAGATCACAAACTCTTACTTTAGGGAAATGGAGATTACAAATATGAGCGAATATAGTCGAATATAAGCAAATATAAGCAAATATAATGGTTTTTTTTTGTTTTTGTTTTTTTTGTTATTTTTTCAGGTTTGTTTTTTGTTTTTTGTTTGTTTTTTTTATACTTATTAGGAAGTTGCGAATATGAGTAAATATTAGTGAATACAAACGAAATGATAGTTAAACAAAGAAAAAGAAAAATAATAGCTAACTATAGCTAACTACAGGGTAAGAAAAATAAGTGTATAGAGCTATTATTATGCGACAAAGTATGAAAGTAGTTCAAAATATTACTATTTTTTTATTTTCGTTTTTTTTTGGGTTTATTTTTTTTTGGCATTTTTTTTATTTTAGAAAGTAGCAAATATAAGCGAACATAAGCGAATATAAGTGAATATTATAGTTAAAACAAAGAAGAAAAAAAATAATAGCTAACTGCAGGGTGAAAAAATAAGTATATAGAGCTAGCATTATGCAGCAAAGTACAAAAAGGTTCAAAATATTACTATTTTTTTCGGTTTTGTTTTTTTTCATTATTTTTTTTTGTTATTTTTTTTTATTTTTTCGTAAAAAATGTATAATAATATATAATAAAATATATAATATTGATTAAAAATATATATTTAATTAAAGCAAAATTTTACTAAAATCAACTCTTTCCGACGATTACTTGGACCAAATTACCAACGGAAGAAAAACAAGAAGTTTTTTGTTGGAGCGTTGCCTATACTTAATGTATAGTAGGATAACACAAGAAAATGGTTTTTATAAAGGTCAACTAACTTTCCAGGGACTCCTTTATATATTCGACATACAAGCCAAAAGCATACTTTTACAAGATAACTGGCAAAAGGTGGAGCCCTTGTACAAGAAATTTTGGTGGAAATTAAAGTTTTCTTCTGTCGACGAAGTTTTTTGTGGCAAAACAATGGGGAACAACAAAAAATTGAGTTTTTCAACTGCACTCTTTTCTTTAAATTTTTTTTGAATATCGTCATACTTCCCTTTGGATTTTTTCGAAATTTTCGCCAAAAAGTAGGAATCCTAGCTTACTCCCTCCAAAAGATCGGCAGTGTTTACTCCTTCCGAATTGGAATGATCTGAATCGGAACTGGTGCCGTCACGTGTGGATTTGGTCGCTACATACAAATAAACAATAAATGATGTAGTTGAATCTGGAGGGCACGTGAAAAATTTCTTATCTTTTTTTAGTTTTGGTTTTCTTTTTTTCATATATCTGTACATATAATATACTGGTAGACATTAGTCTTGTGGTATTATATAATTTTTATCGTTTATGCTAGACGTGTTAGCATCTACAGTTTCTATTCTTTCTTTGCTTTCTCTTTGGTTTTTCTTTTACTATTTTTTTCTTTTGGTTGTATTTTTGGTTGGTTTTTTTGTTTAGTTGTTTAGGTATTGTCCCCCCTTTAATCTTTTCCCCTTTTTTATTTTTCTTTATGAGAAGCTCAGAGAAGAAGTTTTTAGGTGGAATGGATTCTGTGGTTGGTTTTCTGAAGCCAGGTGGTGCTATACTTCTTGCTGATGGGGAGGACTGTCGCTTGAGTATGAGCAAACCATTTCAGTGCAGTAGCCAAAGTTGGGCACCAATTTGGGCAGCCGGCTTAGTTCGGTCTCTACAGTTAGTACATTAAATTATGTAGTTTTTATATAATTTGCTAATAAAGATCAGACGGCTATGAAGCTTAAAAAAATATATATATATATTTAATTAAAGTATAATAATAATAAATAAAAATAAATACAAAAAGAACTCTTTCCAACGATCCCTTGCACCAAATTTTTCAAGAAAGCCGACCTATGAAAACTATACAGTTATTATATGTAACATGCAACAAAACTCCACTTTCAGCAGCTGGGGCTCAAGGCCATTCACTGAGTGTTTGGTTTCTATGAAACCAAAAGCGGTTGTTACTAAAATAGAGTTGAAAAAGATTACTCACCTAAGCGAGGTCTCTTGGCAGAAGTCTGGAAAACTACCAAGCGAAGAAGTAGTAGTTAGTTTTGTCAAGGCTTTTGGATATAGAAACATACAAAAGTGCTTGGTTAGATATTATATTCTGTATAGTGTAACTCTTTCAAGTCTTTACAACTTGGTGTCCTTCCCTCCCGCTCCTTTGGTATTTTCGAAATTTCAACAATGTGGGTATTTTGGTTTACCCCCTTCAAAAGATCAGCAGTGTTTACTCTTTCCAAATCGGGAACGCCTACCAGTTTGGTGTTGACGTCACGAGTGGATCATTATGCTACAATGTAAACAGTGAATGATGTGTCAAAGATGTTTTGGACCGTACGAAGAAATTTCTTACAAACGTTGCTACAAGGTGGTTTTTCTTTTTGTGTTGTTTTCTTTTCTTCTTAAACATATAATACTAGAGTAGAGTTTCTATACAGTATTATATAATTTTTACATTTTATACATTTCATTTTATATCTGTCAGGATTAGTCTTTTCTTTGTTTTTCTCATCTTGTTTCTCTTTTTCTTTTTTGTTTTGTTTTTTGGTAATTCGTTTAGGTTTAGTAGTACCTCCCCTTTTTTATACTTTCCTTTAGATTTCGTTTTAAATTTTTTTTTTCTTATGTTGGATTTTGAGTAAAATCATTCCACCATCGAAGCTAGGTGAGAAGGATTTAAAGAAAAAGGCAGTCCTGACAAGGCTAACAGCAGCTATTGGGTGAATACAGGTCACTTGCAGTGAGTTGCGGGTCCCTGTAGGAGAAGAACTAGTTGTCATGGCAGGTCACACCTGGGTACTTCGGTATCGAGTGAGTTTTTATTAGATAAGGAGGATTTAGTTAGTAGCCGGAAAAGTATAGTGTAGCATTATGACTTACCGTAGCTGAAATAATGTAAATTTTATTACAACCTCCATAATAAAAGCAGGGCCGCTGGTTAAAAAAAAATAAATAAATAAATAAAAATAAATAAAAAAATATAAAATTTTATATTAAATTGCAAAACCTTGTAAAAACATGCAAAAACATGCGAAAATCTGTAAAATATTTAAAAATAAGTATACAGTATAATAGTATTGTTATTTGTGATTTTTAATCTGATATCTATCAATTATTACCGATTATTATCGATTACTATCTTAATCGTTAGTCCTCGTTATAGGGGATTTAAATCGATTACTATCCAATAATGATAAAAATCGATAGTAATCCCCGTGTAAATTTTGGTGATGAATATAAAAAAAGGTCCATCTCTTGATCCAAATAATGAAATAACTATCAAGGAACTTTAGCAGCAAATAGATGTATTAGTATTCGAAATCCATATGTCAATTAAAGATTTAATAAGCCTTGAAGTAGAAAAAGAAGTATACCACCAGTTTACCAATAAAGATCTAATTCAAGCTGCAATAGAAGTGGAACAGATAGAAGAGAAATTTGTAATACCACTTTTAAGGGCACTGCCAGAAATCAGCTAATTCAATTTTGGCCAAAATTTTGACCATCCTATTTTAATCGGGTCTTTATATTAAATTTTCACTTTTTTAGACCCTTTTTTCTAGAAAATCAGCTGATTTCTGGCCCTCTTCTAACTAGAAAAAAGCAATTAAATATTTTGCATAGTGCTTTGAGAATCATAAATAAAAAAAATTAATAATACAGTCAACACCCGCAATAGTCATACCCGCTTTTATCACAATTGTGCTATAATCACATAATCTTTTTGAAACAAAATTTTTATAATAGAATTTGCTTGCAATTGTCACATCTAGTATTAAATTTCATAATAGTCACTATCACATCAAATCTCAAATCTGACTTATAGAGTACCTTAATAAATCTTGCCCGCTATAATTACATCAAAGCATGTGTAATTTTGAAATCAATGCTACATCCAAAATAAGTACAGTAATTAATTACGGTATTATCAATATGCTTATTTGAACTATGTATGACGACCAGGGCCAATGATTTTCTGCGGTGACAAATGCCAATTCCGTCCGTAACGAAATATTCTGCAAAAATTCAGTGCATAATAAATTGCTTTTTCTGTAGCATTTCCATGATCAAATTTTTAAATTTCGTGCAACTTATGTTTTGGGTGAGTACTTTCTTATAGTAAAAATAAAAAAAAATCCAACACACCCCAATTTCTTGAACGTCTTTCGCTTATCTTTAACACAATTCCATTTTGATAACAATGACCAATATAAAAGCTATACCATGTTTAGAAAATATTCTGGGTAAGTGCTTCCCATAAGAACAAAAACAATCTAACTTACCCCAATATTTTTCATTAACGCCTTTTGCTTTAATACAAATCATTTCGATAACTGGCCAACTTAATTGATTTGTATCGATGCCAATAACAACTTGATTGATTCCAGCATCAACAATATTTATTTGCATTATCGGCATTATTATTAGGGATCCAAACAGTTACCCGGGTAGCCGTGTACCCGACCACCCAACCTGAAATTTTTATTAACCGGGTCAGACTTTTAGCAAATCGGTTGACCCGAAACCTTTTACTAATCGGGTGACCCGAAATTCAGATGATTGGGTTGTCATGTGCCATTACGCAGCATATGACAACCAATTATCTACCCTAGCAAATAAATTTGAACTTAAGCATTAAAGCTATTTCATAATTTCTGAAGCACTGAAAAAATAGCCGATAACCGAATTGATAAGTTATCGAGTCGGAATCAATAAGTTACCAGCTTCGGCCAAACACAGAAACTTATCATTTCGGTTATCGGCAATTTTTTTCAGTGTTTCAAAAAATATAAAACAGCTGTAAACCCGAATCCCCACACTGATATCGTCATTGTTTCTGCATGGTTGCACTAACGACTTTGTCTGGCTCTAAAAAAGCTCTCGATTTTTTGAATAAATTATAACTTATTTCACAGCTTATTAAAAGCACATATTGAACTAATTTCTTTTATGGATAACTGATTATCCGGTTTTAGTTTTGGGTACCTGGTTGATGAGAGTAACCCAATAGGTCACAGGCAAAGGTTTTTTAATCGGGTATCCGGGTCACCCGATTATATCCGGGTGACCCGTTTTGGTTTCGGATACCCGGTTGGAGAAGGTGTTTGACCCGACGGGTCACGGGTAGCGATTTTCAAACCGGTTTGGAACCCTAATTATTATTACTTATTGTCTACTATGGCAACCATGCATTCTGTGAGAATTCTGCGCTACCTGTACTACATTCCGAGTTTACAACCCGATTCTATGATTTCTGCGGCATTCTGTGAAATGCAGAAAATCATCAGCCCTGCTTCGGATTTTAGCAGTAACTAAAATAGTACTAGTAAGACACATAACCAAACCCGATAGAAGTTGTGTTTTATTCTGATATCGCTAGTACTATTTTAGCAATTGATAATATCTGGTCAAACTGAAATACAGTACCTGTTGGCATGTTCTTGCTTAGTGTTAAGTTGAGATCGTGAAGATTAGTGTTCAAGATATGTTACAAGAGTGTACCTATTAAAGATTGCCTGAATCAAAGAGAATGTTTAGTATTCAAATAAAAAAAAGACTGTCCAATAAAATTAATAGAATCCTTACCTTCATACTGAGACGTAGGTGCCTTTACAATCTTCTTGATCCATTGACTTTTTGTATATGCACAAATTAATCTAGCATTACTAGTACGGCTTTAGTTTCCTTTTAAATTATATTGATATATGTTGGTATAGTTGACTATGCATTTTTTTCTCACCGATTTTTTTTTTGCCATTGAGTATTTGGCAACAATGGTCATATCATCCTTTTTTTTCATACTTTGAGTATATATAGTAACAAGATCTTTCACAATTTAAAACAGAATATAAACTTCTTCATTTTAAATAAAAACACTTATAATACTTAATAGACAATTCTCCAGTTAACTGGTTCAAAAATTTTTTTTTTATATATAAATTTTACTATAAGTGCGAATGCACAGCATCTCTATTTAAAACTTTTTTTTATACTAAGTTAATCACTTTTCTGGCTTAAGAACCTTTTGTAAAGCTCATTAAAATGCATCTAATAGTGGTTAGAGCGTCAAAATCAGCTTGGTGAATACCAAGATATCTTTAAAAAACCTTTCTTTTACTATGTAAATTTCTTTGCAAACAATAGTGTTGTTTATAAAGAAATTTATATAGTAAAAGAAAGGGTTTTTAAAAATATCTTGGTATTCACCAAGCCAATTTTGATGCTCTAACCACCATTAGATGCGTTTTAATGAGCTTTACAAAAGTCTTTTAAGCCAGAAAGGTGATTAACTTAGTATAAAAAAAAGTTTTAGATAGAGACACTGTGCATTCGCACTTATAGTAAAATTTATATATAAAAAAAAAATTTTTGAACCAGTTGACTGGAGAATCGTCTATTAATATTAACCAAAAAAATTTAACTAGCAAAAGCCATACTAGACTTACGGCCGTACAAAAAAAATTAATTCATGAAAAAAAAAAGAAAATCCTAACCTTTGAAATGAAGACATTGCCGCAGAATTCAAGTGCGATCGAAGCACAGTATCAAAGATCCTTAAGCAGAAACAATGGTCTGAAATACGTGAAGTTTCAAAGGATGCAAATGCACTTAAAATGGCTAGTCCCAAGTTTCCCCAAATTGAACAAGCTCTTGGAATGTGGATTTGCACCGCTGAACAAAAACAACTCACACTTATAGAAGAAGTAATTCGCTAGAAAGCCCTTGAATTTGCAACATTGTTAGGAGTTTCGGAGGATAAATTCAAAGCATCTGAAGGTTGGCTTTCACAATTCAAGGCTAGATCAGGAATTCGAAACTATCAAATTCATAGAGAAGCTAAAAGTGCCCCTATAGAATTTCTTCCACAATTTCGTGAAGAGCTAAAGGATTTTTGAAGTTATATTAGCCACAAAATATTTTTAATGCTAATGAATGTGGTTTATTTTATCACATGGAACCTAATACCTCACTGTTAACTTCTGTGCGCAAGGGTAAAAAAAAAAATAAAATGAGAATTACAGTTGTTTGCATATCCAATGCAGATGGTACTGAAAAAATGAGGCCATTAGTTATCAACAAGTCTAAAATGCCATTTGCATTTTGCTATGAAGGAATCACATCACATAGTCAACTTCCAGTTGATTATTAGAATAATGAAAAGGCATGGATGCGTCAAGATATATTTAAGGTTGTGTGATACTATTTTCGAATTACTTAGCACTATTTTTTTTTTTTTTATTCAATCTGCTTTTTTATTTTTTTTGTAAAAATTTTTTAACAATCTTCAAACTATATTCCGAATCAAGAACGAAAAATTCTGTTGCTCGTTGATTAATAATTATGAAAATTACCCAAACATTCATCTGCATTTTCTTCCTCCTAATACTACTGCTCATTTGCAGCCAATGGATGCTGGAATCATCAATGCCTTTAAAGTACACTATAAGCAACTTTATATTCGTCAAGTAATTCATGATTTTGATAGGGGCATTGAGGAATCAAGTAAGATCGATATACTTCAGGTAAAGTTGGCGACACCTAACTAGATTTTCAAAATTTAGTCTAATAATTAATATTACTGTATATTTTTAGACAATACGTTTGGTAAAAACTGCATGGGATGACATTGCTGAAACTATAAAAAATTGCTAGTGTCATACTGGAATTTTACCTCTCGAACACCTTGTCAGAATTTTTCCAGAAACAGAACTAGCGTTTGATGAAGACCCTGAAACTCAAATTATTCAAATTCCTGAAGTTACTACAGCTTTATTTGAAATTCAAGAACTTATTGACTTAACTAACAATACCCACCTTCAACAGATCACCCAAGAATACTTTGACTATGATGAGTTTATTGATACTAAGGAAGCTTTGAATGATAAACGAATCATCGAATTTGTTAAAAATCTGGTTGTTAGTGATAATGAGCCCGATGTTTTTGTGGATGAAGAACCTAAAATTACCTTCACTAAAGCCAAAAAAAGCCTTAATCAACTTCTTAGCTTTACTCACCAGCAATCCTTTATGACTAATAGTTTTATTAAAGAAAATGATGAGGCATTTTTTCATGATTTTCTTTCCCGAACACATAGAGCCTCTATTAGATTTATGAAACAGGGCACTCTTGAACATTTAATAATCCACGAATAAATCTTATCACCTTTAATTCTGTTATTAAAGTTAGCATATAAATATAAAACAGAGTTAAAAATTATGAGTATAGGGTATTCATTTTTATCAATTATTTTGTAACAAAGCCTTTGAAATTAAAATTGTTATTGAATAAAGGTAGAGGATTAAGCAGTATATTGTATCCAAATTTTTTTTCTAGTGCCGTTATAAAAATTTTATTAATTTGTGTGCATTCACACAATTTGTGCATACAGTATTTCGATAAAAAAAGATCATTAATTGCCTAAAATTTTATATTTGCAACATAAATTAATCGTAGTACATGTGCACGATCTCTAAAACTAGTTTAACCAAGCCTAAATTTATTTTTACTTCTTTAAATATAAATTTATATGCTATGTTGTTGTTATATTATTGGTTATGAACATATAACTAAACTTTTAATATTGGTTTTATAACTTTTCATATTAGTCACCTACTCACAATAGTCACATAAAGTTTCGGATTTTATGATGTGACTATTGCGGGAGTTGACTGTAGTAGCATAACAATAAAATTTTTACGAAAACTACAATCTTGTATTTGAGAAAAGGTTCGAAAGGAAAAAGCTGATAAGCAAGTCCAATGTAGTTTGGATTAATACTTCACTTGAGCAAAAAATGGTTCTTTTATTTTTTCTTTTCTTTCTTTTTATTAAAATACTATACTTGGTAAATTTTTTTTTAAAAAAAATATATCAGCAATAGAAAAAAAAGTAATCAATACATAAATAAAAATCATACTTATCTGTAAGATCTATATTGTCTCGATTTTAATTTTATCTTTTGTTTAACATTATTAATGTTACAGATTATTAGTTAGGCGCATGCCATTTATTACGTAATTTTTACCATGGATACATGGTCAGAAGTAGTGATCACGTCTATATGTTATATTAATCAATCAGTATTAGATAAAATAATTACACCATATATGGTTAGAGGTAGCTATTAAGTAAAAAATATTACGTAATAAATGGCATGCCCCTTATTATAAAATAAAATCTTAACCCCGATTTTCTATGATTTGATTGGTTTCTGATACAGTAATATAATCATGCCCGCCAAATCGAAAATGAATATATTTGAATCATCAGATATTAGAAATAGCAGGTTTTGGTTTCCTCTAGCCTTTTTAAACTAAAAATTTAACCTTTTAGTTTAAAATAGAAAAGTATGAGGTGAAATGTCACATCTTCTTTCTGTAGCAGTTTAATGGTTAGCCCTGACTGCAAGTGATAGGCTTGTTCTATTGCATAGATTATTAGATGATTAGTTAGAAATTTTAAATATAGTATTTCTTTATATATCATCCTGATATAATTGTAACTTACTATCCTATTTCTGTACTTGACATTAATAAATAAATAAAAAAAAAAAGAAATAGCAGGTTATTGGATATGACTTAAGGAACAGACCTAGTAGATTGAATTTTAACTGATTATAGTAGGATATCGGTTTTGATAGAATTAGTTTGAAAAGTGCCAATAGTATTAGTAAAATGTGTTGAATTTCATTAAAATAAAAAAAATAAACTAATACTTAAATTGTTAAGACAAAAAAAAGTGTAATTATAATAATTTGATATAAAAAAGCTTGTGTGATCAAGTTTTTGCAAGTAATAATAAGTTTTAATTAAGTTTATTTAAGTTTTTATACAAAACGATCTGCTACAGATTTTGTTCAATAAACTTGAAAATCTTGGTAATAACACTATATATTAAAATGATCACAGTTATAATCGATTTACTAGAAATCCTGTGATTATAAATAATCACTTAAATTACTATATAAAAAATTTATGATTAAATCTAAGACACAAAAAATATTTACTGAATACTATTTTATATATTCATTAAATACTTACTACTACTTGTCTAAACTAAGGCATAAAAAATATTTATTGAATATTTATTGAATATTTAAATTCTATTGCAATAATATTATTCAATGAATATTTTGAATATTCAATATTTTCAATAAATATAATAAGATTGAACAAATAAATATTCAAATAGATATTTTTTGACCGGATCAGACCTCTATTTTTCTAATACTAATATTTAAAAATTATACTAATATAACAATAGTTTTTGTAAAAAAAGTAAGTTTATAAGCTAGATTTTGTATTATAAGTAATTTTTTGATTTTTTTCATAAAAACTGTTTTTGTTACACAAAGAAAATTTGCAGATCGTGCTAATTCTGCAATTTTGATTGGAAGATGCAGGGCTGTAAATTTCACTCTATATATTAGCTAAATTTTCAAATTGGTCTCTTTATATATATACAAAATAAATTCTAAATTTGGCCACTAAAAATTTTTATTGGTTGGACTTTAGGTTGTCCGCACTGTAGTAAAATTTTGAAAGAATTTTTTTTTGAATTTTTTGATCGTATAACGTTACACCTGATCTTGAAATTTGAGCGCATCGCATGATGCGATGAATAAATTTATTCTTTTGTTTTAAACAATATAAATTAATATAATCCCGATAATCTGTCAAAGCAATAAAAATCAATATCATGCCTCCATGCCTGACTAATATACTAAAATTTTGAACTATATTATGGACAATTTTGATTGGTTAAAATTTACAAATTAATTTTATTTGTAATTTATACAAGTTATATACTTATAAAAATTCATATTTGTACCATTAAAAATCAGAAAAATTCTGTTCTATCAGACCTGGCCAAAAAACATTTATCTAGTACAATAAAATACTAATAACTGATAAGGCAATCGATTATAATGACTATATCGATATATATTGTTAAAAATAGAATTCATGTCTACTACTCTCTACACAATACTCCGGATACGCCTTTAATTGCGGATCGTCCTTAATCTTATGACCGTTAAAATCTTTCAATACGATGTAGAAAGGCAAATTTTCGAAATTTCGGTAACTAAAAATTACGAATGGGATTTTGAAAATTTTGTTTTTGCATTGATTTTAAAATTGAATAAAATAAGCATCTACTATCATATTAATTTTTACTATTATTGTGTAGAGTGTTATACATAATTGTAATCGAAAATTCAAGAATAAAAAGCTAAGGTTTCATAATCACATTTCTAATCACAGCATATTTATAACAATTTAGGAATGTCACTTAAGTTGCTATCACAATTGCGTATTAAACCAAAGAATGTCGTAGAATGAACTGGAACCTCGAGATTGTTCCCGATTTTTTTTTTATTGGTTGGATCAACTTTCCTATAAAAGCTATTTAAAAGTGAAAAATCATGTATTATAGCTGCTATCTTTTTTCTTTCCATTCGAAATAAAGATTTCATAATGTCTGTAGTAGGTTTGTAAATTTGTAAATATAAAATGACTACTTATAATTTAACTTTCACCACAAAAATTTTGATTTATTTTTAATTTATTTTAGGCATTGACTTTGGCACTCTTCAATCCAAGATTGCTGTAGCACGTAATCGTGGTATTGATGTTATTTGTAATGAAGTTTCGAACCGAACTACACCGTACGTAACGTTTAATCACACTTTACTACAGCATATTTATTTGATAATTCTCGAGATCTAAAATGATATGCTCGCGATTATTTAGGTCTTTAGTTTCATTTGGTCTTAAAAATAGATATTTGGGAGAAGCAGCCAAAACCCAGGAGATCTCCAATTTCAAGAATACAATTGGATCTTTAAAACGGCTCATTTGTTACTCATTTCAAGACAGTGAGCTTCATGAAGTCGAAAAGCAATATATTAATGCAGAACTGATGGACGAAAATGGCCAAGTTGCTGTCAAGGTACGCTTATTTTTTTAAATAAATGATGATTTTAGAACAGTATAATATCAAATTATCTATATGATTAATTGATCCTCATGTGTCAGAACATAATCTTGTTCATAATACGCGCGTTTTGACAAATTGAATTTTTTTTGGATCGCTAATTAATATTATAATTAAAGCTTAAAGCAACCAATTTACGATTTTTTTTTATTGATATAGGTTCAATATCAGGGCGAGCAACGCGTATTCACCGCTACGCAATTGGTTGCCATGTATTTTACCAAACTTAAGGATATCACTTCAGCGGAGCTTAAGATTCCAATTTCTGATGTTGTAATTTCTGTTCCTGGTTGGTTCACAGATGCACAACGTCGTAGAATTCTTGATGCAGCTGAAGTCGCTGGTCTAAACTGTTTGCGTTTGATAAATGATACTAGCGCGGCAGCGTTAGGTTATGGCATTACAAAGACTGACTTGCCCGAGGACAAAGATAAACCTCGTAATGTCGTGATTGTAGACATTGGTTACTCGAGTTATAGCGTGGCAATTGTTTCCTTTATCAAGGGACAATTAACAGTCAAATCCACTGCTTACGACAGACATCTTGGTGGACGAAATTTTGATCATATTTTAGTTGATCATTTATCCGAAATATTTAAGGAGAAATATAAAATTGACATAAAATCAAATCCGAAAGCACTTTTTCGCCTTCGTACAGCTGTAGAAAAACTGAAAAAAGTTCTTTCTGCCAATGCTCAAGCTCCTATTAATGTAGAGTCAATAATGAATGATATTGACGTTAGTGCTATTCTTTCTCGTGAAAAATTTGAAGAACTGAGTCAACATCTTCTCGACCGTATAGAGGGACCAATTGCACAAGCATTTCGAGAATCAGGGCTTTCTTTAGAAGATATTCACTCAGTTGAAGTAGTTGGTGGATCAACACGTATTCCAGCTGTCAAAGAAAGAATATCAAAATTCTTTGGTCAAGAACTTAAATATACTCTTAACCAAGACGAAGCAGTTGCTCGTGGAAGTGCGCTTCAATGTGCTATTCTCTCACCGGTATTCAAAGTTCGTGAATTTAATGTTCAAGATATTACCCCTTATCCTATTAAAATTACTTGGAACAAAATACCCGAAATTCCTGATGAAGAATCTGAGCTTGTCGTGTTTCAAAAATCAAACAACATTCCGTCTACAAAAATCTTGACATTTTATCGAAAAGAACCATTTGAAATTGAAGCTTATTATTCTGAACCAGATAAACTTCCAAGTTCTAATCCTTGGGTTGGCAGATTTTCCATTAACAAAGTAACACCAACAGAAAAAGGAGATTTGAGTATAGTTAGAGTCAAGGCTAGGCTTAATATGCATGGAATACTTTCTGTGGATAATGCCCATATTGTAGAAGAAGTAATTAAGGAAGAAAAAGAAGAAACAACAAATACAACAAATGTAACAAATGCACAAAATACGACAAATGCACAAAATACGACAAATGCACAAAATGCAACAAATGTACCGAATGCACAAAATGTACCAAATGCACAAAATGAACCACAACCGATGGATACTGATAATACATCTTCAGAAAACGCCAAGCCAAGTCCATCTGTCAAGAAAGTGAAAAGGCTTGTAAAGAAGGCAGATTTACCAATAATTTCTTGTCATAAGGGTTTAGAAAAATCGGCCATCACACAATTTAAAGAATTAGAAATGCAAATGATTGTGTCCGATAAACTTGTGGCTGATACAGAGACACAAAAGAATGCACTTGAAGAATACGTTTATGATACGCGGTCCAAAGTGGAGGCGATTTATAGTGACTATGTTAATCCTAATGATAAAGAAAACTTTCTTCAACTTCTTAACAGTACCGAAAACTGGCTTTATGATGAAGGGGAAGATGCCAGTAAATCGGTATACGTTGGAAAGCTTGACCAACTGAAAGCTTACGGAGGGCCCATCGCTGAAAGATATCGTGAAGCAGAGGAACGACCCAAGGCCGTACAATTATTACAAGAAAGCATACAATCATTTATTCTTAATGCAACGAGTAATGAAGAAAGATTTTCACATATTCCCGAAGAAGAAAAGAAGAGTATTGTGGAAAAGGCAACAAAAACATCAGAATGGTTAAATGAAAAACTGAAAGCACAAGAAAGTCTGCCAAAATATGAAGCGCCAGTGGTTCTATGCCGAGAAATTTATAAGGAGCGAGAGGTTAGTTAACAATTTATCAAAAAGTTTGCACGATACACAATAAAACTATACTTATATCTACTTTCAATGTATATAGAATTTAGTACATTTTGCATCTCCGATTTTGTCAAAACCAAAACCAAAGCCTGAGCCTAAACCCGAAGAACCCAAACCTGAAGAACCTAAAACTGAAGTACCTAAAACTGAAAAACCCAAAACTGAAGAACCCAATACCGAAGAACCAAATCCTCAAGAAACCGTGATTGAAGAAATTTCAATGACGGAGAATATTACTATAGATGTCCAAAATACAGACAAACCTAAAAGTGACATCAAAGAAGAACATGCTAAAGATGAAAATGGAGATACGATGGCAGTTGATTAATAATAAATTATTAGTACATTTCCGTGGTTTAATTTTATTTAGAATAATTGTATTTTTTTTTATAATCATGTTATTCATAAATTGTAACATGATTTTATTTACTTTACACTTTGCATTGATTTAAAAAAATTGATCTAATTTGTATACAACAATAAAATAGATGTTGCGTAATACTGAAAATCATTTATGTTAAAAGATGTTAAATATAGGATAATTTACATTTTTGCTGTGATCAGCTCCCGGCGAGAATATTTAACAATTGTTCATACAATATTTACGGTATTATTGTTAATCGCATGCAAGTTTTTAGATCTCGCATAACGATAATATTATCAATATATCGGATATCCAATGTCGATCTTCGGAATATACATCCGATCCAAAACGGCGATAATGTGTCCGGAACTATGTACTAGGATTGTGTTAAATAAACGTGAACATTGTACATATGTACGTACGTATGTAATTCTGAGCACAGTATCACTTGAGCAAAAAAAAAAAAAAAAAAAATGTAAGCGAAAAGACGATGTTAATTTATCAGATGTCGGATCTTGAATTACATAATAATCATAAAAATGTAATATAAAATTTTCCTTATTTCAATATTTCAATTAAAAAGATTTGTAGATTTATACAGTATAGTCAGATGAATATTTTTTTAAAATGATTGGACCACAAAGAAGGATATTTGATTGGCTAATTCTTGCATAGACCCTACATACATATATGAATATTTTATTCGAATTCTCGACATTTTTAGCATCTTTTGATATTAAAAAAAAAATGGGTGCAACGTTTTCGTCAACGAAACAAAAGTCTGTTGATTTTGAACGTCATTTATTAGGTTATAAAACCGCTGCTATTTCTTTACCACCAGAATGCCTTCGCGAAGTCTTTGAATATCTTGATAAAGGTTCTCTTTATTCTTCTCTTTTGGTTAATAGAAGTTGGTGTAAAGTCGTTGTTCCTTTATTATGGAGGTCACCTTTTAGAACAGTAAATGGACCGTCACTTGAAACTGCCAAAGTCATACAAACTTACCTTACTTGCCTCTGTGAAAAATCGAAAGCATATCTCGTTAGTAATGGAGTAATATTACCACCTTCAACAACTAAAGGACCAGCAATTTTTGATTATCCGTCTTTCCTTCGTGAACTAAAATTTGTGGAATTATATAGTGCTGTATCAGATTGGCTTGCAACTGAGCCTAATGAGTCTAATAATATTTATGATGAACAACAATTAAGGGTTTTAATTGCTGAACAATTATTTAAATTGTTTATGAATAGATGTCCAACTTTTGAAATTCTTTCATTATCAGATTTATCTCATGAAGCACCTATGCCATTAGTACCTCTTTTAGCAGGATCTGGAGCTGATGCTTGTTTAACTGGACTCAAAGCATTTCACTGTGTAAGTAAACACGGTGGTAAAAGAGATATTTTTCATGTCATGTCACAAGTTTCAGAAACTCTTGAAACTATGTGGGTCGGTGGTGTTGAACAAGAGATGGAAGTTAAAGCTTTAAGTGTCTTTATAAGAGCACAAAAAAGATTAAAAGCTTTTAAATATTCATGGGATTATCAAACTCGGCTTCAAATTATTTTAATTGGAACTCTTGATGCACTTAAAACTCAAGCAAATACTTTAACAACACTTCATTTTGAATATTGCAATTTCGCACATTGTGATTCATTAGAACCATTAGCAGTATGTGAAAATTTGGAAATTATTCAATTTATACAATGCATATATTTAGCAGAAAAAATGCGACCTTTAGCAAAAGTATTTTTTCCACGTTTAAAAACACTTGGATTTTATTGTAATTTTTTAGATTCAGCAAGATATTGGATAGATCCAAGTGATATTGCAGCAATTGTTAAAAATTCACATAAAAGTTTAGAGCATGTCGTATTACCAAGAGTTGGAAATTATGAAGAAGGATCACAAACTTTAATAAAAGCACTTCGTCATTGTATAAACATTATTGATTTAAGGTTACAAATTCGTCAAGGGGAAACAAAAGATTTTATGGAATTCTTTAATAATAATAATCGACTTGAAATAACAACATTCATTTGTCATGGTGATTTAAATGTTGAAGAATTATTAACACAAATGACTCGTAGATGGCCTAATACATTGTCAACTTTAAATATTAAAGGACAATGGATGATTACACCTGAATCTTTAAAAACATTTCTCAAAGATAGTAAATCTTGTTTAAAACATTTAGATTTACATTCATCTAATCACTTAACGGATGATCATGTTGCAGCAGTTATTGAATATTTAAAAGAAATGAAAGCAGCAAAAAAACCTCATTTATGTAGTATTTTTATGTCTGGTGATCGAATAACAGAGAAACGAGGTTTTAATTTAAATCCTTGGATTTAAATAATTTATTCATGTGAATTCTTGATATTAGATGAGATTTTCTAAATCTATTTAAATTTTCAAGGTTGGTCTAATTTAGATTTATTAATTGTAAAATTTCATTATAATTCTTTTAAAGCCAAAAAAAAAAAAGAACCAAAAAAGTTGTTTAAAAGTATTATATATTGAGTAATCATCTATTTAGGCATTTATACGTTTTATTTTTGGCTTTATATAATTTAGTATTCAATAGTTTATATTAGTGATTAAGTCTTTTATTTGGTATTGTAAAATTTAAAAATTAAGCTAAATTACTATTCTGTGTATATGTTTAAAAAAAAAAAAATAGAAT
The DNA here is from genome assembly GCA_003550325.1 of Gigaspora rosea. NCBI lineage: Eukaryota > Fungi > Glomeromycota > Glomeromycetes > Diversisporales > Gigasporaceae > Gigaspora > Gigaspora rosea. Next base: position 38,042 of record QKWP01000777.1, read on the forward strand.
GTATACTTTTTATAGACTGTACAGTTTGTACAAATCTGATATTGTTTAAACAATCAGATACACATTTTATCATTTTGTTTATATGTTAACTTACTGTTTGTCAAAAAAAAAAAAAAATTAATATTTTAATTAATCTAATAAAAATAAATAAAATAAATATTTTTTTACAATAAATTAAACGTATGTATCATTGACGTATATATAACCAAGTATAATTGAGCTTAGTTTTATATACCATACAAATTATGTATAAAAGCAGTTTTAAGACAATTTTTTACATATATATATGATAAATAAAGGTTGTTAATGAAGTGGCATACTCCGGAGCGGTTCCGGAGTGAGCCCAACCTAAGTTGGAGTGGGTTAAGATATGCTTAAAAATCTGGTGAAACTGGAGCAACTCTAAGCAAATCCGGAGTGAGCCCAACCCAACTTGGAGTGGGTTGAGGATAGTTCAACCCAATTCAACCCAACTCAACCCATTAACAACTCTGATGATAAACGTAATACATAATGAGTACACATAACTGTGTATGATACTATATCAGATAACTGATATGACATAATACGTGTCATTAAGCTCTGTTGCACTGACAGAACGCGCGGTGGTGTACGTGCGACTATCGACACGGGTTGTCATTGGACATATTAAAAATACGTATATATTTGAGCATTGACAATTCAGCCTATGTTCTTTCGACATGAGGATGGGAAGTAACGACTGCGATCTTACGTATTTATGCATATGGATTATATCTGATATGTATTGATGCGCTCGGATGCGTTCGATTACAAAAATCACAAAATTTTATATTTTAAAAAAAGTTTGCAAAATTTTAATCTAAAAGCCCTCTTTGTATTTCAATAGGCTTGACATGTATAACATGTATATTTAAGTTAACACAATCATTTATTATTCTCAGCTGATGAACTATTATAAATAAGTACTGCAAAGGGAAAATGAGATTTTGAACTTCCCATTTTATCATTTATTAAAAATTTGACCATATCTATTGCCAATCAGATTTTTCATGATCCGAGCCAGTTAAATAATGATGAATTCAAAAATGTATCTACTTTAAAATATTTATATAGAGATTAAATCAAAGCACAGCATTTGGAAGTGCCTAACTATTATTAAATTCAATAATTTGGTTTTATATATGCAACATGTGATAGGTAACCCACGGGTCTACCGTTTGATCGGTTTATTCAGACCGCTACATACAAAAAAAAAATATAATAATAATAATAGTAAAAATTTTAGTAATCATACACGAAGAAAAGAATAATCTCATTTTTTAACTAAATTATAATAAACCATTTGACTATTAATTTTTTGCACTTTCTCTTCGAAGTTCTTTTATCACCGCCTAAATAATTTAATCAGTATTTTACAAAAATAATTGAGTTGACAGAATAAAAGAAAAAGTATAGTGAATTTACTGCTAAAGCTTCAGGATTTACACCATTTTCGCACAAACTTAAGCATAAAGAAAGTGTGTCGCGATCTAAACCCGTGTTAAGAATGGTAGAAATTTCGTGAAGAACTTCATAGTGATTGAAAAATAAATTAGTAAAATGAAGATATTTCGGGTAAAGAGGTTAACAAAAGATACGTAAACATACTATCCATAGTTTCTTTAGCTTCCTGGATTTTTGGGTCTTCCATTATTTGTGTATAAAAAGAGTACGAAAATAAAAGCCAATAAATCGACAACAGTCTAAAAAATTTCACTAGCCAATCAAAATTCGTGATACAGTGTAACGTAGAAAAATCATTCGTACAGTAGTTTTTTCCTTGAAATTTTGTTATGCAATAATTAAAACTTCTAGCCCTACTTATTTAATGATTAATACGAAATGAAGTAATTTATACGTAATTGTAAATAAAGTATATTCTTGTTTTGTGAATTTGTGTAGTAATGTTCACCTTGACTAAATTAAATATAAAATATATATACAATACCTTGTTTATAGAGACTCGTGGTTTTTAAAACCGAATTTATTTGGGAAATTATCGGTTCAAACATCAGTTTGATTAAGGGTCATACGGATCAAGCTTCGAACCTGAACCCAACCGAATAAAATCAAGTCATATTTTTTTTTTTTATACCTATAAATCATTTATAGATAGTTGACTCGAACTTACATGTAGGGTCTCGGGTGCGGGTTTTTATTCGGGTTTACCCGAACTATTTCAACCCTTTAGGAACACTACGTACAGCACATCGGGAAATAAAATCAATAACAAATAAAACTAGCCTATAGAAAATCTCGTACGTATACGTACTATTAATTTATATATCAGATATGCATATATAGTATATATATATATATATATGCATGCAATAAACATTTTTTGTGGTACCCCCTTGATCGGTACCTTTACTTCCCTGTATTTGCGTACGTTTCAAGGTTACGTATTCGTTGTAAATTATCCAGATACAAGTCAATGGCCGATTTAATAATATAAAAAAATTTTTTCTAACGGGCAAATGCCGGGGGATATAAGTCATACAAGATATAAGGTACCCGGGTACCTTGCACGTTAAAATATAGTATTGGCGATTTAAAAGAAATAAATGATTAATATTCCGATTTTGTTAGTGCAGGTATTTTCGCTGTGAAATATACATTAATGTAGTGTAGCGATAGTAGTCATGGGGTAAAAGGAATTTACCAGTATTAAATTTTGGTAATCAGTCAACGCCTTTTTAAGTGTGCTGTTTACCGTATACGAAATATATAATTTAAAAATTCACTACGCCAATTTATAATAAAAAAAAAAAAAAAAAAATCTTGATATATCGGTATATAGCATTATCATTATATAGCTACATATATATGCATATATTATATATATGTATACTATTGTTTAACTAAAGATTAATAACGATAAAGTTTTTGAGATGTTAAGTTTGGCCTGGGTTCGGGATTGGGCGTGAACAAATTAAAATGGCTGCGTCATGGCTAGATAGGCTAGATAGGCTAGATATGCACGAATTTTTAATAATTACAGAATTATCAAACGCTAAAGTAATCTCGTAATGATTCGGTTAAAATGAAATTAAAATTCAGGTCTATATTCATACTTCCTTTGTTACGTAATAAATATATATTTATTAATGATCGTTATTATGATTTACGAAAAAAAATTTTTTAATAGATTTGGGCTTGGTGCTACAAAAAGGGGGTAAATCGACAAAACAAAAGATCTTCAGAAAATCAATTTTTATGTTCATATGGGCTAGTCCAAAGAATTGCTTATATCTCTTAATATACTGGTCCGTTTTGAATGATTTAGCTATCAAAATGTTCGTCTCGATGAGGCGAACATTTTGATAGCTAAATCATTCAAAACAGACCAGTAGATCAAGAGATATTAGCAATTCTTTGGATTAGCCAATATGTATAAATTATAAGAAATACCAACTTTAAAGAGCTATACTACAAAATTTTATTAATATAACTGCTTTTGTGTTTTAAGTAAAAAACGTTCCAAATCTTATTTTAAATTGATTTGTATAAAAAAATTAATTTTGAAAAATTGTCAATTTACCTCCTTTTTGTAGCACCAAGCCCATTTATAACCACGAAACGAGAATAACAGATAATCATTAGCTAATACGTATCGTAGGAAAACACAGGTTTGACAAATGACTGGTCATTTGATTCTAAATGGCCGACTCAAATAATCTCAATGACTTTTGGTCAATATATTACCACCCTCGAAAATTTGTGCTACACGGTTTAAGTTACCCCAGTATAGGGTGTCCAGGATTATGCGAAAGCATAATATGCGCATAATTTACAAAATTTTCGCATCGTGGATGCTTCGCATAATCGGGCAAAAAAAAGCACCCTTGTTATATGATTGGTGGATCAATATTATAAATAGTAGCATTATTCGCAGTACTTATTTTACATTGTAATTGCTAAATAGAGCAAGTAATAATGATAAGATAAATAAAGTGATACCTCTTAAATATTGTCTATTGATGTCAGACGTCAAGGGATTAAATAAGAAAAAAAACCACCAAAAAAAGCGATACTTGGATATTCAAGATTTTATTAAAAAAATTTTTTTGCGGTTCTGGCTTGTTAGTAAAAAGTAGCAAGTTTAATTAAAAAAGAACAATATAGTTATGGCCACAGAACGGCTTTATAAAAATCATACAAATAAGGATCACTTTTATGCAGATGGAGAAAAACTTTTTTGTCAGTTTGTCAAGCCATTATTGATTATGAAAAAAAATCTGTAATCGATAAACACTTGGAATCTTCTAATTATAAAAAAAAACTCTATACCAAATATTAGCAAGTTGCGTTAATTTATATTTGGTTACTGGTTTCAGGAGTGGATGTTGAACATAGCTTTTCAGCTTATAAGTGAATTTTGGCAGATAATAGACATGCTTTATCAGAAAATTCAATTAGAATGTTAAATTTTTTAAATTTTAATAAATAAATAATAGTGTTAAATATGGGATTAAAAATCGCATCCTATACATAATTTTAAAATCATTTCGCACCCATTGCATAATTACCTAATCGCATCGCTATCGCATCGCATAATCCTGGACACTCTACCCCAGTATGACCATGAAAGATCGTTGCAGATGCACCAATCAGATTTCCTCTAACAATCGACTCCCTATAAAACCGTCTACTGTGCACTAACAAAAGATTTGTCGCAAAATTTTGGTATAAGAAAAGCCCTATTTAGGCTATAACTCTAACTCTATAAAAATTTTTAAAAAATCAATTGTTTAATTAGTATAGATTATTTGATTGGTGCATTTGCAATAATCTTTCATTAAAGTGGAGGCAAGGCACATTGATGTTTGCCCAATTGGATTGTGAAAAATTTAAAGCAAAAAAAGCAAACAACATAAAAGAAATAGATAGCAGCTTAATCTATTTCGAAGCATTAATAAAAAAATATTTAAAAAAGTAATTTTGCTATATAGAATAACTAATCTAAAAATAAGCACCTTCCGAAAATAAGCATCCCTGGCCTATATTAAATCAATTTTGGCCCGAATTATGATAATCTTGGCCCGTATTATGTGCAAAAAAAGGGTGTTTATTTTCAGAAAAATATGATAACTGTTTTTACGTCAAAATTTTTTATTTTAAATCAAAAAAGTTAGTTTTCTTGAATAGGATTATATGCAAAATAGCTACTGTACATTTCATCTAAAGCCAATATATTTTATATATAGGTGCCAATTTTTTAGCTGCAGTGTATCTAACTATCCAATAAAAATGCAGAATAAATTTTAAAATTTGTTAATAAATTCAAAATTTGTTATGTTTTTTTATATATAAATGCCAAAATTTTAAATTATATATAAATTTAAATTGAACAGGACTAGACAGTGCCCTATGCACTTTGTTTTATATCTCAAAATCTTACTAGGGTAACACCTGTTGCACTTCTAACAAAAAATGATTCTCTTGCAATTCTGTACTAATTTTAATTTTAATCCTAATCCTAACTCTAACCCTAACCCTAACTTTAGGCAAAATTAATTATTAGTATATTAGGAGGCACAAAATGCACAGGGGCACTGTCTAGATTTTTACTTTAAATTAATATAACTTTCTAAAAATAAAAGATATTTAAATTTTTTTTAATAATTTAATTAAACTATCAAAAAAATTTTTTAAATATTTTTTGTTTTTTTTTTTTTTTAAGGTGAGGTCGTGCCTCAAAAACTTTATTATTAAATATATGTTCGTAAATATTATGTGATACAATATTATACTATATTAAGTACAAAAGATTCAGACATTCTTGACTATTTGTGATCTAAACCTACCAGAGCTTTCCATACCCCATTTTTTGTATAAATATTTTTTGTTTTTAAAAAGTTATATTAATTTAAAATTATAATAATTAAAAAATGATGGCTTTTTGTGAAATTTACTATAGAAAAAAATAAGTATGGTAATATAAATTTGAAATTGTTTTACAGTACTTGCTAGAAGTATCTGATCTCTGTAACACAAAACAGGCAAGATAAAATTTTATTTTACTTTTTTATTAAAAAATACATGATTTATTTAGACTGCTAATACATTGTATAATCTCTATTGGCTTTAATTAAAGCCTCAACATGGGTTTTTATACTACAAACTAAACTAGTAGCAAGTTTGCAAAATTAATCTATTTCACTTTTCACTAAACACAACTTTAATCCTGCAAGGGTTCTAATTTTTTTTTTGCTATCTTAATTTTTAATATTCTCTAAACATTTTCAATAGGTTTTGAATAGAAAGACAGATGACCATAGAAGAACTTTGATATTGTTTACTTTCTTCCAATTCTTTAACAAAGTTGTACAATGCTTTGAATCATTATTTTCTTGCAAAATTTATCTATCTAAATCAGCCTCAAAAAGAAGCTTAGCAGATAGGAGAAGGCCTTGTTTTATACTTTAACTATATATTTGGCATTCAAGTTGTGCTAAAAATAAATCAGCTTGCCAAAACCTGAAAATGAAAACAATTCTACATGTTAAGCTTTAATAGATACTTTATAAACTACCATAATTTATGCTGTTCAGACCATTGCCAGGTTCTTGAATACAGTTGATTCAAATAAAATATACTTTTATCTAAAAATATTACCTAGTCCTAGTTAAAATTTTTTACCTATTTTAGCTATTTTTCTTTGTGCTTTTTTGTAAAAAGCAGTTTGAAAAGTTTGCCTTATATTTTGTTTTATCTTCATATAGATGCTTTTGAATAGTGCATATATTAATGCTATAATATAGTAACTTTTGTACAAAAAACTATATCACTTGATTTAACATGTGAGAGGGTAAAAAATGTGAAAATAAAGAGAATATAAACAAGAAAATAAAAGAACAGAGTATAAGAATAAAAGATTTATAGTCAAAAGATAATATCAATTCATTAGATATAATATTTTAAAGTACAAATGTTTTTAGAAAAGAAGAAAAGTAAAGAACAGAACCTTCTCTGTCTTGAGGAAAAAGGCAGGGTTTATATATCTGTAGAAAATTAGAATTTTTACTATAACGAAATATAATAAAAAGATATGATAAAGAGATATAATAACAAGTTATAATAACAAGTTATGATAAAGAGATATAATAACAAGTTATGATAACAAGTTGTAATAAAGAGATATGATAATAAGTTATAATAATGAGTTATAATAAGAAGATATAATAATGAGTTATAATAATGAGTTATAATAAATTATAATGAAAATGACTTCTTTTTAAAAATGGAGAGAAGTTTTTCTAAAATTAATACTACAGATTTGATTGCTTCAATAAAATTTGTACTATTATTAAGGGTAGAGTGCAACATCAATCATTTTCATATATGATTATTGTACAAAAAAATTTTTATATAGGGGCAAAAATACGCCATTGATAAAGATTTTTGAGAACATATCCAATTTTGACCAAAATTTTGTGCCATATAGATCAAACCCTTCTATTTATGGTAGTAAAACTTTAAAGCCACAAATTATATTAAAAAAATCTACTTGTATATATCGTCAATTTTGTTAGGGCGATTGAGATTTTGTTAGATAGTACAATATAAATAATATACAATAACATATGATCATAATCTGATTTCAATTGAATGTTATTGTAAAAAAAATTAGTAACGTGATCACTATTAAAATGTAGATCGTTGTACTCTACCTTAATATTTTTATGATATTTTCCTAATACTAATATTTAAAAATTATACTAAAATTATACAAATATAACAATGTTAATATAGTGAACCCTCCATAAATGCAACTTGTGGAGACAAGTCTACAACATGTAGAGATGGCAAAGTCCTTAAGTCCAAGACTTTAGAACCTGGTTTTGGGACCTGGTCTTTAAAGACTAGATTCCAATTTTAGGATCTAGATCTATAGGTCCACAATAGGTCCTAATATAAAATATATTAAAACTTAAAAATTTTAGTAATAAAATAGTAAACAAAGAATTTTAATTGGTTAGAAAGTATTAGAACTAAGTCCAAGAACATAATCCTATTGGTCAAGCATAAGTTCTAGGACTTATTATATGAGAACCTGGTCGCGTAATAAAACTTACAGATCCTAGGACCAAGACCAAACCTGAACTAACTTTACTATTCCTAACAATATGCATTTAGGGAGGTTTGCATTTAGAAAGAGCCAATTAAATTGCAGCTTTAAAAATTAGATCATCAAAATTTGTGTAATTTCTACCAAATCTGTATCACCTATCTTAAATACTAAAATTTAATTGGTTACATGCATTTAGAAAAGTTAGTGTAATATAAAATGTTATTCAAGAGAACATGCATTTATAGAATATAGAACATGCATTTAGCACTAATAACATTTTACAGAATAAAAAAAAATGTGCATTTAAAGAGATATTGCATTTATGAAGGTTGCATTTATAGAGGTCCAACTGTATTTTGTTTTTCTATTTCCTATTATATTTCAACAGCTATTACATTTTTTTGTTACTTGCAAGCTTAAGGATTTTTGTATCTTGCCATAGAGTTAGAAATACAAATTAATAAAAATCTTTCAATCAATTAGTTAATAAATCATTTTATCCAACTAATCAATTAACCAATTAATTAATTGAATAAATAATAAATGAAACTTGGTAAAATATATATAAGGTAGCAACTAAAAACAACTAGGTTGATATTCTTATATAGGCTAGCATCAATAAAAATTAAACAAATTAACATTCTAAAAAAAAATTAATATTTCAACTTTTACAACTTATAGCTTGATGAATTTTAAAACTATTAATATTATTTAGTAGTCAAAAGAAAACTTAAAATCTAAACTTTCTTTTGACTACTAAATAATATTAATAGATTCGAAATTCACTGAGCTATAAGTTGTAAAAGTTAAGACATTAATTTTTTTCAGAATATTAATTTGCCTGATTTCTATTGAATGATAGCCCATATAATCAATTGATTAAATGACCAATTGACTAATAGATTAATTAGCCGATTACTTAATTAGTTGGCCAATCAATTAATCGATTAGTTGACTAATCAAATTAATTGACTAGTTGGATCTTGTTAACTTTACAACTAATCGATTAATTCAATTTTTAATTTGTATACTAGCCACAGAGTAGTAATTGATTTCGACCAGGTTTTTGTTTATCATTTAAATTTTTTGATTCTGCTTATTTTTTTATTCAATAAAGCATAGTAGACTTACTATAGCCTACAATCTTTTCTATAGCTCCAAGCCCAAGCTTCAAACTTTTGAAATGATAGTGCAAAAAAATGCTTTTATACTATTTATAAGCGAAAGAGGCATTTTGAGAGTTTAGAATTTGGGCAAAAAACATTGTTCTGGTAAATGGATGAATTGTCTACAAATAGTAAGTATAATTAGTATTTATATTATTGTTTGTCGTAGAAAAATTTTAAGGTTGTATGTACAATACATAAAGTTACACTGGGTTAGATACTTATGGTGGACACTATATAATAAAATCTATTAATCTCTATTTTAATTATAATATTTTTTGATTTAATTTTTTTTAATTTTAGTATTTTATTTATTTTGTTATAAGAAAAAATTTAAATAGTGCACTAGTGCACTCAGTGCATCCCTATAAATTTAGTTTTTCTTGTAGTTCTAATAGTATAATAAGAGTTAAAAATAAAATTAAAGTTAGAATTAGAGTTAGAATTAAATTTAAAGTTAAGTTTAAAATAAAATTGTAAAAAAAACATTTTCGCTTAGTAATATGACAGGATTAATCTAGTAAAATATTAAGATATTAAAAAAGTACACTGAGTGCACATTGCATTTTATAAAGGATTCCTTTGTATTAAAAATAAAAGTAACATATAAAAAACTAAGGGTTTGAAAATTCCACACACCCACGTGGCCATGCACCCATTATCGACCAATCAAAACTGATCATGTGAACACGTGATCAATCACTTGTACCTGATCAATCAACATCAATTGCAAATTTTATAAAAAAATTTTAAGATTTTTTTATTAATTAAAAAAAACAAAATTTATTAAAAAAAAAACAAGAATACAAAAAAAAAAAAAAAAAAAAAANAAAAAAAAAAAAAAAAAACAAGAAGAATACAACAAAAAAAAACACACAAAGTAATGAACATCTGAACCCTAACTCGAACTCAAACCATAACCCTAACCCGAACCCGAACCCTAACGACGGCTCCAACGGTGTAAAAGAAGAAAAGCTCCAGTAACAACAGCTCCAATAGCAAAATTACAACTAAAAGACAAACCCTAACCCAAACCCAAACATGAACATAAACCCTAACGACAGCTCAAATGGCGAATTCGTACCTAAAAGGAAAAAACCATCCAATAACTCTAGTAATGATAGCTCCAACGGTGAAATCACAACTAAAAAAAGAAAAGTATTAGTTATAAGTTATAAAAAAAAAAAACAAAAAACAAATTAACGGTCCCAAAATGAAAACATATCTGAAAATGGCAACTCTAATGGCTTTAGTAATGCCAGTAAAATCGCACCTGAAAAAAGAGAAGAGTTAGTACATAAATAAGAAGGAAAAAACAACAAAAAAAAACAAGCAACAGGCCAAAAATAAAAACTTACCGAAAACGGTGATTTTAAAATGATGGTTCTATAACTTTCATACCCGAAAACGGCAGCTCCAATAACTCCAGTAATGACGGCTCCAATGGCGAAATCACACCCAGAAGAGAGAGAAGCATCAGTAAATATATAAAAAAAAAAATGATACAAAACGAAAAATTTGCCTGAAAACAGCAGCTTTAGTAACAACAGTGGCTCCAACACCAAAATCAGAAGAAAGAAAAGCATTAAAAAAAAAAGGTCAAACAAAAAACTTACTTGACCCAATAAACGAACTGGTAACTTACCAAGATTACGCGTACAATACAACTCCAAAAAAAGTGCAAGACCACCTACTGGAGAAACGTAAATGTACAAACCACCTACCAAAAATGTCCTTTATAGCACTATAGAAATGTATAAGATTTCTGAAGAAACATAACTAAGAAGAAAATCTAACGTGACATCTACAATGGCACCTACAACGGCACCTACAACAACACCTACGATGACACTTGCATTAACACCAAGACGACATGACAAATGATTGCAGCTAAAAAAGAAAAAAAAATTAGTAACAAAATATGGTAAAATAAAAATAAACAAAAAAAAAAGATCAAAAAAAACTTATCTTGATGATCTTATTTATATGCATGCATATAGGGGTGCACAGCCATGCAGGTGCATAGAAAAAGTTTTCCCAAAAACTAATTCTTAATTTCAAATACTTAATAGGTAGATATATCTAAAGATTCTTTAGTAACTTAACCAAAATCTTTAAACTAAACAAATAAAATACAAAAAAGCAATTTAAAGTTTTATAATAATTTGGACTTGTTAAAAAGAAAAAATATTTCAAAATTTTTCAAAAGAAATTTTTGGAAAATTTTTAGTAATTAGTAAAGAATTTTAAAAACTTTGTACTATGGTAGAGATCATCTAAAGCCAACAAATTTTATATATAGGCACCAATTTTTTAGCTGCAATGTAATATAATTGACCAATAAAAATGCAGAAAAATTTAATATAAATTTAAATTTTATTAATAAAATTTTAAATTTTGTTAATAAATTTAAATTTTGTTATATTTTTTTATATATAATGACAAATTTTTAAATTATATATAACTGATAACTTTAAATTAATATAAACTTCTTAAATTAAAAGATACTAAAGATTTTTTTTGTGGATTTGATAGTTTAATTAAAAAGCTATTAAATATACAAAAACTTTTTTTTAGTTTATTTTATTTTAAAAAAATTATAAAAGTTTAAAAATTTTATAGTTATAAGTATAGATACTGGTGAAATTAAATCAAAGTGGTAAAATAATTTCACTATTTCACTAATCACCAATCGGCAATAGTGTAATTGATGTAACTAGTGAATTGGTGTAATTGGTGTAATTGGTGGATTGGTGAAATGGTGAATTGGTGAAATGGTGATAGTGAATTGGTGAAATGATGAGATGGTGAAACGGCAGAATGGCGAAATGGTAAATTCCAGAGTTGGGAATTATTTCAGTCTGGAATTCGGACTGTATTTGCTTTTCAAAAGTTAGGTCTTTGTTCTACATTTTATGTTTTTACAAGTACACTTAGAGATCAAAACTTTAACTGTTTAAGTTCGAATTTAGATACAAAATGCACAATATAAAAATAAATTTTGTAAAGTAACAGAAGCAAGTAACTTTATCTTAATTTTATTCTAACCAACCAAATTCATCGATCTCATTAAAATAAATGTGCTTTTTTTAAAAGACAATCAATTCATCAATTTACCATTTCAAAATTCACTAATTCACCAATTCATCAATTCACCATTTTCACCAATTTATTGTTTCACCAATTTCACCAATTTCACCATTTCACCATTTCACCAATTTCACCAATTTCACCATTTTACCAAAATTTTATTTTGGTGTAATTCTGGTGAAACTATTTTACCATTTCACCTGATGAAATGGTTTAATTTCACCACATCTATAGTTATAAGTTGATAGCTTTTCGTGATCTGCACCATACAAATTAGATTATATAACAAACAAAAAGTGCATTTCAGCTAGGGTTGTAAGTACAAGAGCATAGGCATTTTCCTAGAGCATGCTAGGACCCCGAGCAATTTATGTGATATCATATTTGAAAAATAGCTAATGAAGAGCCATTTTTTTAAAAAAGGTTATATTTAAAAAGTAGATATTGGAGAAAAAGGTTATATTTAAGGGTGTGGCGCCTTAGAGAAGTGGTCAAGGTGTCACCCCCAAACGGCAGGTTGACAGTTCGAATCCCACTGGCGACATTTTGAAGTTAAATCTGTGTTTGGTGATTGTGGCTTATGAGCGGTTGGGCGCTAAACCTGTAACCTTGGTCCCACCATCTTGAATAGGAGCCTGCAAGCGCAATGATGTATGTGTTACATCACAAATCCAGGGAACTAGAAAAAACCCACAAGAACCCATTTGGCAAGACCCGAGTTAGGAGGCAGTGAAAATCGGTCCTTACAGTATGCGCCAAGAGAAGACAGATACTGCGATCGGAACGAACCTAATAAGGGCAGGTAGCCTCGGTTACCAAATCCGGGCAATGGTACATGTATGGAACATGGAAGGTGTTCCGGTAGGCTCTTGTGCGAGGGTAAAGTAGCCCTTAGGTCGTCGATATCTAAAAGGGTTGTGGCCCACAACATCTGCATTAAATGTAGTGCGTCAGGTAGTAATAGGAGGACCATGAACCAAAGGGTTTAAATAGACAATTCCCGTAGTTGGGTTGTAGGTATGGCAGCTAGTGTAGAACCTCCAGGCAGACTACTTAAATTAGGCACCAAAAGTGCACGTGTGGCTAGTTGTATCCTCATTCATGTAACAAATATTACGTCACTATAACTCATAATAAAATCCGGCCATAGCACACGGCCTCTAAACTAAAAAAAAAAAAAGGTTATATTTGAAAACAGCTAAATGGCAAAATAAATATATTTAAAAAAATGCTAATGAGAGTAATTTTTATAAATCTTATATTTAAAATATGCTAATAAAAAATTTGGGGTATAATAAATATCAAAATTAAAAAAAAAACAAAAATCATGAAAATGCAAAAATTAAAAAAAAGCAAAAATTAGATAAAAATTAATCAAAACGAAGGGGGGGTTTTTTTAAGTTTCTTTTATATATTTTTGTGGAATATATATTTATGATTTATGACAGCTTATAGATCAAATGGGCTTAAGAAATTTTAAACTTTGTTTTTTTTTTTTTTTTTAGAGAACATTAGTTCTTTTTTTTTTTTTAGAGATGTTATATTTCAAAAAAGGTAAAAATAAGTGAAAGTTTGACCTAATTTGTGAAATGTAGCTTAATATACCAAACCAAAAGTACTAACCAAAAAAATTTTTACTATGATACTCAAATATAACCTTATATAGATTATTTAGGGTTCTAGTATGCCTATGAGCATGCCAAAAAGCAAAAGGCATGCGAAGGCACATAACACAAATTGTTAATTCTATTGGCCAAAATTAAATACTTTACAATAGTAATTTTGTATATATAATTATTCTATATTAAATATATCTTCTAGATAATTACTTATAGTTAATTCATATAGGCTGATTTGCACACTATCCCAGTGTTGTCACCGGACATAGTCTAAGTGATTTTGGGCAAACTCAGACAATTTCGGACATTGTTCGATGTCCGTATCCGAATTATGTCTGAGAAATAGATTGATACCAAACATTATTTACGCAATATTTGTCAGACATGAACATTGTCTGATGTTCAAGTTTGTAATTAGAAAATTTTACAACTAAACGATAGCATTTACGAAGTTATGAGATTTTTTTTTGTCATTTATTAAAAACCAACCAACTTATTTTTTCTGTCTTGTTTTAAATGAGCAAAGTTTTATTTAATTAATCGAATAAACTGGTAATTCTTTCTATTTTGGCCAATATTGGTGTTATCCGGCAATCTATGATTATGGTCGTCCCTATATATAGTTTTAGATCTAGATTTTGATAATCACATAAAAAAAATTCTTTTTCTTTCGCTTGCGCAGCAAAGCTTTACCAGTGTTATAATTTTTTTAATAAAAAAACAGTTTTCTTTATCTTTTATACTCGTAAAACATAATCTGAGAGCTGTACAAACGTTGAAATGCCAAAAGCAAAGGTTACATTGAATAAACCCGGTATTGTGGCATTGAATTTAAAATCGGTGGTGCTGTTTCTGTGAAAAATAAGGTAAAGCACTTTTTTTTTTTCTTTTGAGTTACTTATTATTTGTTAGCTGAAACAAAAGACAGACATAAAGCTTTAGCAGGTTAGGTATAAGGAATTTACCTCTGAGGAACTTGAAGTCATGGCCAATGGTACTATGGGCGCACTTTCAGAAAAAAAAATTAATAACATTTTTTTGGGTTATTTGTGAGTCCACGGATATACAATTTGGTGGTCGTAGTATATCCAACTATTCAGGAAAACCACAATTCAAGTACTAAAGAACTCAGGTATTCCGATTCTGTGGTTATGTTTGGTAGCATACGAACATTCGAAAACAGTAATGCAGCAAGAAAACATCAACGGATTTTTCGGGGCATTGACGGTCGTAAACAATGGGAAAGATTATATAAAGGAATTATTCAAATTTGAGTTTAAGCACTTTGAAAGTATTGTGTTACATATTTTTTTTCTTTTTAGAAAATGAAGCACTTGGTGCAAAAACGGACTATGCGAAGGATTTGCTTAGGGGATTTAAACAGGCAATTTCAATGTTATCAATCACAAGTGAACTTGCAGGTGATATTGATGGTCTTGGATTATCGTCAACAGTTGATGTTGATGAATCACCAGGAAAAATCAACGATGAACCACCAGGAGCTGCCAATGAACTACCAGGAGCTGCCAACGAACTACCAGGAGCTGCCGACGAACTACCAGGAGCTACCAATGAATCACCAGGAACAACTGCCGCAAACAAGCTACTGCCACGAACACGAAAAGTGTTGGGTGAAAAAAGCAAAGAAAATTTATTGAAAAATTTTTTACCAGGAATATATTTAACAATTGTGTTTTTCATTTTAATTATATAGAAATTCAAAATATTAATAATGTAATTTAAAAAAAATAATAAATGAAATTTACTTAGCTTTATGTATGGTTGAAATAGCAAAATTTCATTATTTCATTTAATAAAATAATTACAATATTGGCGTTGCTGTGCCATGATTGTAAGAAGGTATTAAATGTTACGACGATTTATGTACATACAGTAATAAATCGTGTAACATTTCAATGGTGATCTAAAAAAGACAAATTGGCCGATATGTAACTAAGATTAATCGTGATATAGTTTTTAGTATATAGCTGTCCGAACTGTCCAACAAACATAAATAGCTTTGTCCAAGTCCAGAGTTCGGTCCAGTCCGAGTCCGGGTCTGGTCCGAATGACAACACTGCACTACCCCAAATTTGTAATAAAATGTTTTTTCTTTTTGGCAAGTTTTGCTACAGTTTTATTGAAATTTTTTAATTTAACAATTACATATTAATTGCCATATTTGGTATAATTTTTAAAAAAAAGTAAAATCCAACTTTATTCAGCTATTTTTAAATGAGTGCCAAAATGCAATATACTATATTAGTAACCTAAGTACTGGAATCACATTAGACTTTGAAAAAGAGAAAAAAGAAAAGAAAAAACTAAAAAAAAAAGAAAAAGAAGAAACAGTAAAAGGGGGATAACAACAGTAAATGGGTAAGAAGAAAAAATGAAAAAAATGAAAAAAAAGAAAAATCTAGTTTATAAAAGTATATAAAACCCTATGGGAATATAACTGATGGTCACTTTAATCTGTGTTAGGTTGTAAAAATTATATAATACTAAATAAAAAAGTTTCAGCTCTGTCTAAATTAACTTATCATATATATAAGAAAAAAACTAATACTAGCAAAAATCTTATCTAAAATTGCAGAAAAGCATACATAATGCACTATAGCCAAAGAAAAAAGAACCTTCTAGAAAGAAATTTTGTTTTAGTGAAATCTCCAAAGTAGTAAATATGTCATTCATTGTTTATTTCAGTATAACCGAAATCCACTCATAACTTGATTTTAATATAGTAGTTATATTTCCAATTTGGAAGTGGTAAACGTTGCTGATCTATTGAAGAGGATAAACCAGAATGCCCACTTTGTCAAAATTTTGAAAGAGCTAAAGGAACAAGAAGTGCACCAAAGAAATCAACTTGTTTTCGTAGATTTGAAACCATATAAGTTTTGTAGTTTATAGAATAATATATTAACAATATAACTTAAACCAAGGTTTAAGTTATATTGACAAATACTTCTAGCTATATTATAGCTAACTACCGGTATATTATACCAGGGAGCCAAGGCTAAGAAAGTCTTTTTTATCTCTTTTTCAGTTATTCTCAGATTGAACCCATATTCCAAACACTTATAAAGAGAAGTTTTGTAAGTAATTTCATAAATTAACTATAATTTTTTCTGCAGGTCAGCATTTGGAAAAGTTGAAATTTGGTCCAAGTGATTATCAGAAAGAGTTGGCAGAATTGAAATTTGTAATAAAATTATCCAATCAAATTAATAAATTTTATATATCAATAATAAGTAAAAAAAAAAAAATAGTATTATAAAACTTCTGGTAAGTTATATAATAATCTACTTTAAAACTTTACAAGTATATTGCTTCTTAAGTTGGCTCTTCTAATTAAAAAATATTTTTTCCTGATCAAAAAATAGTATAAGCATAACTTATACATAATAGTAGCCAAAAAAAGATTTTAATCTCAAAATAAGTCATATAACTTCTATTTTTGTAAATACAAAAATGCATTTAAATTTTTGTAAGTTTATTTAAGCCATCTAAATTATACTTTAAAAAACTTATTAGTCTACTGTTTAAAAGAAGCTAAATCAAATAGTATGTAAATTATAGCAACTTATATAGAAGATAGATAGATATGAAGAATTACAATATATACAAGACAGATATTTATACAATTTAAAACACTTTTTGAGAATGTAACATTTTACAACAAAATTCACAACAAAATTCACTCTTATTATAGTAAACTCTCATTATATAGTAAAGATTTGATATAGTAAATTTTTGAATCTGGAATCATTAAACTTCAACTCGATATAGTGAAGTATATACTATTCTCTCAATATAAGCTATAGTTAAGATTTTTTTTTAGCCTGTAAACTTCACTATAATAAGAGTAAGTTGTATTATGTAATGGCAACAATTATATTTTAGGCGGTTGGTTATATTCAAAAATTTAGTGAAAAAGTACAACTAATATATCAGTTGTATAAGTAGCTGATGTGTTAGTAGTACTTTCTTAGTAAATTTTTATATATACTATTAATAGAGCTACAATAATTAGTGTTTTGAATAGATCAAATAGAGATATTACAAAATTTATAGATATTATAAAATTAGATTCTAAAACGTATAGTGATGAATTGTTTAAAATTTTTAATAATTTATTAAAAATAAATTCAAATAATATAGATATTAAAACAATATAGCAACTCATTTTAATATAAAAATATGTAGAATCGCTAGAAGACTTGAATATAGTTTTAGAAATTAAACCAAACAATACTTAGAGCTATATCATTAATTATCTGATTATTTTTTATCAGAGGCTTACCTCTTTCTCTTTCTTAATATATATATAGTCAGGTTCCTATATATAATTTCAACTTTTTTTACCCTTTCCCTCCCTAAAAAATCACCTGATTTTTGTCACTCCCTTTACAAATTATAACTAATAGTTTTAAATTTAGCAAAATATAAACCAGAATTCACAATCACTTAAATATAGACACAAATTTATTAGTATAAAAAAAAATACAATATATTTTACAATTACTATACTATACCCAAATCTAATTTCATATTATATTTTGAATCTATCACTATGTCTAAAAATTAGTTACTATACAACCAAAAGCTACCTAGCATACTATTTTTAGTACCAGAATCTACTACCATATTATGTTTACTGTACTACATTTATTTTAAACTATAGTAATTGAACTACTGTATTACATTTAAAATTTAAATATTCCACTGTGTTTGAGTACTTAACTATTATACTATGTCTAGTTTAAACTAATATGCTTTATTTTAATTCAAACTAGTTTGTTTTGTTTCAGTTCAAACTATTTTAGTAATCTAGTTCTAACTACTGCACTATGTTCAGAATCTATCTACTTTGTTACATCTAGTTCTAACTAATACATGTGTTTTGTTTTAACTACTATACTATGTTCTGTTCTAACTGCTGTATTGTATATATATTGCGTTCGTTCTGACTATTATACTATAAGTATATTATAAGTTATACTATGTTTGTTCTAATATATATGCAATTAAAATTTTGAGGAACAATTTTTATAATTAAGAGGAGTAACAAAAATCAGATGATTTTTTAAAAGAAAAGGGTGTAAAAAAAATTGAAATTATATATAAAAACTGACTATATATATATTAAGAAAAAGAGAAAGAGATAGATCTTTGATAAAAAATAATCAGGTGATTAATGACACGGCCCTAACCAATCAAATAAATTAATTATAAAAAGTTTTAGAGTATATATTTAGGGCCCAATTATGCTGATCAGCAAATATATAATAATTACTATACAAGATCTTAAATATGATTAGAAGATATTAAATTTGTGTACAATATTTACAGAATACAATCAAAAATTTAAACTATATAATTTATAAAACTTCTAAAATGCTTCATAATCTTTTAATATATATATCACACTTGGCAATTAACTAAATCTATAAGATTGTTTGAATATCTGAAGCTTTTTACTAAAGGCGCTAACATTTATTAGGTAATATTTTAGAGGGTGGGAAGGACCCCAAAGAACTCTGATAAAACTCGGATCTAAGTTTGTATAATTTTAGCAGTATTTTAGCCAAATAGGTGTATAAACTAGAGCAAATTTTGAAATTTACTATATAAAAATGCAATGTTTAATGAATTTCTATACAAAATTTTCTTTTTTAGAATTATCTGAATTGTATTAGAGTTCTTCGGGATTCTGGTGGGGGTCAAGAAAAATTTTACTTTAGTTAAATTTGATTGGCTAAAATTCTATTTATAGATCTTACCTGGGGGTGGGGGTAAGCCCCTATAGTAAATGGATATTAGGTAATAAATGTGACAGATCATAATGAAATCCAAATTAAAATGAAATGATAGTAAAAAATCTCGAAAACTAAATTTTTTTGGAGTGCATTTTTTAGGGTTAGGGGTTTAGGGTTAGGGTTAGTTATAAAAAAAATTATAATAAACAAGTATTAATAGGTTTTAGAAGGCTAGCAGGTTAAGTATAGAATGTAGATTTCATTTTAAATTATGATCTGCGACAATAAATATCAGCGCCCTAATTAAATATTAAAATTTTAAAATTTCCAAATCTGAAAATAAAATTAAAAATCTAAACATCTTTGTCAATATTAATCTATTTTTGATAAAATTTTAACTAAGAATAGCTAAATACTATATCTTTCAACTTATTTATTAGCTTTTTGAAAGGTTTTATTTTAAAAAAGTTCTTTCGAAAGCAATTGAAATTTAGAGAAAATTTGTAAAAATGTAGATATTTAAATTAACAAAAATGATAATATCTTCACAAGTTTTCAATATTTTTTTATGAAATTTGAGATTTTACAAGTTAAAAATATGTTTAATTAGTAAAATTTTTTAAGTTAATATAGTAGAATTTTCACAAATTATCACCAAATATTATTATATTGAGCTTAAAAAGTTTGATATATATTATATTTCAATCAGGATAAATTTTATACAACATATATTAATTTTAAATCAGAGGAATTATAAAGCAATGTGCAACATTTACAATACAAAAATATTTTTAATAAATCTAAATAGTTTTTAGCAAATTACTAAAAATTTATATATAATAATTTAACTTTTAGCAAATTTACTTGTAGCAAAAACTTTTAAATTTATATAAATCAGTTATAACCTATATAAGAGATGTTTAGGGCCCCAAAATATATATAGATAGGTCAGGATTATTATAAAATTATCAAAAATAGAAAGATTTGCAGAAAACTTCAAAAATAAGCAAAAAATTACTATAAATAAAAAAGATCTATATAAAAATATCAAAAATAAGCAAACAAATACCTAACCTATAACACAACTCTTCCCATCGATTACTTGTACAAATTTCCGAACAAAAGAAAAACAAAAATTTTTCATTAGTAAAAGACGAAGCAGCTAGTAATACTAGTTTTTATAAAGGTCAACCTTTCTTGTGTCATCGGGGACTCCTTTATATATTCAGCACGCAAGCCAGAAGCATCGGTTGTGCAAGATAACTGACAGTGGGTGCCCTTGGTACAAGAAATTCTGGTGGAAGTTAAAAAAGAAAACTTTCGTCGACGAAGGGATTATAGCTTGGCCAGGCGGTGAACTAAGAAAAATGAGTTTTTCATCACTCTCTTTAAGGTTTTTGGTTACAAGGACTTATTCAACTATATACCCATTATCATATTCTCGCTGGAAGTCAGTTTTGCTAGAATTTTTGACGAAAAGTAGGAAATTCGGCATACCCCCTCCAAAAGATCGGCATTGTTGTTCCTATCCTAATCGGGAAGAAGGCATGCAGGTAGATAAACAGGAATGGACGCGTAATGAGATGTGACGCAATGGAGTAGGCAGATCTGCGGAAATTAAATTCCAGAATGTTCTTTTGGTTTTCTTTTTTATGTACATATAATACTTTGGCGAGGCATTTCCTTGCGCAGTATTATATAATTTTTATCATTGATTTCAGATTTAGGTTTATTTCTATTTCTGTTTTTTTTTGTGTTTTTTTTTCATTGTTTTTTTTCATTTTGTTAGCTTTCCGTCATTAGTGATAGAATTTTTCTTCGTTTCTTTCATCTTGTAGTCATTTTATTTTCTTTTTATTTTTTTGGTATATCGTTTAGGATTTGTAGTATTTCCCCTTTTTGTTTCATTACCCTTTTATTTTCTTAGCTTCATCGTTCTTCTTGTATGGTTTGGTTATCCTCACTATTGACGCTAGGTGAGAGGGATTTGAAGAGAAATCCTATGTCGCTCTTTGGCGGGGCTAACAAAATTGTCTGTCTTAACAATGAGGCAGTGCGATAGGTCGCACCAAGGTGCTCTCGAAGTATTCGGGTGATGCCGAACCTGCTATAGATAGAGTATTGATAATAAGTAATTAACATAGTTTAGTTATATTATAATCTAATATCTAATAAAGGTACCGACAAGACTGTCAAAGANAAAAAAAAAAAAAAAAAAAAAAATACCTAACCTATTTATATATATTTTAGGGTTCTAATGTCTGGGTTCTCTTAAAGCCAAAATTTATAATTTATTAATAAAATTTGCATAATACAAAATTTTTTATAGTATATGTAGGATCCCAAAATATACATAAATAGGTTAGGTATTAGTTTGCTTATTTTTTATTTTTTATACAGATACTTTTGATTTATAGTAATTTTTGTTTATATTTGAGAGGCTTTTGCAGATTTTTTTATTTTAATAATTTTATAATTAATCTGATCTATCTTTAGAACCAACTAGAGTCGCAGATATTAGAATATTAATTAATATATACTATAATATTTAATGTGACATATTAATATAATATTTAATATGATTATATATAAATTTAATATGAAAGGTGACGTGAAAAGGTAGCTATTTTAATATTTATAATGATAGAACCAACATTATATAGCCACTAATAACTATATAAAATGAAAATGATTATAACTAATAATAAAAATATTATAACAAAAAAAATATTTCTGTAAATTAATTATTTAAGCTTTGTATTATATTTTTTATAGATACAAAATTGTTTTTAGTTTATTCAAACTAAAGTTATTAGCTAATATATTTAATATATCTTAAAATTTTGGCCATTAATATAAATTTTTTAAAAATTTTTTATTATACTAAAATTTAATTAGCTAATTTTTCAAGGCTAACTTTAGCTATTTAGTAAGTACAAGAAACTTACAGGAAGTTGTAGGTTCCTGTAGGAGAAAAACTAGTTGTTATAGCAGATCATATCTAAGCAGTGTTGTACATAGGACAATTTTGGACAATTTTGGACATTTTTTCAAATTAAAATTACTTGAAATTTTATTAAAATAATTTATTTTAATTTTTCACCAATAAGTCCAGCACCTAAAAAAATATATAATTATATATTTTTTTAAATAACTTTATTGATTAGTTAAATATAGAACATAGGCTTGGACAATTTTGAACAATCTTGGATGTTGGACATTTTACATAGTGTGGACCAATGAGTCTAAAATCATCAAAATCCAATCATAGAATCCTGAGATTATTATAGGAGGACCCCAGACATCTCTGATATATGTTATATTTTTTTTTAGCAAATTGATTCAAATTTGATTTAAGGCCCAAATTTAAATTTTAGCAAATTGAAGTTAATTTTAAAAAGGGTCATAATTGAATATTTTGGCGAATTACAAAGATTTTATGCATGTTATATTTTATTTTTAGCAATTTATCCACATTTTTGCAAAAATTATTGTAACAAGTTAAGTTGCGCTATAATGATCGATCCAGATATAACAAGTTGTTAATGGCTATATAGAGTAAAGTGATAATCAATTATAATTAAAAATAAATAAAAGTAGTTGTAGCATGTAATCGGGTTTTAGTATCAATAGCAACTTGGTACTTACCCCGCATATGTATTATGATCATTGATCGTGATTGTATATCAATAAACAAATAAATATGTAATGCAATTGCATAGAGATATGAATTAGTTAGTAATTCATATAATAATTGTAGTTAATATTATCTCTATAAGTTCTTGATCAAATTTAATAAATTTTTTTTATTTGAATTCTATGGATTCGTACAATTAAAATAAAAAAATTTTCATCAAATTTGGTCAAGAACTCGTAAAGATATCTTTGATAAAAGTTCCTGTAAACAATTTCAACGCAGCTTCTTTGCAATATATTTTTTTGCTTTTTCAAAATAACCCACTGTTCGGCGAAGATTTACAAGAAATTTTACTATGCTAACTAAAAAAAAATTTATAACAAGACTTATAGCGCATATCATGAACTAATAGAATCTCAAATTTTATGAAAAAATATTAAAAACTCATAAAGATATTAACGTTTTTGTAAATTTGAACGCATACGTTTTCGCAAGTTTTCCCCTAAATTCAAATGCTTCTGGAGGCACTTTCTTAATTTTGGGATCCTATAATCAGAATTTAATGATTTAAGATTTATTAGAATCATCTTATTAAGACGAGCATTTTGGTAGTAAAATTATCTAAAATAAATTACCGTACTAGTTTAGAAATTATTTAATATTAAAGTTTATAAAATCTTTAATAATAATTTTTAATATATAAAAAATAATATAATTAAAGCAATACAAACCTTATATTGATTTTGGGATTCTGTGATTATGATTTTAATAATTTTAGGCTCATTGGAATCATCTCATTGAGATGAACATTTTGGTAGTAAAATTTCTCAAAACAGATCACTAGTTCAAAAATTATTTAATATTAAAATTTAAAATTTTTTAAAAAGTTTAATTCGTAATCCGTGAGTAAGGGAAAGGATTTGATTAGTGATTGGCAGGGTGCATATTATAATCAAAACAATTAATACCCATAATCTGGAGCCATTTTTTAATTTTCTCGATTTCTGCAAAGCTAACATCTTTTGTGTTTCTATGAAAATTATAAAGGCGATTTTTCTCTTTCTAAAAGTGGCGAATTTATCAAAATTGACCCAATGGGCCGTGAGATATTATCATTTTATCTTCACGATCATATGAAATTTCTTTACAGATCTGCAAAGAAATTTCATATGGTCGTGAAGATAAAATGATAATATCTCACGGCCCATTGGGTCAATTTTGATGAATTCACCACTTTTAGGAAGAGAAAAATCGCCTTTATAATTTTCATAGAAATACAAAAGATGTTAGCTTTGCAGAAATCGAGAAAATTAAAAAATGGCTCCAGATTATGGGTATTAATTGTTTTGATTATAATATGCACTCCGCTGATCACTAATCAAATCCTTTCCCTTACTCACGGATTATGAATTAATAATTTTAGCCAATCAAATTGCAGTATTTAATGATTAGGTAGAGGGAAGGAATTTATAATAATCTTGGATCCTGTGATCAGAATTTAATGATTTTAGATTCATTAGAATCATCTCATTGAGATGAGCATTTTGGTAGTAAAATCATCTAAAATGGATTACTAGTTCAGAAGCTATTTAATATTAAAGTTTATAAAATCTTTATTAATAATAATTTTTAATATATGGGGCGTGCCATTTATCATATGATTTATACCAGAATATATGGGTCAGGATGGTGATCATGTCTATATATAATATATATAATATATATATATATATTTTTTTTTTCCTCTTAGGCGAGACTCACTAAATACGACCTCTTTGATTTTATTATACTACTAAAAATAATAGTACAAACTAATTGAACAAAGAATAATACAGCATAGGCATCA
This sequence comes from Gigaspora rosea, assembly GCA_003550325.1. Lineage (NCBI taxonomy): Eukaryota > Fungi > Glomeromycota > Glomeromycetes > Diversisporales > Gigasporaceae > Gigaspora > Gigaspora rosea. The sequence continues at coordinate 63,257 of QKWP01000777.1, forward strand.
TCTGACTTAGCTAAACTAAACCAAATACGAATCGCCGCACAGTATCTTGGGAGACACCAACTAGTCCATTAGCCTCGCTCCACTATACAAGGGCATTTCTCGGAGGAAATATCCTTGGAAGTAGGAGGAAAAAACTAAACTACTAAAGGGCAAAATATGTATAAAAGGAGGTAAGAAAGAAAAAGAAAAAACAAAGAAAACGAAAAAACAAATGATAGAAAAAAGAAAAGAGAAAAGCAAGGCCTCGGGTCAATTAAGCCCTGGCACAAGTGGACTATTTTAAAAATTACATGATACTAAGAAAAGTAGTCTCTACTCTAACTAAACTCTATTTATCATATGTAGGCGAAAAACTATTACTAGAAAAAATGGCCTCTAACCTAAAAACTGTAAAGATAGGTGTGTAAAAAAAAAAAACTACGGCTAAAAGAACATTCTAGAACGAAATTTCGTTACAAGGTTTCCTCAAACATGTGTCGCTTGTTGTTTATTCCGAAAGGCCGAAATCCACTCATGACTTTATTCCAATATGGTAGCTGCACTTCCAAATTGAGGGAGGTAAATATTGTCGATCTTTTGGAGGGGATAAACCAAAATGCCCACTTTGTCGAAATTTCGAAAAAGACCAAAGGGACGAGGAAAATTCCAAAAGGTCCAACTTGTTTTGTGAGTTTAAAACCATGTAAGTTTTGTAGTCCACAGAAAAATATGCAGCTTTTATATAACTCAAGACCGTTTGGGCTTAATGACAAAGACTTCCGGGTACTCAGTAAACAACTACTATTCGATAGTTTTTGTGTTTTACTCCAGGGAGACCTATTCCAAGACTTTTTTTTCAGCTCTTTTTCAGTTGCCCGAGTAGAACTCTTGTTCCCAAATACTCCAAAAAAAGTTTTGTAGTAAGAGGTTGCATATTATCTATAGATTTCTACAGCGGTTGTTGTGGAAAAGTTGGTCTAAATGATCGTTAGAAAGAGTTGTCTATATAATATATATATTAAATTATTATTATTTTTTTTTTTTTTTTTTTAAAAGCGAGATCTGTTCTCTTTTCCATTTATTAAAATTGTTATAGAGTACATTTATTACATGTTGCTACAACTATTCTATTCTAAGGAAAGGTAGACTAGAGCTAGTTTACTCCCGATCTAAGCTTTGCCAAGATAGATCGCAGATCTACTTAGTCGATGTTATAGTTTGTATTGTTTTCGTTGATGAAGGTGTCCCTCCACTTATTAAACCATATTAGTTTCTTTTCTTTATGATCTTTCCTGTGTTTTCTCTGTTCCGGTATTTCTTCAGGGTCGCCTTCTATCGCCAGTAGGCTGTTTATTAGCACCCTGCTTTTTTTCCACATATTTTCGTAGATTTTCTTTACTAGTCTGTTTGTAAATTCTACTGTTTTCTTTTTGTCTTTTCTTCCTTTCTTCTTTAGGATGTCACTCTTAGTTATTATACTGATCGGTATTGCTTCTTCTCCTCGTTTCAAATTTTCTTTTATTCTTTGGGTAATCTCTTCTAGTTCTTCTCTTTGCACCTTTCTTTCGTCCTCCGTTTGTTCTAAAGCTTCGAATATTGCGTCTTCAATCTTGTATCGGTTCTCTTCACATAACAACCAGTGCGTTTGGTCTTCCTGTTCATTTCCACATCTTCTGCATAGTGTGTCCGTGTATTTCTTTGCGTCCCTGTAATGTAAGTATAGTAATGTCGGCAATTCTTTTAGTAGCATTTTTACCTTAAACGTTTTTAGTCTAGAATCCTCTTTTGACGTCCTTCTTTCTAGCGGTCTACCGTAGTAGTTTATGTTGCCGTACGTAAGTTCCCAATCTATCTCTGTCTTGTCCATCGTCATCTCTTGGTTCCTCTTTAGCGTTCTCCACTCTGCTACATTCTCTCCATTTATTATTCTTTTCATAAATTTACGTATGTTATGTGAAATCATTTGTTTGTCATATGTTGCGTAGTAACTCCTATTGTCGAATTTGTATACTTCAATCTCCACTTTTGTCTTTGGTTCTTCTATTTCCTTTTTCAAATTTTTGTTCAACCTTGCTTCTATCTTAACCTGTTTATTTTCTAACATTATTTTTACGGCATGTGCCAAGTGTCCTAGGTTTTCTTTAATTAGTGTCATTTTCGTAGTCGTTTGGTCTCTTATTTTCCCTGCTATTTTCATCACCATTTCTGAATTTGTATTGACTTTAATTGTTGCCTTCTCTTTACATATCGCTATCAGTATTGCTAATGATGTCAGAGCTAACTTCTCTTCTGATGGCCATACAATATTTTCAATTTTAAACTTTATCTTCTGTTCTGTATCTAGTATAATCGCTGATAGGTACGATTTCTCCCCCTTCTTCTTTCCTGTCTTTTCAGTTATCACCTCTACCTCGACTTCTTTCTTATTCCCTATTTCTTCATGTTTCTTCATCAATACTTCCTCCATGTTTCTGAAATTTTTTATAAATCTCCACGACCTTATTGTGCTTTTACTCATGAATATTTCTTTTGCGAATCTCTCTTCTTGTTTCTTTCTCCTTCTGAATGCCATAATTATGTCTGCTATATTACCATATATTCTTCTTTTGCGGTTTACTGTTAGTGGTGTCACATCTTTAATCAACTTCGTCATTGTTCCTGCCGTGGTCCGAGTTGCTATGTGCTCTATGCACCCGGCGCACTTTTCTGTTATATTATTCCCTTCTATATTCCAATGACTTAAATTTACTCTCCTATTCTTTATGTTTATAATCCTTCCTATCATTCCTTCTCTTGTTATTACCCATTTTCCATTTTGTAACTCCACTTCCTTAGTTTCTTTTAGCGTGAAAGGGTTTAGCTCGAGTCCTTCTACACTCGGGTTTTCTTGGTTTTGTATCGCCTCTCTCATTTCCTCGAACCATTTTGGTTTCTTGCCTTTGATTATCTTTCCTATATTATGGAGTATTTCTCCCCACTCTAAAAGTTTTGTGCCATCGCTATTTATTAGTTGTTCCTTGTAGTAAATTCGATGTTTATTCAACTTGGCTTTGATTGTATTTTTCTTTTTATTGTTCAATAATAATTCATTAACTGAGGTCCCCTTCTCTTCGAAATGCCTAGGCCATTTTCCTACTCCTTTGAACAATTGTATGTTTGTATTGTGCATATTATCTAATATTAATGCGATCCTTGTATTTGCAAATTCCATTGGGTAAACTGCGCACTCTTCCAATATTGACACGTTTGTTGCTGCTCCGTTTTGTAAGTTTTGTATGTTCACGTATAGTGGTGAGTCCTCGAAATCCTCTTGGTTCAATTCTTTCCATAGTTGACTTATTTGTTGCATTGCCTGTATATCTTTTACTTTTTTGACTCCGTATATATTGTGATTTGTTAATAGTGAGTCTGGAACAGATCTTGCTAGTCTTGCTTTCTGCTTTATGCCATTAGTATATCTTTTTGTAATATCTTCACACATCTTTGCACTTAGTACCACGTTCTGAACTCTATAAGCTAATCTTGTTAGTATAACGCAATTCGTGATATATATGTACTGTTTTTCCGTGATTCGAGCTCTGTTTAGTCTATTTATTGCGGCCTCTACTTCTTCTTTTATCTTTTCTCTGACTTCTTTCTGTTTTTGATTTGTTCCAAACCAACATCCAAGGTATCTAAAAGGCATATTATTTGACCTTCTCTCCATTACTTCTCCATCGAAAGATATTGTACCCTCTTCTTTGGAATTTGTTACAAACACTGATTTTGTTGGGTTTACTTTGATTCTTGTTAGTTGGTAAAAGTTGTTCGCCATGTCTATTATTTTTTGCAGGTCTTCTCTCTTCTCTGCTATCCATAGAGAATCGTCCATATATGCCAGCACTGACATCCTGCATTCTACTAACTTTCCATTCGGCGTGCACGTTTGCATCTTGTACCCATTATGTTCTTTATCTATTCTTGATATGAGGGGATCGTAGTATATTCTCCACAAGGTCGGCGACAATGGGCTCCCTTGGTCGAGACCGTCTTCTACAAGGTACTGGTTCGTTTTTCCTATATTCGTTATTACTTGGTTTTGTCTTTTCCTCATCAGGCCTTTTAATATTTCGATGAATTTTTCCGGACATCTGATTCTTCTCAATGCTTTCCATAGTAGTTCTAAATGCACTGTATCATATGCTTTGGATGTGTCCTGTGATAGTAACCAAAAATCCTTCTTGTTTAACCAAGCATCCTCCTGTATGTTCGCTAGCCAGCTAATTGGTGCTGCTGTCGATGTATGTGGTAACGCTGAATTGTTTTTTGGATTAAGTATTTTTGTTTCTACTAGGATCCTATTGAGTCTTATTGTCAGCAATTTGGTCATGATTTTTCGAGCGTGCCCTATTAAGGTTATCAGTCTAGTTTGTCTCAGGTCTCCATCAAACGTTTCTTTCTTGCCTATAGGGTAGACCAGCCCATAACTCCACGCCTTCGGTGTTATTCCTGTGTCTATTGCAAAGTTTATTATTTCTAACAGAACTTCTAGTGCGTTTTGTGGTAACTGTTTGATCATCTCATTTGAAATGTCATCGGGCCCCGTTGCTTTGTTCGAGCTTGCCTCCGCGATGATAGTCATCAACTCTTGCATCTCCACTTTTTTAATCAGTGACTCATACTGTTCTTCTTCGACTTCTTTCTTAGGTTCATACTCTGCCTTCCATTCCTCCCAGAAGTCCCAATTACTTTTGTTTTCTCTTGTCCAATTTCTAAAATGTGCTCTAACCTCTTCTTTGATTTTTTCTGCTTCTACTAACAATTCTTCTCCCTTTTTTATATTTTCTATCTCTACTCTTGCTCGTCTCCTCTTCAACACACTATCTATCATCTTCTTTGTGTTGGCTTGAAGGTTGTTCTCTCTTCTTTCGATTGCTTCTGCTATTTCCTCTCTAATCTCACTATTGTTTTCTTCCTGTCTACATTTGTGGATCAACCTTCTGATTTCCTTGATTTTTAGTATGCTTTTTTGAATGTTTGTGTGTTCTAAATCTTCTTCTATCAGTTCCATTTTTCCACATTGTATCATTTCGCTTATCTTCTCGAGTTTTTTGTTTATTCCTTCTACAGCTGTGCTCGGATTTAGAGGTTGCTTCAACTCTTTTAAATATTTCATTACCTTATTTATTTTAACCAGTGCTTTGTGCAAAATCGAGGCCTTTTTAGTCCTTGCTTCGAAGCCTCTCATGACTACCAATTTATTTTTGATATTGTTATTTGCCGCTTGTTTTATTGCCAGATTAAGCTTATGCCAAGCCTTGTTAAGTGTGGTTTCGTCGATAACACACTGAATCTGCAATCCTTCAACTTTATCTCCCACCTCTTTATTGAAGTTTTCCCAAGCACTTTCGTCTGTCTCCCTGTACAGGTATACTTTCTTCTTCTGCTTTTTCCTTCTTATTCTTTTGATCTCGCCTAATTGCAGTTCGGTACCTATCATCCTGTGATCACTGTTTGCTGCCACTAAGAATTCTATACTAGGGTATTTTGCTTTCATGAATAGGTTTGTTGATATCCATATATCGTCAATCTGTGATTCTGACTCTCCTCTCTTCCATGTATAGTCCTTAATGTCATATTCATTCAGTAGACTCATCATTGAGTTTTCTTGCATCGTTTTGAATATCGGTGTTCTTTTTTCGTCCTCCTTTCTATGTATATTACTGTTAAAATCTCCCATTATTACAATCTTCATTGCTCTCGCGTTGGCCTGTTCTATCCATGATTTTATCTTTTCTTGTGTACGTTTCGAAATTTCCCCTTTATCGCTTGGTATATATACCGCTATTACACGCATCCTGTTATGTTGCGGGAAGAAGAAATCTACATATATCGCCGTCCCTTCGTGTGTCTGTATGTTGTGTATATAACAACTAATGTCTGGTTTTACTAGTATTGCTACTCCCATAGATGCTTCTCTCTTTATCTCCTTATCTGGCATTGTAGCTGCGATATATATTTTATATTGTTCGTTCATTAGCTGTGTTCGCAAGTCCTCTTTTTCTGCAAGCTTTGTTTCAGTTAGTGCAACTATATCCAGTTTTCTTTCCTCGAGTTCTTCTAGGATCAACCTCCTTTTTAATTCAACATTTATTCCTTGTACGTTTATAGTTGACATTTGAATTTTCATTCTTTTATTTACATTGCTTAATCCTTCAATCGTTTCAGTAATCACCTCCCGTTTGTCTGTTTCATTTCCTTTGTTTGTTTTAATTGTTGTTTTGTTCGATGAACTTGGACCACTGTTCCTTTGATTACTGTTCATGGCTTAAATTATTTCTGCCATATCTGTATCTTCTGTATCTACTAGTTCATAGTCATCTTCTCCAAACACCTTCCAGTCAGGTTCTGGAAGTTCCTTTATATTAAACACCCATTCTGGTATTGTTTCAATTCTGAAAGTTTCTTGTAGTAAATTGATCGCTTCAATTACTTCTTCTTGTTCCTCGATTGGGAATTTCGGGCAATCGATTATATTCTTATTTTGTAGTTCTTCATTTAATTTTTCGATGCTTGTTGGGAAACGTTCCTCGTCCTTTGTCTTCTTGTCATTTTCTTTTTCCCTAATCTGTATCCAATCTTCAGGTATTTTCCAGAAGAAATAAAATTCCCTTAATGCCTTAACCGCGATCATCAGCTCTTTTGTGTTTGTTATCGGTAGGGTTAGGTTCACTTTGGTTACGTCTTCCCAGTTTACTGGTAGATCTTCTAATGATGTATAGTTTACTCCTATGTATTCTCTTGGTAAGGGTGTTACCACTCTATAGAAGCTTGGTATCTGCTCAATGAACCTTATTGCCGTCTCTGTCGACATTATTGGAAACTCAAACTTCTCTTTTAACGCCAGTTCCTCAGGTTTGGCTGGTAATCTTTTCTTTCTGATTATATAATCGTTGGGTAAGTATTTAAATGCATAGACTTTCCTGAGTTCCTCTATATGTGCTTTGAAATCTTCATCATCTCTTGGGCAAAACGGGAACATCTCTCTCAGTCGTGGTGTTAGATCTTGGACTGCATCAGGTAATTCCAATTTCTTTGCTGGTAGTTCGAAATAATCATCTGGTAACGCCCTCATATGGTAGTATTTACTTAATTCCTCTTTTCTCCTTCTCAGGTCCCTTAGTTCTTCTCTTTTGGTTAGTGGAAAAAGTTTCCTTACTTCCGCTCTTAGATCCTCAGGGTAGTCCGGTAATCTTTCTCTTTTATCACTAATATACGATTCTGGTAGCCTTTCGAATGCATATATTTTCCTTAGGATGATCGCTACTGTTCCCGTCCACTTTGAGTTTTCTATCGGTAGCTCACAGGGTAGTCCCTTTCTTATCGTTAGAGGAATCTCTTTCCATTCTGTTGGTAGCTTTCTTCTAACTTCCGCCTGAACTTCCTCAATTGCTTTCTTTAAGTCATTGTAGTTAAGGTTGTTTCGGATCCTCGCAAAACCGACTACATACAGTATTAATACTGTTATTTGGTGTGCATCCATCATTCCAAATTCCTGGTTTGTTAGATAATCTAGGCCCAGTTTCTTCCTTAATTTGTCATAGAGTTGCTCTTTATTGTTCTTATTTAGTACATGTGCTCCGTAGCTCTTCTTGTATCGCTCTGTTGCCTCATTTAACAATTCCAAAAATTCCAGCTGGTGTTTGGGTTGTATTTCGAATCTTCGTGTAAAGGTTCTAAAGAATGCCTTGTCTCTATAATGCATTTTCCTTTCTATAGCCTCTGGAATCTTCATTGCCGTTTTTCTACTCTCGAATTTGTGTTTTATAAACTCCTTTAACTCTGCCATAGCTTCAAAGGCTGCTAGTATATTATTTTTATGCCATTTCCTTCCATCGAATTCCTCGGTCTTTAATTCGCTATTAGCCCTCAATACCTTGTCTATGCCTCTGCTGATTTTACTCTGTCGTTCTTCGTCAAAAGGCCTCTTTATATCTTTTCCTGGACCTTTGGCCACCTCACTGTATGATAATTTTGCTTTTTCTTTTCCTTTCTCTACTTTACTTGCACTCTCCTTTTTTTCTTTTTCTTTTACTAATTCATTTTCTCTATCCTTTTTCAACTCTTCCTCTAGTCTTTCCGCCAACCTTTGTTCCAACTGTGGATCTAGTTTTATTAGTTGTACGTGATCACTTAAATTTTTGTCCGATAGCTATCGATCCTCCATTTCTGTGTCAGTTCCCGGTACCTCGGTAATTTCTATACCCGACTGTCGATCCTCGGTTTCCGTACCAAACCCCTGTAGATCAGCATTTTCTATATTCGTCTGCGATGATGTCAGATCGATTTCCATTTCGGTGTTTGTTTTGATTTCCATTTCCGATGACGTCATTTCTGTGTTTTCTGTGTTCGAGCCGTTATCCCCATTTTCGAGTTCGGTTTTATCTTTTGTCAAGTGTTTTCTTTTGATTTTCTTTGTTCCTTCTATTTTTTGAGCAGCCTCTTCATCTTGTCTAATTAATCTTTCTGTAAAACTTTCTTGTGCTGTTTCAAATTCTTTGGATGCTTCCATCCCTTTGAGCAAAGTTATCAAATCTGGTCCGAAGACCTGTTCTTGTGTAGTTTTGTCTTTTCGACTACTTCCATCATTCTCTGTCTTTCCTTTTCTTTTCAGCTTCTCCTAGGTGTTGTTGTAGTTTGTCTTTTTATTTAATTAATTAATTACTTAATTATTTGTACAATAAAAGCCATGTGTTTGTATACTCTTTTCCGTTTTTTGTTTGTTTACTTAGTGATGTACAGATGTTCGGGAAAGAGTTTTGACCAAGTTAATATATATATTAAATTATATACAGTATATAATTTATATATATATATTTTTTTTAAGATGAGATCGTGCCTCGAAGACTTTATTATTAAGTATATGTTTGTATATATTATGTAATACAATATTATACTATATTAAATACAAGAGACTCAGACATTCTTGACTATCTGTGACCTAAACCTACCAGAGCTTTCCATACCCATTTTCTGTATAACCTGGATTTTTGAACTACTCTCTATTTTGTTATTCTGCTATTTACTATATTCCCGCTTCTTTCATATTGCCGATTCTATACTTCCAAGTAGGTGCAAGGGCTTTGCCAGACGATCGTAACTTCACGGTTACTTCCTAAACCTTGGTGTCCTGAGATTACCCATGCGCTAGTGGGGCACAAGCTAAGCTTTGCCTACTACTCTCAGTAATCTATCGTATATTAGGTATATAATTTATATATAATAATCTCAATAAGACAATTCTAACAAGCCCAAAATCATCAAAATCCAAGCACAGGGTCACAAGATCGTTAAGGTTTGTATTGTTTTTTTTACTTCTTTGAACACCTCACCAGACTCATTTATTCCAGGCCATGGTATGTATTTAGTCCCCAACTATTGAGTTCCTGTCATGAACCCCAATCCCACTTTGATTTGCTATTTCAAGCTGTATTCTTTATCGGAAGATTCTTTAGAGAGGCTGAATTTATGATTTGACAGCTCTCAGGTGCTTCGAAAGTCCCTGCAGGTGGTGTTCTGCACCAGCCAGATTTTCTATTTCGAGGAAACATCAACCCCCAAATCCTAGTAAACTAGGCGCTACAAGTTTGTAAGCAAAGATCTTTTTACTATATCTTGTGACTTCAGTTACATCCAAATTGGGTCCAAACTCAGATCGCTTCATAGTCACAAAGTCTTGAAATAATAGCTGCCCAATTAAGTCTGTTGTGTGATGTTCTGGGTTCCTATTTCTTACGGTGTTTCAGTTCCCTAACTAGCTAGCTCTTGTATTTCGCCTTTGGGAGAAATTGAACCAGCAACCTTTCAATTTGCATCCTTGGAGCATAACCACTATGCTATCGACCCAAATGACTGGTTTTGTTTTGTTTTTTTTTTTTTTAATATTAAGGGTGTAGCTCCAGCCCCAAACTTTATTAATACTTAAGCAAATTGACATATGGGGTGTTACATATTAAAACAGTCTATTTTTACAATTTTTTGAAAAATGTGATTTTATCAAATTAATATAAATTTTAATACGATTGACATTTTTTTATTATAAATGAAAGTCGATTTGCATAATAAAAAATCAAGATAATGTTAAAGAAAAATTACATGAGACTGTGTAGTGCCAGCACATTACGAGATTACCTGATAGTTACCTGTTGCCTTTAACCAATCAAAATTGTGAAATTTGATAATTCCAGATCAGTCCGAAAATCAAAACAAATGATTAAACTCAATTATCTCAAAATAAAATAAAAGTAAAAATGTGCTGTTTTAATATGTAACACCCCATATAGTGGTGCCTTTTATGCATACATATTATATACAAGTATTGAGACTAGGACTTCAGGCAATAAAACTTTTATCCACAGCTAAAACCTACCAGAGCCTTCCATATTCCTATTTTTATAGTTGACCTGGATTTGTACGTCCCTTTTCAACCGACAATTAGCATCCACATGTCCGCCACTTTACCTACATTTCCTAATTCATCACTTCCAATTTGGTGTGTGTTGCCAGGTAGGCGCTTTATGCTTCCAAGTTGGTGTACCTGAAATCTGATTACCCAGAAAATTCCTTACTAGCATACTTCTCGGGGGTTCGTATCTCAAGCCATGCAGCTGTCTCTACCACATTGGGTAAGTATCTCAAGCCTGCATGCTGCCGCAACCAGTGTTGGCATTTATTGGAATTGAAATATTTATCCAATTGGAATTGGAACATTTGAACTAGTCCAAAATATCCCAATAAAAATTTGGACCAGGAGATCAGGGTCCATTAAAATTTGCCAATTAGATTTTCATCACGTGGTACAATTTTATTGGACAAAAATTATAATGCGAAATTTTGTATAATACCGAGATAAACAAGACCGACAAACTGCATATTGATTACATAAATTTGCTATTTGGTCTAAAATAAGAAAATATAGTACTGTAGTATAAAAATATGTGGTTTTTTACCCATATTGATTTTACTGTATTACTATAAAGTAATTTTTTTAAATATTTAAAATTGAATAAATTGAAATTGGACTGGAATTGGACCGGATTTGGACTATATCCAATAAATAAATAATAAAATTTGAATATTGTCCAATGCCAATGGTCTCAATATGTATTGAAATTTTTTGGATTAGTCCGAATTCCAATAGTCCAATAATTCAATAAAATTTTATTGATCATTGTTCAATGCCAACACTAGCCACAACCAGCCGGTTTCTTGCAACTTGAGGACCCAGGATTTAGCATTCTGAATTTGAAAATGTGCGAACGACTGTACTTCCCGCTATGGTAGCAAGGACCTGGGCTTTCGCAAATACTTCCAGTACTGAATATAGTTGGATAGCATCATGAGGCTAGGGAGAAACCTATCACTACTACATGCACTTATACTAGCATATACCCATATTGGTGGTCCCAAATCCTCTTAGCGTCCGAAGACTCCCATATGGGTACGCCAGAGCTCTGTTGGGTCTTGACATGTATACGCCTCCATGTTTCTGGTTCTATTGGCTAATTAGTTCTGTTTGCTCTTGCGAAGTTCACTAGACCCCAGTACCTGGTCAGTTACTCTTTGAATTCTATTCCCCAGTTATCCCAGACTACCAATCCAGTTGGCCCGGAAGGATCAGTCTGCCAGGCTTTAGGTGGCTAAGGTCACCCTTTCCTTGGTTCATGCTTCTATAACACATGATCTTTTCCTCCAGTACGACTCTGGTAGCCAGGTTGGTGGACCTCCTTTTGCTATAGGGGCTCTTGCCTGTCCAGTTTTCCGGTCAGTCACCGCTAAGATCCTTTTCTCCGGTATCGTCGAAAGTCCAGCTACTTCTTCACTCGAGACTTGCCAAACGGGTTTCAATTGTTCCGGTCCTTTGGCTTTTACCAAGGTTATAGGCAATCTACTCGACTGATTGATGAACAAATGTTACCGTAATACAGGCCTATTTTTCAATTCGTCTCCAGTGGGATTTGAACTCTAGACCTGCTACTTGGGGGGTAACAACCAGATAGCTTCTCTATGTCGCCACATCCAAGAACTGGTTTTGTATTATTATATATATATATATATCCAATAATACAAACCCTTAGCGATCTTATGGCCCTGTAATTGGATTTTAATAGTTTTGGGCTTGTTAGAATCGTCTCATTGAGACAAACATTTTGGTAGTAAAATCATCCAAAACGGACCAGTAGATCAAAAGTTATTTAATATTATATATTTATATAAATATTATAAATATTAGTCATTATATTAACCAATCAGAATTGAGATTAGAGTGATCACACCATACATGGATGGAGGTGGCTATTAAGTAAAAAATATTATGTGATAATGGTACGCCCCTAAGATAATGGCATCTATTCTTAGAAACTTTTTTTTGTTACATCTAAAATTTTTTTATATATTAATATATTTTTATAAAATTTTATATATAAAATTTATTATCTATTTATTATTTAATTTTTTTTTAAACCAACGAACCTGCTTTTATTATAGAAGGTGTAATATAAATTACATTATTTTAGCTATGGTAAGTTATAATGCTACACTACAATTATCTAGCTACTAACTAAAATCCTTCTACATTTAATAAAAACTTACTCGATACCGAAGTACCCAGGTGTGACCTGTCATGACAACGAGTTCTTCTCATGCAGAGGCCTGCAACTCACTGCAAGTTATCACTATACTCACTGAATAGCTGCTGTTAGCCTTGTCAAGACCGCCTTTTTTTTTAAATCCTTTTCACTTAGCTTCAATGGTGGAATGCTTTTACTCAAAATCCAATACAAGAGAAAAAAGAAATTTAAATCGAAATATAAAGGAAAGTATAAAAAAGGGGTATGCTACTAACCTAAACGAAATACCAAATACAATCAAAAAATAAAAAAAAAACAAGATGAGAAAAACAAAGAAAAGACTAATCTTGACAGATACAGAAAGAAACGTAAAGATATAATTATATAATACTGCAGCACAGATCTACTCAAGTATTATATATACAAAAAGAAAAAAAAAAAAGAGAAAAAGCACAAAACAAAAACAGTAAAGTTCGCTTTATAGCAAAGTTTGTAAAAAATTTCTTCAAGCAGTCCAAAGCATCTCTGACATGTTATTCACTATTTATATTGTAGCTAATGATCTACTCATGACATCAACACCAAACCAGTAGGCGTTCCCAATTTGGTAAAAGTAAACACTGCTGATCTTTTGAAGGGGTAAACCAGAAAGCCCCAAAAAAATCCAGCGAGGCGAGAGAAGAACATAAAAAAGTACCAAATGTGAGAGAACTTGTAAGAGTTACACTGCACATAATAACATATTTCAAAACCCAGCTTCAGTGTCTAAGCATGCTACTTCTTTGCTCAATACCACTAAATCACAAACCAGGAAAACTATCTACCAAGTCTGTCTAAAAACGTCACAGGTCCCTTTTTTCTGTAGTGTTTCAGTTCCCTAATAGATAGTCTCTAGTCCAGTTCGCTATTTACACTATTTAGTAGAGTCAGTTTATTTTTTTGTATATTAAATATACAGTTTTTGTAGGTTGGTCTTTGGGTAATTTGGTTCAAGTGATTGTCAGAAAGGGTTTCTTTTCTATTTATTATTTAATAATATATAAATTGTATTATATTTATATATAAAAAATTTTTTTCTAATAAGCTTAAAACTTTGTAAAATTTGATTAAAATTTGACCATTAGCTCCTATTGTTAAAAATCTAATATAACTATTCTAAAAAAATTTAGAAATTTAAAATTTTTTTTATAATATTATTTTTTATGTTTTGTTTTTTGTTTTTTTTTGTTTTTATTTGCTGCTCTCTGTTTTTTTTTTGCTCTTATTTCTTAAGTTTTTGTTGTTTAATATTTACTTTATCTTGTATTTCATATAAGCTAATTTACAAATTTTGATAATAAGTTTTGATCTACTAATCCATTTTAAATAATTTTTTTGCCACAAAAAAAATGTTCATCTCAATGAAACAATTCTAACAAGTCCAAAATCGTTAAAATCTGATTACAGGATCCCAAAATTATCATGATTTTGTACTATTTTATTAATAAATTTTATATATATAAAATTTACTAAGAGTGTGGTGACTTAGAGAAGTTGGTAAGTTGTCACCCCCAAGTGGCAGGTCTAGGGTTCAAATCCCACTGGTGACGCTTTTGAAAAATAAAATCTGTGTTCTGGTAACCTTTCCTGTCGATCAGTTGGGTACATCACTTGTAGTCCTTGGTAACCATTTTGAATGGAAGCTTTCGGGCAAAGTAGTGCCTCATGATACAGATAAATTCAAGGAACTGGAGAAATGGAAACCCATTTGGCAAGACCCAAGTAAGGAAGTAGCAAAGATCTTTGACGGTGCTACCAAACGGAATATTGGACCAGAGCTGAAGAACGGACGTCGACCTCAGGGACAAGGCCTACCAACCTGGCCGCCGTATCGGGTACTAGAGGAAAAGGACCTATGTTATAGAAGTAGGTACCAGGGGGAGAAAAACCATAATAGTACCTAATGCCGGGTAGATCAACCCTTCCGGGCCAACTGGATTGGAAGTCTGGAATGTATCGGTGAAAGACCGATAGGAAAGTGATGATCGGTACTGGGGTTGGAGCGAACCTTACAAGGGCAGAAGTAGGTAATAGTAGTGGTTAGGTATCCTCTGACTGCAAGTTGCTTGCCTCGGTGAGTGCGTAAGTTACCAAAGTGTAGATAATACCAAATCGTGATAATTTTGGAATCCTGTAATCAGATTTTAATTATTTTGGGCTTGTAAGAATCGTCTCATTGAGACAAACATTCTGGTAGCAAAATTATCTAAAACGAATCAGTAGATCAAATCTTATTATCAAATTTGTAAATTAGCACATTTGTCTTTTGTAATTGCTTCAAAGGTTACTAGAGTAGTAAATATGGTTCTATGGTTATACAAATGGTTAATTTTATACAACATAATATATTCTAACATATATATTTGTATTCACATAACTTGTTTAAAAAAATTTGTGTTTTATAGTCCGTTGTGACAAAAAATAAAAAATTTCTATTTCATTTTTAAGAATAGATTCCATTACCTTATATAGTCCGGTGCATAAAGATTTGTACCTCATATAGCTCTGATTCAAATATTTTCTGTACAAATTAATTTTTGATTTTTTTAATTTAATATACTTATTAGATTACCGAATTAATAAAAATAAAATTATTTTATTTTATTGATAAAATAAAAAAATTTATTAATAGTAACTTTTTTTAACAATATTTACTATATAATTTACTATAGTAATCTATAGTAATTTATAGTAATTTATATATACACGTATATATAAAAAAATCAAATTACTTCACTTTAAAGCTTAATTTCATCACAACTAGTAATTTAATTTTGCTCAAATTTTAACCATATCTTTATCATATGCACATTAATGCACTTGTGTAGTACAAGCTTATAGAACTGCATATTGGTTGCAAAATATTTAAAATATCTTTTTTTTTTAAAAAAAAAATTTTCCTTTTTTTCTTGAATACAGCAAATTGTACATGCAAAATTACTAAAATAAAACAATGTTAAAACAATAAAAATAATATNCTGCAAGTTGCTTGCCTCGGTGAGTGCGTAAGTTACCAAAGTGTAGATAATACCTGTATGGGACAGGGACTGCTCTACCAAGTGTACCACAAGAATAAATTAGTCCTAAGGGGATGTAGTTAGCACCTGGGACTGTCTTCAACTGACTAATGTATCAGAGGGCTGTACCAGTGATCACAAGTAGGATTGACATGCGAAGCTTGAACCAGAGAGTTTAAATAAGCAATCCCCTAGTTGGGTTGTAGGTATGGCAACTAGTGTAGAACCTTTGGGCGGACTACTTCAATTAGACAACCAAAAGTTGTACGTGTGGCTAGTTGTACTCTCATTCAATGTAACAATTGTGGGGATGCCCAAAGAGGCGCCCTTGATCCACAGGCTTGATTAAATAAACTCTCACCCGAAGCGGAAACTTTGACATAAAAAAAATAAATAAATAAAAAAAATAAAATTTACTAATAAAATAGTACAAAATCATGATAATTTTGGGATCCTGTGATCAAATTTTATCAATTTTGGGCTTGTTAGAATCGTCTCATTAAGACAAACATTTTGGTAACAAAATCATCTAAAATGGATCAGTAGATTAAAACTTATTATCAAATTTGTAAATTAGCACATTTGTCTTTTGTAATTGCTTCAAAGGTTACTAGAATAATAAATATGGTTCTATAGTTATACAAATGGTTAATTTTATGCAACAAGATATATTCTAACATATATATTTGTATTCATATAACTTGTTTGAAAAATTTGTATTTTATAGTCCGTTGTAACAAAAAATAAAAAAGTTTTAACAATAGGGTTATTTTTAAGAATAGGTTCCATTACCTTACAAAAATAATATAATTAAAATAGAGTTTGGACCTGTCAACTACATATCCAGATATCTGTACGGTTAACTACATATTTGGATACTATAAATATCTCATGGGTAAGAAACCTTATCCGCCAGTTTCCAAACAAATAACCTAACGGATATCTGCAGGTATCTACAGGTATCCACAGATACCTGCAATTAGGGATTGAACCCAATAAGATCTGAATTGCCTACCCGTTTAAATAACTGATTAATAAATGAGTCATACCTACAAGCCAAATGCAATAATGGTATATACTATATTGTTGCGAAATAACATCCATGGTGTTATTTAGAGTAATGGCCCGAATTAGGCTTAATTTAGACCAAATTTTGAAATTATACCCTGTGTATTATTTTAAGACCCTAGCATCACCAACCTAAAAAATTTCACTAAAATTTTTTGCTGTTAAATTAGAGTTAGGGTCTGCTATTAAATTAGGTTAAAAAGAGTTTTTATAATACCAAAATTTCATAAGAAAAACTTTTTATTAGTGCGCAGTAAATCGTTTCATAGGTAAAATATTAATTTTTAAACAATTTTTTGGGTTGGGTTGATTTTTCGCGTTTTTTCGCATTACACCTGATTTTGAAATCTGATTGGTTGGCGAATTAGTAGCGAAATTTTTTAGAGTAGTAATACTAAGGGGTTTATTATTTTGCAACAATACGGTAAGCATATATAGTCTTGATTTGTGGACCAAATTAACACAAATAAAATAATTTATACATTATAGCAAATAATTTATAGTTTATAATTATTGTATAAGTTGTAGTGAATAACCCAGTTGCACAAGAGTTCATATTTCATACTAAAGGCACAGGATTTAAATATAAACCTGTGTGTATAACAGGCTATTCAACATACCATATAATAACTATCTTATTGCATGGTATCTGACGTAACAATCCTGTGCCAATAAATAAATAAAAAAAGCACAGGTTGTCACATAAGACCCATGCAATAAGCTAGGTTATTCAGTTTATCTGGATATTGGTATGGTTATTGGGATATCTGGAAGGTTATCCGGTTAGGGGAGTGACAAAAATCAGGCGATTTTTTAGGAGGAGAGGAGGTAAAAAAAGTTGAAATTATATATAAGAACCTGACTATATATATATTAAGGAAGAGGGAGGGTGGTAGGCCTTTGATAAAAAATAATTAGATGATTAATAACACAGCCCTTATCTGTAGAGTTTATCTGGATATCCACAATTTAAAAATTGCTGGTTATCCAGATACAGCTTTTATAAAACGGATACTATAAAATGGGTATCTGGATATCCAGGTCCAAACACTAAGGGATGTGCAGTAAATCACATAATTTTCTAGCGGGGTCCCTCATCTACCATGTCCTATATATATATAGTCTAAAATAGCCAATAATATTGAAGTAAATATTTTTTTAAAAAATTTTAATTTTTCTGTCGAACATAAAAATCAAAAGTCAATTAATAAAAAGTTCTCCAATACTTATGAAAATTTTATTATAGGTGTATTTTGACCTGCTGAATAAGGTTACTTATGCAATTTTAATCGATTTGCTTAGTAAATTTTAGACTTTACTATGTAGCAATGTTTGTCAATTGTAGGGCAAATATATTTTTTTAAAAAATTTTAATTTTTCTATTGAAAGTAAAAATCAAAAGTCAATTAATAAAAATTCTCCAATATTTATAAAAATTTATAGTAAGTGTATTTTGACCTGTTAAATAAGGTTATTTATACGATTTTAATCGATTTTCTTAGTAAAATTTAGAGTTTACTATGTAGCAACTTTTGTCAATTGTGGGGCAAATATATTTTTTTAAAAAATTTTAATTTTTCTATCGGACGTAAAAATCAAAAGTCAATTAATAAAAAATTTTTCAATATTTATAAAAATTTTATGGTAAGTGTATTTTAATTTGCTGAATAAGGTTACTTATATGCTTTAATCAATTTACTTAGTAAAATTTGGACTTTACTATGTAGCGACTTTTGTCAATTGTGGGGCAAATATATTTTTTTAAAAAATTTTAATTTTTCTGTCGAATGTAAAAATCAAAAGTCAATTAATAAAAAATTCTACAATATTTATGAAAATTTTATAGTAAGTGTTTGATCTGCTAAATAAGATTACTTATGCGATTTTAATCAATTTGCTTGGTAAAATTTAGACTTTACTATATAGTGACTTTTGTTAATCGTGGAGTAGCTTATTTTCAAATCAAAGACATTTTTGAGTTTTTTTTAAATATTATAAAATTTGATTGGTCAATAGTCCTATCACTAGGGGGGTTAGGACCTATATAAACTCTAATCACGTAGTTTACTGCACTTCTCTAAATTAAAGAAATACAAACCTATAATGATTTTGAGATTTTATAATTGGATTTTGATGATTTTAGACTCATTAGAATCGTCTCATTGAGATGGTAGTAAAATCATCCAAAACAGATTATTGGTTCAAAAATTATTTAATATTAAGGAGGAATGTATTTGTTGCCCCTGCGACACAGTTTTTTGTCACAGGTTTATTTATAACTCAAAACTTTACTAAGATAATACCTATTGCACTTCTAACAAAAAATAATCCTCTCACAATTTTGTATTAATTTTAATTCTAATTCTAATAATTTTATTCCTAACCCTAACTCTAACATTACTTTACTTTAGTGGTCTTATTGCCCGTAACAGTCACGGGGTGACAAATACATTTTTTCTAATATTAAAATTTACAATTTTTTAAAAATTTTAATTTTAGCTAATCAAATTGCAGTATTTAATAATTAGATAGAGGGAAGGAGGTAGCTTTTTAGTAACAAAAAATCAGATGATAAATAGTGCTTCTTTCTTTTAATAAAAAATTATTTGGCTAATATTTATTAAATATTACAAAATTTATAAAATAGCTGTAATTGTTTTTTTTTTTTTAGTGAGAACACTAGAGCTAGTTTCATTAACTATTGCTAAAGCAATTATAAATTTTGAAATTTTATGGATCTGGACCAGACCAAGATTTAAATAATACAAGTTTAGACTCTAATTTTAGATCTAAATTGATGTTTGAACTAGGTTCAAAATTTTAAAAATAACTGCTCAGCCCAAATTTATAGAATACTAGTTCTGAGCTTAATAAAAATATAAAAAACTTTGCATTATACAAAATTTTACTAATAAATATGATATTTGGTACTAAATAAACTTGTTTAACATATTATTTTGGTATATAATTATATTTTAAATAAAAAAAAACTTTTTTTCAAATATTAATTATTTTAAACACAAAAACAACAAAACAAATAGAAAAAAGTAGTAACAAAGTATGAGTTCAAATAAATAAAAAGAAATATAACAACACAGTGCACTAATTCTAAAATTTTAACAAAAAAGCAAGCAAAATACTAAAAAAAAGAAAACGAAGAGCAAGCAAATAAACAATCCAAAAATATACAAAAAAATTTAATAATAAAAGAATCTTTCGAGTGGGCTAAAAATGTTTTTATAGAAATTGAATACTAAAAATAAGGCAAGAGAAGACAGTCAGAGACAGAACACACATAAAAGAATGAAAAACACAATAGATTATTGCAATAATATTCAAATAAGCCAACTAAGAGTAGTAGTAATAATATAATCTTTTAATATACTTAGGGACAACCAAAATAGCAAAATTAGCTTATTTCTGTTAGAAAGTAAGGTATTGTTATTATTACAAAAAAAAGCAAACAAACAATCAAAAGAGAAGGTTCTGATTTAATAGAGATAATTATTACAGATAAAACAGAAATAGTCCGAGAAATCAAAGTAAACAATAGCTATTATGTGATTAGTTTAATAGAAGTTGACAAAATAAATGAGCAGCAGTTTAAAAAAAGGACCTGAAAAGAAAGAAAATAAACCAAGACAATTGTTATATAGTGAAGCAGTTAAAAAGCCTCTGCCACAAACAGAAAACAAAAAAAATAGAAGTAGATAGAACAAGTTATTGAAAAAATAGAATTAAGTATAGAAAACCCTTTTAACGAAAAGGAATAGTGCTATAAAAGAATTCTAGAAGTATTACAAATGAAGAGATGATATATAAATTTATTATTTACAAGTTACAAACCATACCTACTTCATGTGCAATACCAATTGCAATAAACTTCAAATTTAAGCACTTAAACAGAAACTTCTTCCATACTTTTACTAAGAATAAAAGAATAACATCAGTGCACCAAATAGAGTTTGAAATAATAATAGATAAAGCAATTAAAAACTACAAAGGGAAATATAGTATCACTATTACAAACAAAGAAGTCAGAAACCAAATCAATAACAAAATCAAGCAGAAGCTAGCAATACAACACATAACCAATAGTAAATTTAAGAAAAATCTTTATAAAATAACAAAAATAATAAATTATTGTATAGAGTTTATAAAATTATCCAGCAGAATACAAGGTGATAATTTGTGAAAAATAGTAAACAAAGTGATTCAAAACACATTGATACTGCTATTAGAAAAACCTAAAAATATATTAGAAAACATCAAGAGCTACTTCTATTTAAAATTCCAATAAAAAACAGAAACAATCTGAGGGCAATACTAACTATACTAAGAAAAGTATATATTTTCTTACAACTACTAGAAGATTATTTTACAGTACTAGAACTCCTATCAGGAACCCATGTGATATGAATGCCAAGTTTAAAGAATTATTTCTAATTACTAAAAAGAGATGCCTAAAATATATATATGATTATAAACAATGACTAAACAATCTTTACAGAAACTACCCAATTTTTATTCATTAAGTTATTATAATCTTAAAGATTATAATAAAATTATCAAAATTATATTTTATAATAATCTTATAATTATCTTAAAAAAATCTTAATAAGATCTTAAAAACATCTTAAAATAATCTTAAACAATAATCGTATGATATGATTATCTTATAATAATTTATAATTATTAAACTATAATAATAATATTATTATTAAATATTAAATCTTAAAACAACCTTTTATTTATAAAAAAAATAATACCGGCATTAATAACTTTAATATTATCTTAAACTATTTTAAATTCACTAAAAAAAAAGTGCTAGTTTCTGTAAAGATGACTAGCAGAGTTCTATAAATAGGAAAAAAATTTCTTAAACTTGTACTTTAAACTATCTGAAAAGAAAAAACCACTACCATCAATATCACAAAAGCTGAACCACAAGTACAAATTAATATTTTCTATAGATCTAACAAGGTCAAATAGGTTAATAAAAGAGATCAGTAATATGTTAAGAAAAAAATACTATTTTGCATTAATTTTTAACAATTATTTTATACAAAAGCCTAAGCTTTCAAGAGATACAAAGAGAATTATCACAGAATTAAAATTTAATTTTCCAATAGAAGATAAAGAAAAAGCAAAGCAGTTCATAAGAAAAAAATTACAACTTTACCAAGTAAAATTATGACTATGAACCAACAAAAAAGCCTAAGCTTTTCTAGAACCCCTAGAAAGGTAAAAGAGACATACTTAACAATACCAATCACCTTAACAAACAACTAATGAACATAGTCAAAATCCTAAAGCTACTGTATTATTTCTATAGGATTTCAAAAACATGGATAAAAATAAAAAAAAAACCAAAAGTAGGTATGGCAACTAGTATAGAACCTTCGGGCAGACTACTTCAATTAGACAACCAAAAGAAAGTTGTATGTGTGGCTAGTTGTACTCTCATTTAATGTAACAATTGTGGGGCTGCCCAAAAAGGTGCTCTTATTCACAGGCTTGATTAAATAAACTTTCATCCAGAGCGGAAACTTTGACATAAAAAAAAAAAAAAAAAACAAACAACAAAACTACTTAGAGAAAAATAGTATCAGTAAAGACATAAGAGCACTGACATTTATTGCCTAATATTTATTTAGTATAGGGGCTTACTTACCCCACCACCAGATAAGGTCTATAAATAGAATTTTAGCCAATTAAATTTAACTAAGTAAGATTTTTTTGATCCCCCACCCCCTAAAATATTATCTAATAAATGTTAGCACTCTAATGAAGATACCAATCACAAGAACAAAAACAAGTAAAAAACACAATTCAGAAGCTATGCAAAATTTTTATATTCACAAAAGTACTGCAATTAATATTCAAACTGCCTCTTTCAGAGGCAATCTAGAATATAATTCCTTAAATTAACAGACTAAATAAGTAAGAACAATACAAACAATAGACTAGACAGTATACATATAGCAACGCACAATATATAGGGAATTAATGAAGCACTAAAATATAAAAACGAATAGAGTTTTGCAACCTACACATAATCGAAATGACAGAGACAAAAATAGCAAAATCAAGTAACTATAAACTATTTTTAGCCAATCCATACTATGAAATATAGCAAACAGCAATAAACAAGTGATGAATAAACAGGAATTAAGTATGGAAACAGGTTTATTAATGATGAAATTGTTATAGCTATATATACACTACATAAAGACAATACATGGTATAGTTATAGTAGTAAATTTTTTCTTCTCAAAAAATCAGAAAATACAAATAGTATCAATATACTTTCCAAGCACAAATAAAGAATTAAAACAAAAGGAAAATAGCGATCTGTCGCCATGAAGACCCTTATATGATCGGCCAATTATATTAAAGATAGGCGATCTTTTAAATAAATTTTTTTTTATTTATTCAGGTTTTTTTTTTAGAACTGTTACTAGTACCATTGCTAGTACCATCACTAGAGACTTGACGTTTAAATGTATTGGCCATTCTTCATTTTTATGTGGATTTTCTAGTATGTTTTTGTTGTTTTGGCAGTTTTTTTTTAAATGAACACAGTATTAAAATGGACATAGTACAGTAGTTTTTTTCTATATATATAAAATAGTTCTAACATTCTTATGTTCTTTTTTTTAAAATGAACATAGTACAATTGATACAGATATAGTGGACATAGCACAGTAGGTTTTTTTATATATATATAAAACAGTTCTAATGTTCTTATATTCTTTTCTTTAGAATGGACGTAGTATAATTAGAATGGATACAACAGATGTAGCACAGTTAATTACAGTATTTTTTTTAATAATATAATAGTACTAATGTTCTTATGTTCTTTTCTTTAGAATGAACATAGTACTATACGATTGTTGGAACATATAGAACAGACGTATTAAGTTAATTATAGTAGTCTTTTTTTTTATCTACATATATCATTACTTATATTCTTTTCTTTAGAATGAACATAGTACGATTGGACGATTGGAACAGATATAACAGATATAACAGATATAGCAGCTGATATAGCACACTAGGTTTTTTTTTAATAATATAATGGTACTAATATTCTTACGTTCTTTTCTTTAAAACAAACATAGTACTATATGATTGTTGAAACATATCACAGTTAATCATAGTAGTCTTTTTTTTTATTTATATATATCAGTACTTATGTTCTTTTCTTTAGAATAAATATAGTATAATTGGAACAGACATAGCAAGGTAGGTTTTTTTTTTAATAACATAATAGTACTAATGTTCTTGCATTCTTTCTTTAGAATGAACATAGTACTGTACGATTGTTGGGACGTATTATGCTTAATTACGGTAGTCTTTTTTTTTATCTATATATATTAGTACTTATATTCTTTTCTTTAGAATGAACATAGTATGATTGGAACAGACATATCGGACATAGCAAGGTAGTTTTTTTTTAATAATATAACAGTACTAAAGTTCTTGCATTCTTTTCTTTAGAACAAACATAGTACTGTACGATTGTTGGGACGTATCACAGTTAATTACAGTAGTCTTTTTTTTTATCTATATATATTAATACTTATGTTCTTTTCTTTAAAACAGAACATAGTATGATTGAACGATTGAAACAAACGTAATAGACGTAGACAGTAGGTTTTTTTAATAATAATATAACAGTACTAATGTTTTTACGTTCTTTTCTTTAGAACGAACATAGTACAATTAGACGATTGGATCAGATGTAACAGACATAGCACAGTAGGTTTTTTTAATAATAAGGGCTGTGTCATTAATCATCTGATTATTTTCTATCAAAGTTCTATCTCCTCCTTTTTTCTTAATATATATATAGTCAGGTTTTTATATATAATTTTAACTTTTTTTACCCACTCTCCTCCCTAAAAAATCACTTGATTTTTGTCACTCCCTAACATAACAGTACTAATGTTCTTATATTTTTTTCTTTAGAATGAACGTAGTACTGTATGATTGTTGAAATGTATAGAACAGATATATAATAGTTAAATTATGGTAGTCTTTTTTTTTTTATATCTATATCAGATATATATCAGTACTTATATTCTTTTTTTTAGAATGAATATAATACAATTGGAATGAACATAATAGATGTAGCACAGTAGGTCTTTTTTTTTATATAGTATAACAGTACTAATGTTCTTACATTTTTTCTTTAGAACGAACATAGTATGATTGTTAAAATATAATAGACATAGTATAAAAAGTAGTATATGATAGTTTTTTTTTTTATACAGTACTAACGTTTTTTTTTTATAAAGAACATAGTATGATTGTTAGTTAGTATGGGCGTAGCAGTAGCATAATAGTTAGTTAGTATGATAGCTAGAAATAGCACAATAGTTGGTTCATAGCACGATATAAAGTTGCGAACTTTTCTCAAGGTAGTTACTATCCACGGCACTACGTCTATGACGTAGGTGATGTACTACCTTCAGCATCACATTGACGTATAGTAGTGACATGACGTTTGACGTTTGTTGCAATGCCGTAGCAGGTGCCACATGTCGTAGATAATGTATGCCATATGCCGTAGAAGGTAATGTATAACATAATGTTTACTAATTTTACTGCTGCATCTCATCTCTTATAAGATTAGTTGGCAGCACTAAGCTAGTATTAATGCTCCGCAGGTTCGATCTGAGGTCTGAATCCGAATCGTTGGAGCGACTCGGGTTACATAAAAATGCTAAATTTTTTGGACACTATAGCTTACTACTTGCTATGGCATTATGGCATATGTACATAGTATTATTCCATTATTTTCTTTTTGGACATAGTATGGGAATTATCGTCGTGGCATAGGGAGCCCTTGACTCTCTGAGGGAGTTAAAGACTCTTAGTGGGAGTTAATAGTTCCCGGAAGGAGTAAAAGACTCCCAGAAGAAGTAAAAGACTCTCGGTAGGAGTTTAAGACTCCAGATTAAACTCACAAATATATAAAGGGTGAATTTCAGCTTATGAAGAAAGGAAGAGAGTTAACAATTGTAAATGGTATTAGTATTGTTGTAATCATTTGATGTATTGATTTATATTAATAAAAAGAAACCTTATAGCCCGTAATTATGTGTTAATTTATTGCTTTAAACCATTTAACCTTAAATACTATTTGTTCACAATCGAAGCTAAATTGGTTCAAACCTTATAAAGCTCTCATCGATCGTAACAACGGCATACGTCACCTGTTATAGCATACATCACTTATACGGCATAGGACCCTGAACAATACATATAGAGGTTACATTAGCTTTAATATAAACTTTTTAAAATTTTTATCCACTTTTTATTAGAGCTAATTAACCATATTTTACATATAAGCTTTAATATTTAATAAATTTTAACCAAATATTAAATATAACAATACTTTTTTTTAAAAAAATTTTTCTTTATCCAAATTTTAAATACAACCTATTTAAAACTTATTAATTTTATCCACTTTTAATAATATAACATTAAAAGCTTTTATCCACTTTTAAATGTAAGGGCAGTGTCATTAATCACCTGATTATTTTTTATCAAAGGCCTACCCCTCTCCCTCTTCCTTAATATATAAATAGTCAGGTTCTTATATAAAATTTTAACTTTTTTTACCCCCCTCCCCCCCTAAAAAATCACCTGATTTTTGTTACTCCCCTAACCTTTTGACCAATATTCACTTTTTAAATATAACATTTTTGTAAAAAAGTAACCTTTTTAGCCAAAATTTCAATGTAACCTCTATATATATTGTTCGGGGTCCTTACGGCATATGTCACTTGCTATGGCATTATGGCAAACGTCACCTTCAACGTCTACATCAATGTGATGCATTTGCTGTGATGTTTGACGTGAGGTAGTTACCCTCTACTTGAGAAAAGTTCGCAACTTTAGCATGATAGTTGGGTTGTAGCATGATAGTTGAAATATTGGAATCAGATTTATTTTGTAAATTGTATTTATTTTTGTATTTATTTTGTATTTTTTTTTGTTTTTTTTTTTATTTTTTTTATTTTATTTTTATTTTATTTTTTATTTTATTTTTATTTTATTTTTATTTATTTTTTTTGAAGTAAACATATAGACTTATGTGATCAATTTTGATTGGTCAATCACAGGGTCGCCATAGTGATGGGTCATTATAAAATAACACCCAAGAATTAAATAGACAAACTTAGCAAAAAGTAATAAAATAGGTACAACAAGTAGCTACAAAGAACTATAAAATAATAGGCATGGGAAACTTTAATATTGATAAAACAAAAAAAGAATGAATATGATGCCGATATTCAAAATAATAGAGCAACTAGGAATAGTTAGTTAATTACAATACTATAAAATATCTGAAGAAGCATAGTTATGAAATTAGAGCTTCGATCCTATTTTAAAAAAGCAATCCAGATTAGATTTGGATTCTCTTTCATGTATTCAGTTTAATCCGATTTATAATTCAAATTGGTAAATTTGAATTCAATCTGTAACGATTTCAATTGTGCACTATTGCTATGTTCTGTTTTATTGTTAACTGGCACCCTTTTCATAATTCCACCTTATTTAAAGATAAAATTAACTATGTCACAAAACACGTTTGATTCATGCTAAATAAAGTTTTCAATATTTGATATTTATGATTAACCTTGAGGTTTTTTTATCCTAACATAGCTTTTGCTTTTGTTATCGTAATATTGGTCATATTATATTATACATTGTTAGCAAATCCTGTGACAATTATATTTACATCTGCCGGCGGAAATGTGACTCCTGTAGGGATACCGCGGATAGTATAATATGCAATTTTACCGCAGAAGCATATGCGATAGCTAAAGCATAATCTGCGCATAAATGGCAGAAATTAAAGATCAAGTAATATCAGGTTTATTAATTTTCTCATCAGTTCCTATTGGACACAGCATTTGATTGTACAAAACATAAATTTATATTAGGACACTAAGTTAATTTTTCGTTTTGCATAACATGGTATTCCAAAATTTCAGTTGGCTGGTCAGATTTTTTTTTTTTTTAATCTATTGTAAATTAATATGCTCAGAAAATTTTAGATTTTTTTTCGGTTTTATCAGGTAATTCCAGAAAATTAAGGTCACCATCGGTAATGATACAAATCAATGAAAATTTTTCAATCGATTAGTTGATAGATCATTTTATCCAACTAATCAATTAATCGATTTTATTCAACTAATCGATTAGTTGACCAATCGATTAATCTACTAATCGATTAGTTGACTAATTGATTGACCAACTAATCGATTACTGTAGTGCACTGACTAAAGTACCTCCTTTTTTCGTACCCCCCATGTAAAGTACCCGGGTATTTTGCATGGCACTTTTTTTTTGCCAAGAATAATACCCGAGTATTTTATAATTATTAAAGGCAGGATTTTTGTATAAGACCCGGGTATTTTATATTGCACAATGCCTACTATAGTAACTTTACCGAATCCGTAAATACTATTAATTTATTTAATAACTTCCTGTATTTTAATAACTCTTAATGGCATGAACAGTTAGTAAACACGAAAGTTAACAGTTCCTATTAAAGGAATAACTCGTGAATCTTGTATAAATTTTATAATAAATTCGGTACAATTTAAAAAATATCATATTACAGGTGACAAAGTGGTAGCAGAAAAAATTCGCGGTGATATGATCACTGGCCATTTTCGACCTGCTAATTCAAATTACATGTTATGTTAACTAATAATCTTTTTAACATAGTATGTAATTTATACGTAATTTGTTTTATCAGGTCTGAAGTGGTTAGCGATCGCATCACTGCGAATTTTTTTTGCCACTACTCCATTACCTTAAAATAAATTTAGTAAATTATATAAGCATAGAAAGATACATAATTGATTTTATTCAATTTGATTACTTAAGAAAAAAAAAATTGCATTTTTTTTTCATTTGCTTACAATTCTTAAAACTTCATTAATTCCAATCTTGAATGGTTGTTAATTCTTCGCTTTCTTCATAAAAACCATCATAAACTATCCCACTTTCATTTTCATTTACGTCTTCTCCATCTACATATTCACCATTATATTCACAATCATTTTCACTATCATCGTTTTCACCATCATTGTCGTTTTCACCATCACCGTCGTTTTCATCATCACCGTCGTTCTCATCACCACCATCGTCTTCATCATCATTTCGTTCATCAA
The DNA here is from genome assembly GCA_003550325.1 of Gigaspora rosea. Lineage (NCBI taxonomy): Eukaryota > Fungi > Glomeromycota > Glomeromycetes > Diversisporales > Gigasporaceae > Gigaspora > Gigaspora rosea. Next base: position 92,168 of record QKWP01000777.1, read on the forward strand.
TTCCTCTTTCTAAATTTATTCGGGGCGTGAGTCTTGTAAAGTCTAAAATTAAATTGTCTTCAGTTCCATCTATCGCGTTAGAGATTCCACAACATTTGAAAGACTTCCTGATCATATTAATATCGACGGCTTCCCAAGCCTCTTTTACCCAGGTAGCAACCAAAAGATATGAAGGACGTTTCATTTTGCCAGCCTTAGTGTATTCTTTGATCCCTTCGTCCATCTATTGATTATAAAGATTTCACATCTATTAAAAAAAAAATAAAAAAATTTTTAATTTAATAGACGATTCTCTAGTCAAACTGGTTCAAAAATTTTTTTTTATATATAAATTTTACTATAAGTGCGAATGCACAGCATCTCTATCTAAAACTTTTTTTTATACTAAGTAAATCACCTTTCTGGCTTAAGAGACTTTTGTAAAGCTCATTAAAACGCATCTAATGGTGGTTAGAGCATCAAAATCGGCTTAGTAAATACCAAGATATCTTTAAAAAACCTTTCTTTTACTATATAAATTTCTTTATAAACAATACTATTGTTTGCAAAGAAATTTACATAGTAAAAGAAAGGGGTTTTAAAGATATCTTGGTATTTACCAAGCTGATTTTGACGCTCTAACCACCATTAGATGCGTTTTAATAAGCTTTACAAAAGTCTCTTAAGCCAGAAAGGTAATTAACTTAGTATAAAAAAAAGTTTTAGATAGAGATACTGTGCATTCGCACTTATAGTAAAATTTATATATAAAAAAAAATTTTTTAAACCAGTTGACTGGAGAATCGTCTATTAATAATTTTTTTTTTTTTACTTTTCTATTTATTAGATTTACCTTTGATTTAAAAGATCTATTCATAGAGACATCAAGAGGTTGTAAGCGAGATGTTAAACCTTTAGGAATTAAAGCCAAGTCAGTATTTTTCTCCAAAAAACGCCGTTTTACAAGGTCTGTTTTGTGGCCAGTAAACGAATCCAAAGCTAATAAAGAACGCGGATTATTTCTACATTGTGCTCGTCGGGTCCAAACATTTTCTACCCACCTAAAGATACAAAATAATTAAATAAACTTTAGCTCAACCATAGCATACATTATTATAATCGTCTAGTTTTTACCTACCATAACATCTCATTTTCGTTCATCCATCCTGAAGGGTTTGCACGTACAATAACACCATTAGGAAAATTCTTACGAGGTACTTTAACTAATTTAAAGATAATTAGAGGTGGTAATTTAGTACCATCGGCCATACAGGTGAGAACAACAGTAAAATTTGAATGTTCATACCCAGTTGATAGAATTGATATAGTTTTAGTGCCTTGTTCTTCAATTGTAGTATTACTTAACATACTAAAAGACACAGCCGTTTCATCCATGTTACTGATTAAAGATAAAGGATATTCTTATCTAAGCCGCTTAAAAAGTACAAGAGACAAAAACTCGTTTTGATCCTCGATATAACTCTCAGGAAGACGTTGAGCAACGGTAGTCCGTCTTCGATTTACCAAATTATTTCTAGACATAAATCCGTCTACCCATTTTTGTGAAAATTTATTATTTTGTATTCTTCCATATTTTTCTTAATAACGAGATGTAGCACACAATATGCGAGCTTTGGCTTGAATCATATACCGGCTTACAGTTTTTTGCTGAGATCGAGCTTCTCGAAACTATTCAACTACTTCGGCTTCAAGTTCAGGATATTTCGGCCGGGCCCCAGATAACAACTTTTGAATATAAGGCGTAGCTTTGAAAAGGTCAGTTTTTTTGCTTATCCAATCCGTAAGCTGCTTTCTTTCTATCCCAAATTCATAAGCAGTCAAATGTTTACTATAACCTTTTTCATAGTAGGCAATTATCATTAGTTTTTCGCATGCTGACCATGCTCTTTTGTTCTTTTTTGTTACTCGAGCACGCCGAACTTTAAAGTTTCCGCAGGCCATTTTATTTTTGTATACGTGGTAGTTTGTGTTGGTCCAGTAATTGAGTTGGTTTCAGTTTACTGGCAATTGCTAGTGGTAAAGCTATAAAGAGCCTTCGCTAATATGTTGCTCCTTTTGCAAAAATACGGTACTTCAGTTTCGGTAGTTTTTTTTATTTTATTTATTTTATTTTTTTTATTTATTTATTTTTTTTTTTAATTTGGACCCAAGGGTCGCTAGTAATAATATTTCTTTACTTCTTTACTTTGTTCCAGTAGTTAAAAAAAGTTTAAGGAAAGATGTACATAGGGTTCCAAACCGGTTTGAAAATTTCTACCTGTGACCCGTTGGGTCAACCGTCTTTTCCAACCGGGTACCCGAAACTAAAACGGGTCACCCGAATATAATCGGGTAACCCGGGTGAATTCGGATGACCCGAATGAATTCGGGTGACCCGTATAAATAACTAATTACCTGAGGATATAATCATTTAACCCATATAAAATATGAAGGGTAACTATTTGGTCGAAAAGTATCTGAAATTAGAACGACAAAAGACGATGGCAAGAAAAGGTAAGTAAATTAGGAAAAAAAATAAGATAAATAAATAAATAAATAAAATCAAGACTCACCTCATTTCTTTTTTTCTGTAGATTCGGAATTGGAGCAGTAAACCACCAGAATCAAAGGCAAGGTAAATAAATTATAAGATAGATAAATGAATAAATAATTTAGGAAAAAAA
>QKWP01000777.1:97356-191042 GCA_003550325.1 Gigaspora rosea
GGTAGTAATAGGAGGACCATGAACCAGAGGGTTTAAATAGACAATTCCCGTAGTTGGGTTGTAGGTATGGCAGCTAGTGTAGAACCTTCGGGCGGACTACTTAAATTAGGCACCAAAAGTGCACATGTGGCTAGTTGTATCCTCATTCATGTAACAAATATTACATCACTATAACTCATAATAAAATCCCGGCCATAGTACACGGCCTCTAAACTTAAAAAAAAAAATAAGATAAGTTCTATAAAATTACCAGTTAGATTTTAAAAATATAATCTCTATAAGAAGCTAATAGCTTATAAAGTTAGATTATTTTTATATTAAAAATAAAAATTGAACCATATATGATTTTTAAATTTGACCAATCAAAAACTTTGATTTTTATTATAAAAAAATTTTTGACCAATCAAAATTCAAATTTAAATAATAAATTTTTTAAAAAATTTTTAATTAGATTTGTATTATCTATTCTAGCAATTTGATTGGCTAATTAAGGTTATACTGCATATACAAAATTGAAACAATGTTTAGTTAAACTTTCTTGCACCATAGCAAAAATGGAATAATTGGCATGATTGAAATTTAAAAAAAAATTGCAAAATGAAAAATTAATTTTGCGTGGCCTTATACTAAAATTTTGCAAGGAATTTTTTTGTTTAGCGCAAAAGACAGTTTTGTAAACATGACTCTTTTCGTAATTTTATATTACACAGATTTTATGGTTTTATTGATAAGCTACTGATGGGGTTCAGTACTTACAATAACAATAACAATAAAAATTTATAACGATAAATTTCACATATTTCTATCTGATCCGCATAATCTGTAGCATAATTTTAAAAAAATTCACATAATTTGAAGTGTAAAGCAGGCAGAATTTGGGTTTGTCGCAGCAAAAAATTAGAATCCCTAAACTCTTGTAGACCGAAATCCTGTGACACACATGATTCATATCATATGACTGCACTGAGACAGTTAGATTTTTTTTTAAAAAAAAAAAATTTTTTTTAAAAATCGGAAGGAGGATGCAAGACCTGATCCTGGCCCTAATACTCTGCAAGACCATATAAGGATTGTGAAGAAACTATCACCAAACCTCCATGATTTCATTGAAGAAAAAAAGAACAATCGTTGCAAGATAATAGTAATAAACTAAAAAGGAATAATTAAATTAACAAAATCTTCTATACTATTAAATTTCTATGATGTGTTCGCGTTAAAAACGTTCTGATTGGCTTGCTTATGCATATACACAAACATGAGAAAACCGGATTTTGAATATTCTTTTGCCTTATGCTGTAAATCCTGTAAATAAATAATTAAGAAGCTACAAATATCAAGACTAAGTCATATTCACTAAAATATCACTCATGTGTAGAAGCCACAAATGTCAAGCTAAGTAATATTTACTAAAATATGACTCATGTGGTGACCACAAATGATTTCACTAAATGACTCATGTGATAACCATAAATGACTAATGCATAAACAAAGAAGAGTCATAATGTATTGGAAAAAAAAAGCTAGATATCAATACAAAGCAAAAAGGAAAGGAAATAAAATGTATTGTAAATGAGTCATAAAGACTTAAACAAGCTATTCTCTAAAATAATTCATTAAGCTTAGTAGCCTTAGCTTTGAGAAGATAAAAATAGTTAAAGCCCCTGGATTACTTCGCTGTTTAGCATAGCAGAAGTTCGTTTTGATTGGTTAATTGGTAGATCTCGAATTATCCCTTGGATCGTACCTCAGATAAAATTTTAGATCAGATGCTTTAGCACATCTCTGATTGGCTAATCCTAGTGGGTAATTTTTTTTGACATTAAAAAACTTACCTGGCCTTTTTTTAATGCTTTTTTTTTTAACATTAATCTAAATAATATCGAGAACCAATATTTTAACGCTGATTTTAACATCGAATAGGCAGGTAAGTATGCAAATAACTTTGTATGAACAAAATATGTGGCTTCATGAGCTAATGAGTAGATGTGTGAACGAAGGTGTAGCACATGAATGAATACGTGTAGTGGTAAGCTGATTTAATAAAAAACTAGAGATATTGCATTTATACCTGGTATTGTAGAATATTTCATTTCAATATTTGATTTATAGTTTTAATACTGTTATAATGATACTATTATAATAATACAATTGAATAGGATCTCCAAACGAATATAAAGTGTGAACATATGTAGGCGTAGGGTTCCGAAGTTCAGTTCAGTTCAATAGAGGTTCAGGTTCAGGTTCAATGAACCTGAACCTGAACCTGCTCTAAAAGTTCAATACTGAACTGAACCTGAACTTAAAATTATTGAACATGAACCTGAACCTGAACTTAAAAAAAGTTCAGTTCAGGTTCAGTTCAAGGTTCATGAACATGTTCAGGTTCATAATATATGCACATATTTGCCTAAATCACAAAGTTAGGATCAATTAGTAAAATTTAGAAAATCATAGAAATTTGTATGATTTTATTAATAAAATTATACAAATTTCTATAAATCTCTAAATTTTACTAATTGATCATAACTTCTTGCACTAAGTAAACTTGTTAAGCACCAAAAAATACATCAAATCGGGATATTTTATTTTACTTTTCTTAAAATTTGAAGAAAAGATGCTTAATTTTTGAAATTTTCATCAAAAATTCAAAATTAAGCATCTTTGATGCAAATTTTAAGGAAAATAAAATAAAATATACCGATATGATGTATTTTTTGGTGCTAAACAAGTTTACTTAGATCAAGAAGTTATGATCAATTAGTAAAATTTAGAGAATCATAGAAATTTGTATAATTTTATTAATAAAATTATACAAATTTCTAAGATTCTCTAAATTTTACTAATTGATCATAACTTCTTGATATAAGTAAACTTGTTTAGCACCAAAAAATACATCATATCGGTATATTTTATTTTATTTTCCTTAAAATTTGCGTCAAAGATGCTTAATTTTGAATTTTTGATGAAAATTTCCAAAATTAAGCATCTTTTCTTCAAATTTTAAGAAAAGTAAAATAAAATATGCCGATTTGATGTATTTTTTGGTGCTTAACAAGTTTACTTAGATCAAGAAGTTATGATCAATTAGTAAAATTTAGAGAATCATAGAAATTTGTATAATTTTATTAATAAAATTATACAAATTTCTAAGATTCTCTAAATTTTACTAATTGATCATAACTTCTTGATATAAGTAAACTTGTTTAGCACCAAAAAATACATCATATCGGTATATTTTATTTTATTTTCCTTAAAATTTGCGTCAAAGATGCTTAATTTTGAATTTTTGATGAAAATTTCCAAAATTAAGCATCTTTTCTTCAAATTTTAAGAAAAGTAAAATAAAATATGCCGATTTGATGTATTTTTTGGTGCTTAACAAGTTTACTTAGATCAAGAAGTTATGATCAATTAGTAAAATTTAGAGAATCATAGAAATTTGTATAATTTTATTAATAAAATTATACAAATTTCTAAGATTCTCTAAATTTTACTAATTGATCATAACTTCTTGATATAAGTAAACTTGTTTAGCACCAAAAAATACATCATATCGGTATATTTTATTTTATTTTCCTTAAAATTTGCGTCAAAGATGCTTAATTTTGAATTTTTGATGAAAATTTCCAAAATTAAGCATCTTTTCTTCAAATTTTAAGAAAAGTAAAATAAAATATGCCGTTTTGATGTATTTTTTGGTGCTTAACAAGTTTACTTAGATCAAGAAGTTATGATCAATTAGTAAAATTTAGAGAATCATAGAAATTTGTATAATTTTATTAATAAAATTATACAAAATGCTATGATTCTCTAAATTTTACTAACTGATTTATACTTCTCACTCTAAGTAAACTTGTTCAGTATCAAAAAATACATATATTTTTATTCAGATTCAAACTAGTTTGCAAAATTTGGACTAGCCCGACCAAACTTATGATTGAGTTTGAGTTTAGTATAAAGTTTTAATAATAAAATTTAGAATTTGAGTCTGGTCAGGACCAGACCAAACCCGGACCCAAACCTAGAATTACTATTTCATATGAACATCTAACTGAACCTGAACATGTTCATGAACTTATGAACTGAACCTGAACTGAACCTGAACCAGCTCTAAAAGTTCAATACTGAACCTGAACATGTTTTAAAAAATGTTCAGGTTCAGGTTCAATACTGAACCTGAACCTGAACCTGAACTTGACCTAAGTTCAGTTCAGTTCAGGTTCATAGGAACACTATGTAGGCGTTAGGTGAAAAAATCAATACATGGGCATTAGATGGTCATGTATGTTTAGGTTTTGTAAATAATTTGTAGATACAAGTTATCGAGTATGTAGGTTTGCAAATAATCGAGCTTGTGAATAGTGCAAATAATTGGCAGATCTACCGAATAATTGATTGTAGGGTCAATTAATTGCAATTTTTCGAACCCAATTAATTGATTTCTGGCGTAGCTACAATTAGTCAATTAATTGCAATTTTTTATATTTATAATCTTGCGTTAGAAATTGTAATAAATAAATAATATCGATATATGTAATTACATATAGCAATGATTAAACGATTTCTTTTTTAAATAAACTAACAAAATTTACAAACTGCACAAACTAATGAACACGAAAGTTATGAACAAGTGCTACACGCAATTTATGCCCCCTGGAGCAAAAAATATATGACAATAGTATGCATAAAAAAAATATATATATTAATATATCTATTTAATAAATCTCGTAAAAACAAAAATAGCAATTATTACATCATTAATTGAATTCAATTTTTTTAATGTTTATTTTAATTGTTGCAATTTTTTATGCATAAGTTACGTATAATACAATTTAATTGCAATTAATTGTTCGGTAGGCCTGTAATTGAAAATGTGGGTGCTCGAATAATAAATATGTGGATGTGCAATATGTAAAAATAAATGAACAGTTGGATATATTTGATGTATGAATTTAGATTAATTTAAATGTAATTGAGTATGTGGATGTATGAGTAATTGATTAAATAATAAATATATGGATGCACAAGATGTAAAAATAAGTGTATGAGTTTAGATGTATAAATGATCAAATGTATAGACATATAAATAATTATTAAATGTGTAGATATACAAATGTACAATGATAAAAGGTATAAATAAATATATGATTTCATTGATGCTTAAATGTATGTGTACAAATATATGTAAATATATAAATATAAAATAAATAAATATATTAAATAAGTAAATTTTTGAGTAAAATTTGTAAAATATATAAAGGTTTTATCATTATTTTGTAAATTAAAATTTTTTAAATTTTAAAAATGCCACCTAAACTAAACAAAGGTCCTTGCAATGTTAGAGATTGTAATAATAATACAAGCCATTATTATAAATTTACAGAAAATGCATTTCAAAAATCAAAAGAAAAAAATACATTTGATAATTACAATTATTTATCAATAAATGATCAATTATGTGATACCCATTATTTAATAATAGTAGAACCTGATAGACATAATAAAAGAAAATCAGTAGACTTTGAGGATAAAAAAATTTCTGATATTTTTACAAATTCTGAAGAGATTGATAATGAATGGAAGAATATATAGTTAATATTACTAATGATCAAATTATTTTAAATAAAAGTGATTTTACAAAATTAATTGATAGAATAAATCAATTAGAATTACAAATTAAAACAAATCAAGAATTAATTAATAAACAAAATTTAAATATTTCAAATTTAGGTAATATTTTTTAATTTTTTATATTATATTATTATTTATTTAATTATTAATATTTAATATTATTAATTAGGTTTAACATTTGAAAATAAACTTGATATACTTTCAAAAGTTCTTTTTAAAGAGCAAAGAAAATTAAATCATTCAATAGAATTAGATCCTAACAAATTTTCAGAATTAATTACACAATCTAATTTTCAACTTAATGGGTTTTTTGATAGAATTTTTAATGCATTAAGCCCAAGATATAGAAATTATCAAACTCGAGAAAATGATAAAAAATCAGCTGTTGGATTTTGTTATCTTCTTGCTGGAGCTCAAAACAAATTTGCAAATGAATTAAAAATAGAAATTGGGCTTTATTTATTAGCATCTGGATGTAATTCTTCTGCAATAGATACATTAGCAAATTTAGGAATTTCAGCATGCTATAAAACAATAGATGATTATAAAAAAAAAAATGGCAAAAGAGCATTCTATAAAAATTTCTGAATATTTTAGAACTTTTGTAAGTATTTTTAAATAGATTTTTAACATTTATCGCTAGTGTGATTCATCGCTACCCCCTGATCGACCAATCGTTTTGTTTGTTTTGATTTTATATTAATCAAACCAAAACAAATAGCGCCTGAGTTACGATTAGGGTTAGGGTTTGACAGGGCACAAGTTAGAAGGCCCTCCTAACCAAAATTTCACAAGGAATTTTTTTTGTCAAGAAAAAAGTGTAGTTTCTTAGTCAAAATTTTAAGTTAGAGACGATTTTTTAAAAAAGTTTGTTTTGCTTCGATTTCACATTACACCTGATCCTGCATTCCGATTGGTCGATCGGGGGTGGCGATGCATCGCACTGGCGATGAATGATAACTCTCTTTTAAATAATAGTTTTAATTTAATTTTAATTTTAATTTTATTAATTAATTTTTTTTAGCAAAATACTATGCATATCTTTAATATTGATGATTATCATTCAATTCATTCTTATCAACGACCAAATGTAGTATCATTACAAAATGTACATCATATGGCAACATGCATTACAAAAAGAATTGAATATTATTCTCCAGTTCCAGCAATATATAATGGAGTTTCATTTTTTAATCCATTAAATATTGATGCAAGTTTAATTAACAAAAATTTAATTGCAAAATATATAGATTATTTAGATATAAGTTATAATACTCGAAAATTTCAATGGGCTAATTAAACTATACAAAAATTTCAACATTTTGATTGTATAGAACTTCTTACTATTCATATTTATGATGATGCAATTGTTGAACGAAAAGATGAAAGATCAATAGAAAATATTCAAATTATTGATATACAAGAACAACCTTTAAAATCAACACCAGATTATATTACTGCACTTTCAATGATAACAAATATACCATCATTATATAAATATTTAGATCAAAATATCTTACTAGTTATAGCAGATTGGTCAGGACAATTACACATTCGAAGAGCTATTACTCTATTACAAAAAGAATTGGAATATCAAAAAAATAATCCAGCATATTAGATTACGATTCCACCAAAAATAAAAAATTTTCTACCAATTTTGGGTCCTTTATATGTATCTTTAAATTCAAGAGAACATATTATGATAGTTCATTACGAATTTTTTAACAAATTATATAAATTTGTATTTGATATAAAAAAAAAGAAATTTATCAAAAAGTCCAAAACCTTATAAAATTAATCTTTTATTGGAATTGGCAAGTAAAGGCTGGAAACAAATTAGTAACATAATACTTTTAAAATTTTCTAAATTATGCAAAGATATAGAATAATTGATCTTTTAGATAATTTAATTCCAGTAGCTTTAGATATATATGTACTTATTTTTAGATCTGGATCATTTGATGAATATGTAGAAACAATTTTTCAAATTTGGACATTTGCATTATGTCGGAGACGAAAAAATTATAACAAAGCACTTTTAGCTTTTTTATCTGATTATTTTTATTGGAAAAAAACTAAACATCCTTTTGCTGAATTATTAAAATTTTATCTTGTATATTTTAATAATTATTTTGTTGAAAATACTCATAGCAAAATTCGAGCAAATACAACTTCAAGAGATTCAGCAGATACTATAAGAAAACAAACATTTGTATTAAATAATTATAATTATTCCTTTATAAATGCTTTTAAAAATATACAAAAATATTCCTATTCTTCATCAACATTAGATATATTAATTAAAAAAACATCAATATTTTTATTAGAAACATTTTCTTCTATTTATAAAAATATTGGAAAAACCAAATTTAACAAAAACAAAAAAAAAATTATATTATTAAATCTTCAACAAATAGTAGATATTAGATGTTTTCTTACTAGATATCATTCATCATTTCCACCTACATTAGATCAATGTGATGAATATAAACAAATACTTATAGAAACTAATGAATTAAATGGAATAATTTTAATTTGTGGACATGGATATCATTTAGATTGCTATAAAAAATTAGAAAATAAATGTAAGTATTGTATTCAATATTATAAAAGAGGAGTTTTTGATAATGTTAAATCATTTGTAGAAAGATTAAAAAGTAAAAAAAAAGAAAATATAGATGATAAAGAAAATAATGAAATTGATGAAAATAATGAAAGTAATGAAAATAATGAATCATATTTTTTATCTGAACAAAATAATATTAATATAAAATATCAAACTGCAATATCTAATGTACAAAATTGGTAAATAAATAAATAATATTTTACAATTATAAATACAATTTATTATATATTTTTATATTTATATATTGACTTTTACTAAATATACATATGTGTTTTATATTTATATATATACCACTAATTAATTGGTGCAAGATATTCTAAGTAAAAATGCTCTACACTTCTAAAAAACCTAATTATAACCCTAAGTGCTAATGCTAACATGTAAATTTTGTATTATATTCAAACATTAGAAAAATCTACAAAACCACCATAGACACATTTTATAATAAATTATATCTACAAATTTATACATCTTTTTTATATATATATACATATTTATACCCACATATTTATTTACTTGCGCAATCACAAATTTGTTTATTCGCAAACTTGCCTACACATTAGAACCTGCAAAACATGTTTTTGACATCAGTAAATTATTTGATTTACTGTTTAATTAATAATTAAAGTGCCAATTGAATTATGTTTACTTATCTGTACATAAATTCTAAAAATTTATCTAATTAAAAAACTTGCACTTTTAAAAAAATGTGTTGTACTAAATTTTATTTCAAGTGTTCTTGTATTTTAAAATTGTTAAAAAGGCATTTGCTATTTTTTTTGATAATATTATTATAGCTGTTTAATATGCTTGAAAAAAAAATATATTTGCTGTAATTGAAGCAATCAAAGCAAAGTGCAATAAAACACAAATTTGCTTTGATCACAGCAAATCACAGATTTTGATATATTTCACAGATGTATAGTATAGGTGATTAGATTCGTATATTATAGGCTGAATTTTTATATTTTAGCGTTAGGGTTAGGAATTATAGTTGATTGGTATAGTATAGATCTTAATTCAGCCTATACTATACGAAATTATAACAGATCAATATGGTATAGGTAAGCAAATCTGTATAGTATAGGATGAATTAAGATCTATACTAACCCTAATACTAATATAACACCGGGATCGGTATAGTGTAGATTTAAAAATTTAGCCTATACGGATCTGTCTGCTCACCTTATAGAAGTGTTCGTTATTCGAATAATATTTGTATTCATCAAATATTTGAATAAATAGTACTTATTCGAATTCTGTTAGTCATTTGATAAATTTGAATTGATATTTGCCAATCGAAATATTCAAATATTTTTCGAATATACCCACTTACACATTTAATTACTCGCATACTTATATACGCCCGCATATTTATTGTCCACTTTATAGTTTATTTCACAGTAAATACTTCTATTTATTTTTTTTTATTTTTTTTTTTTTATGTTTTCCTTTTGGGAACTACCCAGAGGTGGCATTTGGCCTCTTTATTAATATAAATTTTTAATTATACATTACTATGCTATATATTTGAATTTACTAATTAATTTGTTTGAACATTTTTCTAAACTAACTTTAAGTGTTCTAATGTCCTTTTTTAACCTTGCTTCTGCCTTCCTTATCATTGTGCTTCTGTCTGGTGATTCTCTACCCCATCTATTAGCCGTGTAATTACACCATAGTTCATAGATGATATTCACTTTATCTGTGGCTGGCTCTTGATAAATTTCCTCGAGAGTGGTTGGCAGGGTCTTTATCTCCCCTATACGTAGGTGGAGTAGTCCTTTTTCCTATATTTCTTTACTTACCACGCATCTGGCAGCAAAGTGTTCTCTTGTTTGTTGTTCTCCCGGGCACAAATAGCAGTTACCTGAGATACCTTGTTCGATATGTTTCAATCTATACCCTAGGAGTAGAGCCTTGTGAAAGAGTCGCCAAAACACCATCTTCTTTTTATTTTCTATTTTCGTAATGTGCAGCCAGTTGTGAGTTCTCTGACTTTCTCCTTCTGTCACGACTTCTGCTTTGAATGTTTCTTTTCTTAGGATGTTGACTATTTCTTTTACTGTTAATTTGTTACCTTCCACGGCTTTGGCTTCTATTTCTTCCAACTTCCACAACCAGGCGGACAGGGATTTTACCTTTCCCTCTATCTTCTTCCAAGCAGACAGATACGGTTTCCATTCTCTTGGCCATGCTTTCGTACTGATCTTGGAGTTTAAGGCCTGTATTATATCAACGCCTCTCCTTTCACGTAGGCAGCAGAAATCCTTTTTTTTTCAACTTCTGCCCAAAACGATTTGCCTGTTATTAGGCTCCTCCAGACCATACACAATCTGGCTTTTAACATATTCCCAATTATTGGGGCTTTTAGGCCAAAATTCACTAAGTCTTTATGGAACGTAGACCATCTTGGGAGCATTTTAGCCTTACTCTTAATCCACTTAGCAAAAGCTCGTTAATTTCTGCTATTTGTTTTCCTGTAAGAGGAGCTAAGTATGCTCCATACTATACTTTAGAGAGGACAAGGACGTTTGCTAATAGTATTTTCCTGACTATTGTTAGGTTTCTTTCTGACAAACGTTCCAAGTTTTTTCCCATTCGTTTAATTATTTTCGCCCACATGTTCTTTTTGGGGAAGCCATTTGCCTGAACTTCGTAACCTAGTATCTTTATAGTGCTCTGTTCATTTACTTTCGTAAAATGTTCCTGGCCTTTTAACTCTACCCGATCCGCTACCGGTGTTAGCGGGATCAATTTTGTTTTTATTTTGTTGATACTAGCGTTTGAAGCCCCCTCATATTGTTTGAAAGTTTCTAAGATCACTTCCCAATTTTCTCTGGAGCCGATTCCTACAGATAAATCATCAGCATACACTGACAACTTGAAGAACGACTGTTCGATTTGGATACCTTTAAGTCTTTTTTCCAATGTATATAGCAGAGGTTCTAATGCGAGGACATAGAGCAAGAGTGAGAGAGGGTCACTCTGTTTGACCCCTCTTTCTACTGTAAAGGGTGATGAGAGCCTTTCTTTTCTATAATATATGCTTCTTGGTTTTGAAACAGGTTACCAACTAGCTTGATTATATTAGGGTCAGGAAGTTCATTTTAGACATCGTTAAACTCAAGAATTCATGGTTAATTCGATCAAAGGCCTTCCTTTGATCCACAAGTAACAACCAGTTTTGTTTAGATAGGTCCGGTTGATTGCACATCGTGGTGAAGATATCTAGAGCCACGTCTGTAATTACTCTGTCTTTAATAAAACCTGTTTGATGAGATGGAATAATCATTTTGCAAATTTCATTTAGCCTTTTGGCTATGATTTTCATAAATATCTTGGTGTCCGAATTCACTAGGGAAATCGGCCACCAGTTTTCTAAAAACTCTCTGTCTTCGGACTTCTTTGGTATAAGCATCATCATATTCTTGTGCCAAGAGATCGGCATTATTCCTGACTTGAGAACTTGGTTAAAGACTGACTCTAGAACGGGGGTTACCGTGACTTCAAACTTCTTATAGAATTCATATGTAATGCCATCAGTACCAGGAGACTTATTGTTTGGGAGAGATTTAATCGTCTGTTCTATTTCTTCCTTTGTTATGTGTTTCATTAGGCTTGAGTTCATTTCTGTGCTAACCTGAGGTAAGTCCGTTGTCAAATTATCTGCCAGTTGTGGATCCCATTTCTCTTTTCTGTATATATTTTTATACTCCTCCTTAATATAGTCTAAAGTGTCCTCATATTTATCTTTATATTCCTTCAGAACTTTAATCAAGTCTTTACAATTTCCTTCACTTCTGGCCTTATAACGAAAGAAAAAGAACTTGGTCGATTTCTCCCCTTTCTCTATCCATCATTCTTTTGAGCGCAAATGCCACTTGTCAGCTAATGCTGCGGTTTCTTCATGTAACTTGTTGATCAGGTTGGCGAGTTCATCTTCTTTCACCGAGCTTAGTCCTTTTTTTGCCTTTTCTTCCTTGAGTTTAGAGACTGTATTGTTTATCTTGAATATGTTGCTTTCATGCTGCTTAGATTTCCTGAATGCTCTTATTATCGATTGTGACCTCAATTTACACCTATTCCAATTCATTGGAGTATCTTCCGATTCTAGTTCAGCTTTTAGTTCTTTAACCAGGAGTTTATTACTGAGTCCTTCTTTATCCATTTTCCATATAGTGCTACCGTATGTTTTAGATTTGGAGGAAAGCGTGCATGTCACAAGTAGGTGGTCGGAGTTATCAAATTTCGTCGTTACCTCCGAAATTAAGTGACTTTGCTCCATCCCTACAAAAATATAGTCAATGCATGTACCTATTAAATTGTTGTTCCGGGTGTTCTGGAAATATGTTAAAAAGGGGCTAGTTTCTGAATATTCAGCTACATTAAAAAATTCTGAAACTTTTTCTTCGAGAATTCCTCTAGAGGTGTCTCGTTGTGGTTCTGCCTAACTAACTCTATTTAGTACTGGGTTCAAGTTTACATTAAAGTCTTCCGCTATAATATTAATACTGTCTGGTTTCTGTGCTGGGGCCCAGTTATTGAAAAATTTAATCCTATCCTGTTGGTATGGAGGAGCATATATGTTGGTAATAGTGAAGGTATGGTCTCTGAATATAAATTCTGTTGATATAACTCTATCGTCCTTGTCTATTTTAGTCATTTTAAATTCTATTATTTTATTACCAGCTAATATAGCTGTTTTGTTTGTCCAAATGGAGTCA
Organism: Gigaspora rosea; assembly: GCA_003550325.1. Taxonomy (NCBI): domain Eukaryota; kingdom Fungi; phylum Glomeromycota; class Glomeromycetes; order Diversisporales; family Gigasporaceae; genus Gigaspora; species Gigaspora rosea. The sequence continues at coordinate 110,341 of QKWP01000777.1, forward strand.
TAAATCCATTGTGCCTTAAGGAAGTCTCTTGTGTTTTTATTCATAGTATTAGTTTCCTGTAATAATATTATGTCCATTTTGTAGGATTTTAGCTATGTAAGAGTGACACGTTGTTTGTCCTTGTTATTAAGTCCTTTTACGTTCAAGGTTGCTATCTTAAGTCTGAAGTTTTGTGACATGATCCGTAAAAGGAAGGGGCACCCTATCTATTGGCAGTGAGGTTACCGCCCCTCCTCTTTTTGCCATATGGGGAGGGTCTCTTTTCAGATTCTTGTATCTTTGATTTGTCAGTTTGTTTGTTCTTTTTTAGTGTTGTTGATCTTTTGTTAATGACAAGTTTGAAGCCCTCTGAGTATAACCAATCTGTGTCTTCTGGTTGAGTAGCTTTAGTTGCTGTTTCCATAGAATGGAACTCTGAATGTGCACTGCTTCGATCTACTGTTTTACTTGAGGAGCTAAGAGTGTCTAATTTGTCCCTCAGATCCTCATTTCCACGGGTGTGAGTTGGGGTGTTTGGAGCACCTGAATTACCCTGTTGTGCTAATGTATTGTCTTTAGTGTCTAGGACGTCTGTTATTTGTATTTCCGAGGGTATTGGTTCATTAACTATTGAGTCGATCATTTCCACTTCGGTGCTGTTTGTGTCCAGGCTCGAGCCCATAGTCACCTGCTTCTTTTCCTCATCGGGAAACTTCATTATTGTTTGTATTTGTTTTTCTGTATTGTTCATATTTTTCCCACACTGTCAACTGCAATATCTGGGGCAGTTGCGGTTTGGTCTATTGTTTTGTGTTACTCATTTCCTTTAGCAGAATTAAGATCTGCTTTTCTTTGTCTGTACTCCTTATGGGCTTTACTTAATTCAACCGATTTTTTGTATTGCATGCACTCTCTTTTGATGTGACCTTCTTTTTCGCAGAAATAACAAACTTTTATCGCAGATCTCCACTCCATATAGACTTTATTGTCCCACACATGTGTAAATCTTGGAAGCCTGTTCTCTAAGTCTGGATCTTCCATCGTTTCAAAAGTAACTATCCATTGGTCGGATATATATGGGGTACCTTCTATTACTAGTGGTTTGATCGATACTATATTTCCGAAGTTTTCGAAGCTTTCTCGGAGTGCTTCCGTGACATTATTTTTGTTTCCAAGAGGTACATTCCTGCATCTAACCGTAAGAAAGGTTTTCCTCGTATCTACTGGGATATAGCCATAGTACGTTCTTCATAAAATCTCTAGCTCTTTCGTGGCATAGTACTTTTGTTTGTTCTCATCTATGAAGGTGACTTCCAGGTGTGTCCTGGTTCCTTTGGTAAAGTGAGCTTTCGCGGTAGAAATATCATATTTAGTAGTCTCAAATAAAGAGGCCATTATCTCGTTAAACGAGTATTGAATATTGTGAATATCTATGATCAAGGCATTGTTATTTTTTGATTTGATAGAGTTCCTGGGAGAGAAGGTTGAGAATGTGGCCTTTTCTCGTTTAAGTTTTGGAAAGAGAGCTGCCCAGGTTTTATGTGAGATATCACTGTTTGCTCCTCCCTGTAGGGAGTCAGTACCTTAGGTTTCCCCCACTATAGGTTCCTGCGTTGTTTTTTGTTCTATTGCTTGTTCTACTCGCGTCAGTGTATCTAGCTTGTATTCTGATTCGATTGTAGTTGTAGGTGATTCCTGTATTGCCTCTTTGTCTTCGCCATAATATTCTGGAGAAGAGTTGTTCCATATGTTCGTAGTGTCTTTCAGAGCTTTAAGTTCAAATTCCACTTTTTCATCCCAAGAGAGGGAGTTGTCATTATTCGAGTACTCTAGAAATGAGCTATTATCCAGTACGTTGTAGCTATTATGGAATGTGTTTTCTTTGTTGTCTTCTACGTCGTTAAGTTTTTGTTTTTTTTGTCGTTTTGCCATAACTTGTTCAAGTATATTGTTATATTCGCTTTCCTGCGTTCTTTTAAGGGCATTAGCCCTTACTATCCTTTCGTATTTGTGAGTTCTAACTAGTCTTCTACGCGACGTTATTATTATTCCCAGTGTTAACTCTCCTCCACTTCACCTGAATTGAAGAGAGTGCATGTAGATCCTATTTATTTTTTTTCAATTAAAGTTACATATTTGAAAGCTTAGTTTCGCTTACATTCACAACATGATTTTTTTTTCTTAATTAACAACTTCTACTTTTGTTAATTATAATGTTAAAAAAGTAAAAAAAAAAAAAAAATTAAAAAGAAAAAAATAGAAATTTCTTTAAATCGGCCAAATTTAAACCCAGGTAAAAATTGTATCCATTAATGAACTAAGACCTGAAGCCCTACTTCATAGTTGCATGCCATTAAATAACTGATTTGAACATTGAGAAACCTTTCTTTGGGATTAAGTTTCTTTGCTTCGGATATAAGACAATACAGTACAAAAAATTTAGTAAAAATTAATTAAACTTGGATGAAAATAGAATTTTTCATCTTTTTAAATAATAAAACCAATATTCATTCACATAATTATAAACCTATTTATATACTCATATTCTCATAAGCCACTCTTCATATGCTTTAATAATAAACGGTTTTGTCATTCTAAAAAGTAAGATTGATGTTAATTACACAAGGCTATTAAAACTGTCTATTTTGAACTAAAGTTTTTGAGCCAAATATTTTTTTTATGTATTTGTTGATATGTTCTATGGTATAGCTCTTTATTTACATATCTGTTCGCTTATAATTTCTTACTGTATTTTTCAGATAAAAGAAAAAAACATGTTAGTAATCAATACAAACCGAGTAGAAATTCAAACAACTTCATATACTTCGTGTCCTGACCTTTCCGAAGCTATTAAGGCCAGTAAAACTTTCGTTTCTCATTTAGTTTTCTTAGCTATAGCATCCAACTGCATCCCAAGTTAAAAAACGGTTGCTTTAAAGGTAAAAAAATAGAATATTAAACCAGTTGTTATATTTACATATAATAAAAAAATTTTTGTATATTGTGATGATCTTTACTTAATAAAAGCACTTTAAAAATTACAATTGACTGTATAAAAAAAAGATCATCACCAATCATATTTACCCTAATTTTGGCCAATTAAAACGAACTTCTGCTATGCTTCGCTGTTCAAAATTTATAAAAATACTGTACTGTATTTTTTGCCATTATCAAAAAATAAGACATTCAGGTCAAACTTTAACATATAAATAATACTGTAATAATAACACTAAACTATATAAACAACTCTGTAGTTAAAACAATATAATAACGCTATGTATATATCTTATTACCAAAACAAAAACTTTTGCAAACTTCATAATCTACCATAATAAAGTTAAAAATCTATCACCCTATAAAAATGCTAACCTATCTTTTTTTATTCCATAATATTCTATGTTTATATCTTTAAATAATATAAAATGTTCACTAACCAAATCATATCACATATTCATAGAATTATTACAAGAGACACTTAAATATTTATAAAGCACATAAACAAAACCAGCAAATTAATTTTCAAATAATTTTCTGACTTAAATAATATTTCAAATATAATATATACTCAACTTCCTCATTTCTTACCTAATCAACAGGTTTTTTAAGACCAATGTTCTGTTAAATTAATTTGCAAATATGGTACAGTAATTGATTTTATTGCACTTTTTAAGGACGTGCAAGAATACTAGTTTGATTTACAATCGGAATAATAATGCATATACTAGTTGCATTTGAGGCTTTGTTAATTATCATACCAGCCTCCCCAAAGTTAAACATGAGAAAATTGATTGTCAACAATTATAGCGTGATGAGGTTGATCAAGAAAAATTCTACCTTGTTCTTTTTGTTTCTGCCTCTCATGTACTTTTTTTTATAAATAGTGTTAGTTTTGACCTGTGTAAAAGATGTATTATTGATTTGTCTTGTAATAAAGATAAGCCGATTTTGGTTTCTTTGTTCTTCGTTTAATAAAAGAACTGTTTCGTGAATTCACTGTATACCCGATACACCTTAGTCTCGCCAAATCGTTACGTCTCTCATCATTGGGTATATTGTGGGGTGTTTTTTTGGTTTTGGTGGTTGGTGGTTGTCTGTTTTGTAACACCAGCCCAGATTTTTGCCTTCAACAACATATAAATAGAACAAACTCATAAACTCTACTCAAACTTTATATACACAAACACTATTCAATTAATTGATATATACTATATATTGCCAAACTCAATTACTTCGCATCACCTGACTAAGAGAGTTAGATCACTATCATTCTAGCATGTACTGTACGTACATATATCTGACAAGATACCAGACACTACATAAGCAATATCTAGGATTATAATCCGGATAATCTTATCCTTGATCTGATATATAATACCAATTCATTTGTTTAAAATTAATGGATACGGATATCCGAAATTAATTCGAATTATCAGATGAATCTGAATTTATCAGATTATGGATCGAAGCACTACATGAAATGAAAAGAAAAGTTAGTTTAATGACATATATATATCACACAACCTGATACTATTTGTAATGAAAACAAAAATTGAAAGTGCAGAAAGAATCATAAACAGTGACCACAAAATTCTAAATATAAAATGGCAACCAATTTTAATAAAACAATACTAAATAAAAAAGAGGAAAAGAGTGATATACCTTTATAAAGAGATGATAAAAGAAAAATAAAAGGACTTTGCAAAAGTAACAGAAGAAAATTTGAAAAATATAAAGTTGTTAGAGACCAACAAAATCAATACAGAGGAGAAATTAAACAAATAGTGAAACAAAATAGAACAACTAATAAAAAAGGCAGCAGACAAAACATACTAAAAATAAAAGTGGTGCTCAAAACTTTCTATTTATTTTCAAAAAAGGTATATATTGCATTGAGAAAGATCAATGCAGTGTTAAGAGAATTACAAGAAGAAATAATACAACAAGACCAGAGAAAAAGAATAAATGGAAAATTAAAGAAATTAGTAAAATAAGTCAACTAGAAATTACAACAATTATAGAAAAAAATGATATGCAAACAGGAGTAAGAACAAAAATAAAATTGCTAAAGGAACATTAGAGTTGCATATATAAAGCAAGGAAAATAAAAAATACATAATTTGGCACACAAACAGAAAATAGAAAAACATATTGAAAAAAGATACAATAACTTTACAAATAATACCAAGAAAATAATTAATAGCATCTTATAATGAAATAGAGAACCAGTTGTAATCCACAACAAAGTATATGAAAACTGAACCCAAGGAGTTAAAAAATAAAATAAAAGATCACTTCAATAGATGGACTAAGTACAATTTCCAGATAAGAAAGAATAGCAAAAATAGGAGATAGTTTTTGAACTATCAAAAAAATAGATACATTATGGTACAAAGATATAGAATCTGATAGGACTATATGAGCTTGAAGAGATGATAGTAGAGGTACCATTAAAAAAGCAACTGGACCATAGACAATTTTTAATGAAATATTAAAGAAGCTAGACAAATAGACAAAACAAAAAATTCTGATGATATTTAACATATATTTTAAATTATAAAAGATATCTAAAAGTTGGAAGAGAAGTAATATATACCCAATAGCAAAAAAAAAGAAATTCTTAGGGCAGCTAAATAAAACAAGACCAATAACCTTAATAGAACATAGTAAAAAAATTTTTACAAAAATTGTAATGAAAAGGTTAAGTAGCAAATTAAGCAAATATCCTATATTAAATAAGCACAACCATATAGCTCTATCTTACACATTGACTAAGTTACAGTGTGCGATATCTAAAGACTAAAATAATTTCAAAAATTAATAGCTTTTGATATATTAAAGATATGAAAAAAGAAAGCCACTAAATTGTAGCCAAGTTAATTTGCTACAACTTAGCAGCTTTATTTTTAAAATAATTATTATATATTTTTTAAAAATACTTAATTTTTATATAATGCATCAAAAAATTAATGAAAATAGGACAAGTTATGTTTTGGCCTCTTGCTATTGGCTAATTTGTTATTTTAATTTAAAAAAATTTTTTGAAAAAAATATTTTGACCAATTAAAATACAAGAAATCAAAAAAATAGTAAATTTTAATATGAAATTTTTTAAAATAAAACAAGTCACATGTTTTAGTCTTTAGATATCATGAACTATATCTATAATGACAATTACCGTACGGCACTGACTACAGTACCCCGGGTATTTTTCATTCAACTGCCAAATTTATTAAATAATACCCACCCGGGTACTATTTACAGGGGGGGATATACAAGTATGGGGGTATTTTGTAACGGGGATACTATAGCAGGGGGGTCTTTTACATGGTTATAATAAAATTACTGATACCGGTATACGGGGTGGTGCCGTGATGTAATTTATAGCATGGCCGCAGTATACGATTTACTTTGTAATTAATAATTAATATACCGGTATTAGCATGCCGTGGCTACGTCATAAATTGCATCATAAATGCATCATAGCCCGAAAAATCGCGAAATCAAATTTTTTTTTTTTTTACCTGTTAACCTATTAAAGTTACAATGGTACGCGTTCGTGGAAATAAGAATAGTGGACGTGCAAGAGTAACAAATAAAAGTAGACGACAATGGAACGCACGTGAAAAACTTGCTATTGTTACATACCTTGAAAAGCACCCAAGTCAGAGTGTTCGAGCAACAGCTACCAAATTTAATCTTGAACCAAAACAAGTAAGAGATTGGCGTAACAAAAAAAATAAGTTAATGAACGTCTCACCTCATATCAAACGAATGAATAAGGGAAGACCACCTAAATATCCTGAGTTAGAAAAAGCAATTTTTGGTTGGGTACAAGAATTACGCAGTAAGCTAAAACCTGTGACTCGTGCTATGGTACAAATTAAGGCCAAAACGTTATCTCAAAAATCACCCTATATTACCTATTATCCTGGTATTACGGAAAGTAAATTTAGCAATAAGTGGGTCGATGGTTTTATGACTCGTTACAAATTAAGTAATCGGCGTCGAACATCTGTAGCTCAAAAACTCCCTGAAGATCTGCAATTGCAACAACAAGAGTTTTTAAGTTTTGTACTCTATCATCGAATTCAATATAATTATCCTCTTACCTTAATGGGTAACATGGACGAAACTCCATTATCATTCGATCTTCCAAATAATACTACAATTGATAATTGTGGTGCAAATACAGTTTCAATTCGGACCTGTGGACATGAAAAATCATGTTTTACTGTCGTACTTACTTGTTTAGCCGATGGAACTAAATTGCCTCCAGTTATTATCTTTAAATTAGTTAATGTTCCACGTCAAGTATTTCCTGCTGGAGTTTTTGTACGTACAAATCCTAAAGGATGGATGAATGAAGATGAGATGTTATGGTGGATTGAAAATGTGTGGAATTTGCGATCAAGAACATCCGTAGACCCACGTTCACTTTTAGTTTTAGATTCATTTGCTGGTCATATTACAGATATAGTTAAACGTCGGTTCTCTGAAAAAAATACAAATTTAGCTGTAATTCCATCAGGTTTAACCTCAAAAGTTCAACCATTGGATGTTGCTATTAACAAATCATTTAAAGCAAGGGTAAGATATACGTACAAATTATTATATAAATAAATATATTATTAATTTATTTGTCTAATATAGGTGCGAAATTACTATAACGATTGGATGGCCAGTGAAATTCATACTTTTACCAAAAAAGGTCGTATTCAACGTCCTGCATACAATTTAATTGCTCAGTGGGTATTAGATGCATGGAACAATATAGATCCTATTCTTATACGTAAATCTTTCAAGTGCTGTGGTATTTCTAATTCACGGAATGGGAAAGAAGACCATCTAATTTTCGACTATGATCAACTTGGACCACAAACAAATTCGCGTAATTATATATATATTCAAGAAGGATTAAACGATATTAGTGAAGGTTCTAATGTTAATACGGAAGGAGGTTCTAGCGATAATATAGAAGGAAGTTCTAGCGATAATACGGAAGAAGGTTCCAGTAATAATACGAATGAAAGTTTGAATGTTAGTACAAGTGAACATTTAAATAATAATACAGGTAAAATTTAACATTAAATTAATAAATTTATATATTAAATAATTCGGGTAACTTAATTTAAATTTAGTGGAAGAAATCAATTTAATTAGCGATGACGATAGCCAAGTTAGTGAAAATGAAGGTGGGAATAGTAGTGAAAGCGAAGTTAATCATGTTAATGATGACGAATATACTGGTAATAATAGCGAAGATGACGATGATTACGCTAGTGAAAATGGTAGTCATTATATTAGCAATGGTGAGGATGATTATTACGCAGAAGAAACTGCTTACGTTAATGAATGGGCTTAAGTAAGTACCGTAATAATTTAATTTTATTATATGTTCTATGAATTATATTAATTTGTTCGAATTTTTTTTAATCTAGTTTTATACGCAAAGAATTTTAGATAAAATTAGCAATATAAATAATATTTCGGCTATGACTTTAATGCATATATCACTAGCACCGTAATTTGTATGCAATTTAATAAAGCGTATAAGTTCAAATCGCAAAGCCTTTAAGCTTTGCTCATGCTTTGCTAACTAAGTTTATTATCGTGTTTTATTTTTATGTATTATGATAACTAAAATTTTTTTTAGTTGCATAAATAAATTGCACTATTATGGTTAAGCGATTACGGTAAATGAATTTTAATTCTTAAATAAAATATAAATTGTGGATTATACCCGGGTCTTTTTTAAAGGGGGTATTGTAATAAGTGAAATTTATATACCCGGGTATTATTCCATACCCGCAAATGCAACCCCGTGAATTGTACCCGGGTCTTATCTATTGGGGGTATTATATCGAGGGGATACTATAGTCAGTGCCGTACGGTATATAAATAATTGAAAATGCACAAACAAATGATAAATAGATATAGTTAAAATAAACAAGAATTTACATTAAACTCTTTCCAACGATCCTTTGCACCAAATTTTTCAAGAAAGCCGACCTACAAAAACTATACAGTTATTATATATAACATGCAACAAACCTCCACTTTTAGCAGCTGGTGCTTAAGGCCATTTACTGAGTATTTAGTTTCTATGGAACCAAAAGCGGTCATTACTGAAATAGTGTTGAAAAAGAGGACTCACCTAAGTGAGGCCTCTTAGCAAAAGTCTGGAAACTACCAAGCGAAGAAATAGTAGCTAGTTTTGTTAAGGTTTTTGAATGTAAAAATATACAAAAGTGCTTGGTTAGATATTATATTTTGTATAGCGTAACTTTCAAGTCTTTACAACTTGGTGTACTTCCCTCTCGCTTTTTTGGTATTTTCAAAATTTCAACAAAGTGGGCATTTTGGTTTACCCCCTCCAAAAGATTGGAAGTGTTTACTCCTTTCAAATCGAGAACACCTACCAGTTTGGTGTCGACGTCACGAGTGGAACATTATGCTACGATATAAACAGTGAATGACGTATCAGAGATGTTTTGGACCATATGAAGAAATTTCTTACAAACTTTGCTACAAGGCGGTTTTTTTTCTGTTATGTTTTCTTTTTTTTCTAAACATATAATACTAGAGTAGAATTTTTATACAGTATTATATAATTTTTATATTTTATACATTTCATTTCATATCTGTCAGAATTAGTCTTTTCTTTGTCTTTCTCATCTTGTTTCTTTTTTTTCTGGTTTGTTTTTTTGGTAATTCGTTTAGGTTTAGTAGTACTCCTTCTTTTTTAAACTTTCCTTTAGATTTCGGTTTAAATTTTTTTCTTGTGTTGGATTTTGAGTAAAACCATTCCACTATCGAAGCTAGGTGAGAAGGATTTAAAGAAAAAGGTGGTCCTGACAAGGCTAACAGCAGCCATTCAGTAAGTACAGGGTAGCTTGCAGTGAGTTGCAGGTCTCTGTATAAGAAGAACTAGTTGTCATAGTGGGTCACACCTGGGTACTTCGGTATCGAGTAAGTTTTTATTAAATGAAGAGGATTTTAGTTAGTAGCCAGAAAATTGTAGTATAGCAGTAGTGTAGCATTATAACTTACCGTAACTAAAATAATATAAATTATATTACAACCTTTTTAATAAAAGAAGGACCGCTGGTTTAAAAAAAAAAAAAGAAGATAAATAGATATAGTTGTTAAGTCAAAATATATCCAAAGTATATAACTTGATACACATTCTTATACTAAAAAAAGCAATGCAGAGAATAAAAATCCCAATAGGAATAATCAATTTAATAGCAAATATCTTTACTAACAGAAAGCATATAGTAATTACAAATTTGGAAATTACAAGCACATATGAAGTAAAAGACAAAGTAGACCAGAAGAAAATACTGGTACTTCTATTATAGCATATTTACTACAACCTGCTATTGGCAGAAGTTTACAAGAAAATTCAAAAATACACAATATAAAAGCTAAAGCCTATCATGTCCGTCTTTTTTTTCTAACCTTCTTTTTCCTAGCCTTTTAGGTAGAAGAGCTACCAATAAACAACTGAAAAGATAAAATAAAAGGGAAAGTAAAAGGAAAAAAATAAAAGGAAAAGTACTAAACTAATGAAAAAAAAAAACAAAAAAAGAAATAAAAGAGAACAGAGTAAATAAAAAAAGTAAAAAAAAAAAACAAAGAAAAGGAGAAGAAAGCTAAAAAAAAGATAGCTATAACAACATTATTTTTGCCTGTACTAGACTTAAAAATTATATAGTATTGTATAAAAAAAAATCTAATTTAACAATATGTTTCTAGAAAATGGAAAAGAAAAAGAAAATCGTTTAACATCTAAAAATTTCTATATATAATCTCTCTGACCTCTATTATACTAGTCATTGTTTATTTGGTAAGCATTAATACAAATATTCTTATAGGAGATTCTTTTTAGTAGACACGTCCTAATTTAGAAGAAGTAAATACTGCTGATCTTTTGGAGTAGGCATACCAATTTTTTTAAAATTTTAAAATGTTCAAAGTGGCACTAGCTAGGCACTAAAAAAGAGAACTAAAATAAAAGAAGTTGTAAGAGTTATGCTATATAGAATAACATATCTAACCAAGCATTTACTTCTATTTTTATATCCATAGGCCTTGACAAAGCTCCAGAGACCCTCTACTACTTTTATGCTCAATAGTACCAAAGCCTGCCAAAGTGCTTTGCTTATAAGTCTATTATTCTTTTTTATCTCTATTTCAGTTGCAGAACATATAGTGAATAGGCTTTGTACCTAATAGCAGCTTTGGTAGAGTTTGTTGTATATAGATATACTAACTACCGTATGTTTCTGAAAAAAATAAGCTACTTCCAAAAGAAGCTACTCCTTTTATTTTTTTAAAAAAAATTATTAGCAGTTGCTACATATAAAAGTCTAAATTTTACTAAGTAAATCTCAAAGTTTAATTAAATAAAATTGTTCAGAATAACAAAATATATTTATAGTAAAAATTTGGTAGTATTTGGACAACTTTTTATTAGTACGATTTTTAATTTTTCAAATAATTCAACAATTTAAAAATAAGCTACTCTCACATTTTTTTGTATAACTTTTTGGCCAAAAAGAGTAGTCTATTTTTAGACAAATATGATAGAGTTTTATAGATCAGTGTTCTTGAAAAATTTGGTACAAGGAATCATTAGAAAGAGTTCTGAATTTAAAATAACCTTTTTTTTACTAAAACAATCTATTTTTATGACCTAGAAAAAGTTGTTTAGAAAATATTTTGAAAAAATAGATTTGTGTTTTAGTAACTGCTTCTCATCAATTAGTTGGATATATTACCTGTAGCCTTGGTATACTATTTTGAATGAGAGCTTTCGGGCATAGTTGTGTACAGTCAATCCTCCATAAATGCAACTTGTAGGAACAAGCCTACAACGTGCATTTAGAAAAGTTTGCATTTAGAGTGAGCCAATTAAATTGCAGCTTTAAAAATTTGATCATCAAGTTTGTATAACTTCTACCAAAACTGTATAACCTATCTTAAATACTAAAATTTGATTGGCTACGTGCATTTAGGGAGGTTAGTATAATATAAAATGTTATTCAAGAAAATGTGCATTTACAGAATATAGAATGTGCATTTAGTTCTAATAACATTTTATGGAATAGAAAAAAATGCGCATTTAGGGAGGTATTGTATTTATGGAGGTCCGACTGTATTATTATACAGACAAATCCAAGGAACCAGAGAAATAAAACCCCATTTGGCAAGTCCCAAGTAAGAAGTTAGCAAAGATCTTTGATAGTGCTACCAAAACTAGAATACTAGAAACCAGAGCCGAAGAACTGAATAATAAAACCTTTAAAGAAGAGAGTCCATCAATCTGGCCACCGGAAAAAAAGAACCTATGTTCTAAAAGTAGGTACCAGAAGAAGAAAACTATAAGGCACCTAATACCAGGTAAACCAACCTTTCTGAGTTAACTTGATTGGAAATTTGGAATATATTGGAAAAGGACTAGTAGAAAGATAATGATGAGTACTAGAGATAGAGCGAACCTTACAAAAAAGAAGTAGATAACAGTAGTGGTTGCAGGGTATTCCCTAACTGCAAGTGTTGGCCTTAGTAAATATATGTTACCAAAGTGTAAGTAATACTTGTATAGAATAGAAACTGCTTACCAAATTTCTTATAAAGATAAACTAGTTTTAAGGAATATAGTAAGTATCTGGAACTAATCTTAACTGACTAATATATTAGAAAACTGTACTGATAATACAGGTAGGATTGCCAAGTAAAGCTTGAAATAGAGGGTTTAAATAGGCAATCCTCTAGTTTGGTTGCAGGTATTGCAGCTAGTGTAAAACCTTCAGGCAGACTACTGAAATTTGACAACCAAAAGTTGTACATGTGGCTAGTTGTATCTTTATTTATATAACAATGTCGGGCACCCATAGAGGTTCTCTTAATCCCTATACTTGAATAAAAAAACTTATCACCTATAGTAAGATTTTAATATAAAAAAAAGGGTTAATATATATGTACCTAAAAGCAGTGTTGTCACTTGGATATTTTTTGGACATTTTAGACATTTTTTCAAATTAAAATTACTTAAAATTTTATTAAGATAATCTATTTTACCAATGAGTCCAGTAGGGTTTCTCAAATCCAAATCAAATCAAATATTGGATCAATTTGAATTTGATCAAATCAAATTGACCCTGATTTGAATTTGATTTGATTCAAATATTTGAATTTGAATTTGATTTGAATTTGAATTTTTAATAGTAATTTTCAAATCAAATCAAATATTTGTCAAATCAAATCAAATTTGGCCATATTTGAATTTGATCAAATCAAATATAGTCAAATTTGAATTTGAATTTGATCAAATATTTGATTCAAATATTTGAAGATCAAATCAAATTGCGGAACCCTAGAGTCCAGCACCTAAAAAAATATATAATTATATATTTTTTTAAACTACTTTATTGATTAGTTAAACATGGGACATAGGCTTGGACAATTTTGGACAATATTGGACGTTGGACAAAAAACATAGTATGGACACGTCCAAGTGACAACACTGCCTGAAGGTACATGTACCTACATCACATAATTCACAATAATAGCTTTATATTTAATAATAATATTTATCTTAATAATTTATTTATATTATACTAAAATGCATAACTAACTTATATTTTTCTATTTACAGCTCTAAACCCTAATACTAATCACATTTACTTTACCTATTATAAACCCTAACCAATCCATTTACTACTCCTAACTTAACCCAATCTGTCCTAACTTTTTTAGCCTAATACATTTTATCCATTTCGAATACTACTGTAAAATTCGAACATGGGACCCTCTGTGCAGTGTTGTCACCAAACATAGTCCGAGCTATTTTGGGCGGACCGGATATTTTCAGACATTGTGTTCGAATTATGCCTGAATAAATAGATTGTCATCAGACATTGTCCAAGCAATATTTGTCAGACACAGACATATTACGAACACAGACATTGTCCAATGTTCTTGTAATTAAAAATTCTACTCCAGATCATTGATTTGAGTACTTTTTATTTTTTTATAATAGGTACTACCCAGGTACACTTCATAGAGATGATTGTTAAGCTAGAAAAATGGTAATGTACAATAAGTATAACTTACAAAAAATAAGTTTAGTTTGAACAAAAAGCTAATAACTTCGTCGCAAATATAATAAATAGATTACAAATGCAAAAAACGTTTGGTAAGTAGTTTATATTTTGGGATCTTGAATAAGTTAGATTTTAGATTATTTGAAGTGAAATAAAAAACTTATATTTACTATTATTATTTTTTTAAAGTAATAAATAGGTTCTACTTCATTCATTCGTGGTAGTTTTATTATGTGCCACAGGGATTATAGTTCTGTCGTTTGACGTTTGATGAAAATATTTTATTTATTGTAATTTTATACGTATAGTGATAAATATATATTATAATTTTTTCATTTATGTTAGATCGTATTGAATTGTTAATTATTAATATTAAGTTGTCGTGTGCTTGAAGGCTTTTTAGTGATTGTAAAAAGAATAATATTTAGTGATTGTAAAAGAATAATATTTTAAAAATAATTAACTCCAATTTATAATAAAAAAATATGCCAAGAAATAAATACCAAGGATATTATTTTGTTAGATGTACTCCTCTTTCTTTAGGAATTGAAGTAGAAGAGGAGATAATGGATACTATTATTTGTCATAATACGATGGTTCCAACTACTGTAATTAGTTGACTATATATTTTCAGATCCAAGCTATAATTTATAGAATAAAAGCCGAAATCAAAAAGATATGTCGCTATAACATATATATATGACTTACAATTATTTTTCGATATATTTATTTTAAATGCTCAAATCTCTATAAACTAACGCAATTCAATATATATAAGTAAAACCAATTCAGGAATAATTGATGTCCACAAAAGAAATTCTTGAACACTTTCTGAGATATTTCCGTAACAGCAAACGAGAATGCCATAAGGAAAGGTGTAAAAATTTCTCAATCGATATAATAATAATAATATTTTCCAAACAAATTCTGTTTAAAATTAAGCAAGACTTCGTCAGTCTATCTAAATTATCTACAAATATCGAATTCCATATGTAGTGCCAATTTTAAATTTGTTTAGACCCTATAAAAAAAACTCTTGGAATTGTTCAGAAAATTTTGAAATTATCCAATTTTTTGTTCAGAAAATCGACACTGTTCTGAACATTTTAAAAGATGTTTGATGTTTGTATAGAATGTAAAAAATCAAAAATTTTTGATTAAAAATTATTATATAAAAACTTATAAAAACTTATAAAAAGAATATAAAACACATGCATCCAATAAATATCCTTTAAAATGTTCAGAAGAAGGTTGATTTTCTGAACAAAAAATCAGATAGTTCAGAATTTTCTGAACAATTCCAAGATTAATACTAGAGGTTGATTTTTTGCGACTATAATTTGTAATAAATAAAGAACATATTAATTATTACTTTTGGCACTTATAATTTTGAATTTAGTCATTGACCATTAATATTCAAATATTTAGAAAATAGTATTACGATTTATGGTATTCCCATTACAATCTACGACTTTAGACATTAATAACGACATATACTGCCTATCACGACCAATGATGATATATCGCTTGTGTTATAAAGGGTTGCAATGGAGAGGTACCACCACAAATATTTTCACACCTTTAAATGTACGTACGAATAAACTCAAGGTTTTTGTTCAGAATAACTAATTATGACGCATATTCAATTTATGTGATCAACCAATCACAAGAAAGTCTGCCTATACAATATAATTGTCCAGCGGATGTGATTAGCTTTGTCCGAGTCCGGTCCAAGTCCGGTCCGTCCAGGTTCGGGTCTGGTCCAAGTGACAATACTGCCACTGTGTAGCGTACTCCTTGTCAGTTTGAAAGGCCCGATAGTAACTTATACCCAGGTATTAAATATACACATAATAGTGTGATCGTCATACACAGATTCGAAATTATAAAAAACTAGTTTTTTGATTTGAATTGCAATTAGTCATGCATTTAATATAACAAACTCTAGTTTAATTTTTAATATATTATAAAAATCTGACTGTGCAATATCCGAACATGATATTATTAATATAATACATATTTTTCATATCAAATATTAGCAAAATGTACACAATTCATTTGATATAAACAAACTTTTACATAGTAATGAATTAGATTTATTTGAAAGAAAAAAATTATAGAATTCGACCATTATTTCTAATCATTATTAACCCTAATTTCTTCATGTTCATCATTATTATTATTGAAATTCAATGCTTCTTCTTTATTTGTATCGGTCGAATCCTTACCCAAAATTTCGTAATTAAATACCAAATTATCTTTAGACCCATCCATTTCTACTAAAATACCGCAGCATTTAAAGACTTTTCTAATTATAGAAGGATCAATTTTATTTCACGATTTTCCTACCCATTGAGCCAAAGTAGAATATGATAGCTTTCAAATGCGTCCAGCAGGTATAAATATATAAATATTATTAATCATCTATTGATTGTAATGAAAGCACACCTATAGTTTAAAAATTTATTAGTATAGTATTCTTCAAAATAAAAAAATAAAAAAACCATTTTAATATACTGTACTTTTCTTAAAGGGTTTATTAATCACAATATCAAGAGGTTGCAGTTTACTCATTAGTACAGCTGGAATAACCACAAAATAAGTATTGTTTTCTTGGAATTGATACTTAATGGAATCTACCAGATGATCTCTTAACGAATCTAAAATAAGAAGAGATTGTGGGTTTTCTAATTCACTATGCTCAGTTCGCACATTATTAATCCAATAGTGTATTTCGTTTTCATTGCACTATTCTTTTTTGTTTATACAAATAATAACATTTTTAGGAAAGGTTTCACAAGAAATATTTTTTAACTTAAAAATACACACTGCAGGAAGCTTTCATCCATCTGCAAGGCATCCCAGAATTATAGTAAAAGATGTTTTTTCATGATCAGTTGTTTGAATGCTAATGGTTTCGGCCCCACGTTTTTCAAGAGTTACAGAGTAAGGCATGTCAAATGATAAGGACGTTTCATCCATATTTCCAATATGTTGGATATCATAGTTGTATTAATGACATTTGAACAAAACAAAACTTAGAAATTGATTTTGTTGCTCAGATGCTGCGAAATTGTTGTGCGCCGATGATTTGATAGATCATTATGAAACAAAAATCTATTCAACCAACTACTAGAAAATCTAAACTTATTAATATTAGGATATGAATCCTTTATTTCCTTGGTTTTAACTAATATTTTGGCCCTTGTAACAACCATGTTTCGGGTAACAGCCATCAGTTTTTTACAAAGTGCTTCAATCCATTCAGCTAGCCTTTCTTCTAAAAGTAGATACATAGCTGGTCAACCATGATTAAGTGTTAGAAGATAGGGTGCATTGTTAAAAGTTTTTGCTTCTTGCTTTGCTAGTCATGAACTTGCTTGCATTCGATATCAAACTTTCTTGTGGTTGCTGCTATATTTTGAACATGTTCAAAATAATGAACAACCAGGAGTTTTTCACAAACACTTTAGCTACGATGCATTTTGATAGGAATATTGCAAGCCTTTTTTGTAATACTTTTACTTCATGAACCCATTTTTTTAATGTGTTGATAGGAACTTGTGTACTTATATAGGGAAATTATAGGGAGAATGTTGTACAATATATTTGTGTAAAAGTTTGATATTTTTTTTTAAAAAAAAAGTCCAAACCCAATTACTGAGCCGTTAAAATAAACTTTAGAGCTAACATCCTGTTCAAAATAATTGAGCAAACTTCTGTATATAAAAAAAAGACAGTTCAAATTATATAACACTTCAGAAATTTCATGTTTGCGACGATGAATTCAAAGAAAAAAAAAATCCAAGACAACGAATTTAAAGGAAAAAAAATTTAATTCCAATTACCAAGCCATTAGGGTAAACTCTAGAGCTGATGTTCTGCTCAAGGTAATTGGGTTATCTTTGAATATCATAGTTTAAGGGACAATTGAAAGAATAAAATGTTGTTTAAAAGAATGATTCAAAAAAAATAATACGGTACATTTCGCACTTTAATGCATTAAGCGAAACATTTTTTTTTAAAAAAAAAGCAATTTATATGTAAATTTCTAACTTTAGAGGTAGCTTATATCATCAATCACATGAATACCATCATAGAAACCTAATTTATTTGGTTATTACTAGTAGAGTTTTTTGGCGCATATGAATTATCTTAATATCGATAGATATTCAATCAACAATAAACACAACTTATGTACCCCTATTAATACGGTATACCTCTGTATAGAAGTACTCTGAGTATATATTTGAGATATGGAAGTACCAGGGGTACACATGTCCGAATTTTACGGTAAACCCAATCCACAACTTGTTTAATTCAAATTCGATTTCTAACTAATGTACTAATCCCAGAGCTCAAATTTCTTGCTTTGCTAACACTTTTTTTATAAGATCCAAGACTTTTACATTTAGCAAATTTTAGAACTTATAATAAATCCAGATTTATACACAGCTGGCTTTGAATATATTCACATTTTGCATTTATGTAATAGGCGAACTAGATTTTGAAAAAACTTAATTGTATTAAGTACTAGTTCGTGAGTGATCAACAGTAGCATTATAGTAGTATATAGTAAAATTTGGTAAAAATTTAATATAAATTTTTATATTAATATATAATCTACAGCTACTACAAAGTAAAGTTAATTTTTACTAAGTTAACCTTCTTTTACTTTTAATAAAAGTTGTAGTGCTAGTTTTTATGAATTTAATAATAGTAAGTTTGTTAAAATTAACTTGGTTTTTTTTGAAATATTTTAGCTTTTTTCTTGTATTTGTATAAAATTTCTTTAAAAATTTAAAGAAATTTTATATAAATACAAAAAAGAAACTAAAATATTTTAAGAATTACCAAGTTAATTTTAACAAACTTACTATTATTAAATTCATAAAAACTAGTACTACAATTTTTATTAAAGGCAAAAAGAAGGTTAACTTAGTAAAAAAATAAACTTTACTTTGTAGCAGCTATAGAATATATATTAATATAAAAATTTATATTAAATTTTTACCAAATTTTACTATGAAATTACTGTTACTTACTCGTGAACTGGTACTTAATATAGATCTCTGTATACAACAAGTATATAGTAAACCTACTGTAGAATGATAATTTGCGGCTAAATTAACACATTTAAAATTCAAAGACGCCAACATAGTGTTTTTGTAAACTAATACTAAAAATAGCCTGTATGATGTTCTTGCAAAATATGTATAATATATTTTTTTTAATCCAAGCTTGTTACTAGTAAAGCACAAAAAATTTCATGTGATATTCCTAAAAAATGCACTAACTAATGTTTTTTCTAAAAATTATTATTAAAGAATCTGAAAAAATCAGTAAAAAGCTAAAAAAAACCCCTATGTACCAGGTGGGTGACATATAAAATAGCTTATCCAGATCCTAAAATATACTAACAGCACAATGAAATCCATACTAATCTTCTTATACAGGACAACACAAAAACAACATATAGGATGCACTAACTAAAACTTGACACAAGACAACTTATAAGCAAAATCTATATTCACAAAAACATAAAAATGATAAAATCTAGGAAATAAAATTACTTGACAAAAACTTTAGTAACTACAAGTAAAAATTCTATGTTCACATTAACACTGGTAACAACAGTATATACAAACAACCCAAATGGTGATGTACCTATACAATGACCCAAACGACGAAAACTAAGTTCACAAGATAATCTAAAAGGTGATAAGAGGGCATCCATAAATAACATTATGTACCCCTCATAGTAGCACTGAACCCCCCTTTACTATATAAAAAATTTTTCAAAATCCATATGTTTATATATAAAATTTACAAAAACTTGAATATATTGTGACACAGTACTCTGATTTGGATAATTTAGGTACCATTCGATTCATCTCAGTGAGACGAATTCAATGATACCAAAATCATTTCATTTGGATTACTGGATCAATAGTTATTCACAAAAAACTATTGATTTTTTAGTAATTTTATAAGAAAACATAATAACCAATAGTATTTGGCCAATAAAATTTGATCCCATTTACTCCTCTCACCAAAACGAATCGAATGGTGCCAAAATCATTAAATTTGGACCACTGGTTCAATTTTTAGCCAATTTTTTCTAAAAAAATTACGTTATATTTTTTTGACCCCCCCTACTTATTGAGAAAAATGTTATCGTTCATCCAACCCCCTCTCTTGTATAACGTTATTTATGGATGCCCCCTAACACCTAAAGCAATGAGTTTATACCAAGGCTCCAATAACACAACAACTATAAAACTGGTGATAATGATACATTCATAAGCACCTAAGATAAGAAAACTTAGCTAACAAAAAAAAAAAATCAACAATAATAATTATTGTTTATATATCCCGTGATTGTTATATTACACAGAAGTGCAGGTATAAAAAATTTTCATATACCCTTAGGGTACATAAATATTAATTCAAAAAATTTTATCACAATTAATTAGATATTAATTAAGATATCTTGTTTAAAATTTTAAAAATAATTTGTTATAGCTTATACTTTGAAAAATATTTTCAACTTTGAGCAAAAATATCTATACAACTACCTAACCAAATTTAATAAAAATTTTTTATTTGAATTCTATAATAGATCTATAGAAAAAAAATTGATTAGGTAGTTTGTTAAGATAACTTTGTTTAAATTTTTAAAAATATAGTGTATCTATTTTAATAGATATTATAATTTTTCTTTTTGGTTAAATTCAATAAAAAATTTTTTTAAATGAAAATATCTTGACAACCACCTGAACAATTTCGTAAAAATTTTTTATTTGAATTCTACAAATCCATAAAATTTAAATAAAATTTTAATAAATTGATTTTTTGGGACCAAATATAAATAATTAATCCAAAATTTCTTATCATATTATGTAACAAAAAGTAATATATATAGAATAGTGTAATTTTGTATCTTGAGTGGGTTATCTGATAGATGATGAATTTCTTTCTTTAGAACAAAATTTTTTATCAATTCGCACTGACCAAAGTACCCCTTTTCAATACCCCCATTGCAAAATACCCGGTGCAAAGCACGAGATCTCTATAGGTATTAGACTGCTCCGCTACCTATAATATACCCGGGTCTTTTAAGTTCCTTTGACGGGTATTTTGTATTAGACCCGGGTCTTTTGGTCAGTGCACTACGGTAACCCGTCACATTATCTCTTCCTAAAAGTCAAATATTGAATATTATTTGCCAAACTTAATGATGCATTTCTTCAAAAAAACAACGTATTTAAAGACAATGTAGCTTTTTCTTAGTAAAGTCTATGTTGTGTAACGCAGCGTTTATAAACCAATCAAATCGAAGGTCCGCCATGCTGAAGCAATCAGATAAAGCAAAGGGTGAACAACAAAATGCAGAAAAAAATCGAAATATGGCTGAGGCAGTTGAATATGCAGCATCGAGTCCTGCAATAATAGATGAAATTACTACAGAAGAGAGCATAAAGAATTGTGTGGGATATAAAGCTGATGCTAACGAGACTAGTCTCGTCGTATGCACCTGGAAAGGGTGTAATAGGTACTTTACTAAGATGGACAAATTTATAAACCATCGCAGTCGTGATCATGGCACAACGGACATAGCAACAGAAATTTGGATGTTTGGCAATATGAACAAAAGTGAAATTTCAAACAATACAACAAAGACGTCAGAAGGTGTTACCTCACCTATCATATCGAAGGCTTCTGCGCAATCGCTAGTCAATTCTTCGACAAAAACTGAAAAAACTGAGCTGGAAAATTCAAACATGCCAGATATTCCTGTTCGAATGACAACAGTTACTAGTTTTCCAAAACCTCAGAAGCCAACTAAGGACCAACAAGAATTTCAAAATTCTACAGATACATCTTCACTTTCAAACAAACGTCCCCGTGATCCATCTCAAACTGAAGAGCTTAAGATCAGTAATAAAAGAAGAGAAACGACGCAGACACTTCCACAGTTTCCTGGACATAATAATAATGAAATACGTCAACCACAAAGGCAGAGACGATATCCAATAGATGAAGAACAATTAATTGGACCTGATGGACGTATAAGATACCCGCCACGAGGAAATCGAAGCCAAAATGCTAGTCCGATGTATGGTATACCATATGATACTGGAGATCCTCGTTACTATAATCCCATGCAAATACATCCTATGAGCTTTGGACTCTCTCCTTATAGCGATTTGTCACAGCCGCCTCCGCGTTATGATTATGGTGATATGTCATATGGTCAATTTTATGGTGGTGGGAATCGAAGATTTTTAAATAGCCCCCCGCCACCGCAACCACCTCCTCCTCAGCGACGATCAAGATAGTTTAATCAAATATATGGATAATATGATTCAATTCTAGGTAGCATTTGAAATATGCTGGAGTGGGATTGGTATAATTTTTTGGCATTTGAAGCGATCCATCAAATGTCTTTTTAAAGATATAGTGCAGCTTTATTGTATTTTAAAGACTTTCAAAGACTCTTTAAAAAATATTTGACACACCGTATTTTGCCAATTAAAAGCAATCCCTGAATAAAAGCAACTCCCTGATTTTGAATCATTTGCTCATAAATCTATAAATAACTTTTGCGGAAAATATTATGTTTTATTAATACAAATACAACAACCCCTTCTTTCTAAAATCCAAAATTTTCTTTTTTTTTTGTTGCTTTTATTTGGTAACATACGGTAATTGGAATTAGGGTTTTGTAAGATATTGAAATAGTGCGCCTTGAATATTTGTCACGTGACAGAGTCAGGTAATATTACTAGGCATAGGATATTTGGGGTTCAAAATGTTGTAAATATTGGGCATACCTAAATTTTACATGTAAATTTGTAAAAATTTTTAATTTGATTTAATTTAAAATAAACTTTAAATATATAGTATGTTGAACTGTATATATATTATAGCATTATATATACTATATACTATATATCCTTTAATTTGTTATGCAGGCATATTTGCCTGCAAAAATTTTAAAATTTTAAATTTTTTAAATAAAACCTTAAATATTAATTTTAGCTATATACTTTCTAAGTAAAAAATATAATATTAGTTCTGTTTTATCAACTTTATTATAAATTTTTTTTAAAATTATTAAAAAACTTTGGTGTAATAAAAGTTTAAAGTTTTTGTTTTGGAACTTTTACTATAGAATTTTTTCTTTAGGTTTTCTCAAATTTTATATATTCCTGTCTATAAAAAAAATTTTCACTTCTAATACAAGTCCTAATTTTTACAAGTAAATCATATAAAGTCAAATAATGAAAGTTGTCATCCTTTATATAAACTACAATATTGTATTAGAAACTATATTTTTAAAACCAATATTTAAAGAATTCGCCAAGATATTGTAAAATATTTTTTTGGTTAAAAAATTTCTTTAAAATTTAATATTTTCAGCTTATAAGCAACATAAACTTTTTGTCTTATAATATAAGTTTAAATAATTCAAAAATATAATCCTTGTTCTTAAATATTATAATACCAAATTTTATTTAAATATATTAAATAATTAAAAAACTAGATAAGAGGTATATTTATAGTAATTATACAGGCAAATTTGCCTGCGAACCTCTACAAAGTAAGGGATAATAATTTTTTTTTTAAAAATAAGGCTTTGCTTTTATTTTTATTAATAATTTGTGTAAAATTTCTTATAGGGTTCTTATATTACAAAGTAATATTAATACAAATTACTATATATACAAGAATTATATCTAAGGTAGTACAGTAACATTATAATAATTTTTTTTTTAACTGGCGATTCTGCTTTTATTATAGGAGGTCATAAAAATTTACATTATCTCAGTTACAGTAAGTTGTTATGCTACATTACAATTTTCCGGCTGCTAATTAAAATCCTCCCATATTAATAAAAACTCACTCAATACCAAAGTACCCAGGTGCGCCCTGCTGTGATAACTAGTTCTTTTCATGCAGAGGCCCACAACTCATTGCAAGTTATCCCTGTACTTACTGAATGGCTGCTGTTAGCCTTGTCAAGACCGCCTTTTTCTTTAAATCCTTCTTATCTAGCTTCAATGGTGGAATGATTACTCAAAATCCATCACAAAAAAAGAAAATGAAAATTAAAATTGAAATCTAAAGGAAAGTATAAAAGGTGGCGACTACTAAACCTAAACAAGATACCAAATAAAAACAAATAAAAAAAATGGAAACAAGATGAGAAAAACAAAGAAAAGACTAATCTCGACAAATATAAAATGAAATATATAATCTATAAAAATTATATAATACTGTATGAACAGTCTATTCAAGTATTATATGTCAATGTTAAACAGAAAGAAAGAAAGAAAAACAGAAATAGTAAAGTCCGCCTTGTAGCATAGTTTGTAAGAAATTTCTGCAAACGGTCCAAAACATCCCTGACACATCATTTACTGTTTATATCGCAGCTAATGATCACTTGTAATGTCGACTCCAAATAGGTAAGCGTTCCTAATTTGGAAGGAGTAAACACTGCCAATCTTTTGGAGAGGGTAAGCCAAAATGCCCACTTTGTTGAAATTTCGAAAATACCAAAGGAGCAAAAGGGAGTACACCAAGTTGTAAAGACTTGAAAGAGTTATGCTATACAGAATATAATATTTAACCAAGTACTTTTGTATGTTTCCATATCCAAAAACCTTAACAAAACTAGCTACTACTTTTCACTTGGTAATTTTCCAGACTTCTGCCGAGAGGCCTCGCTTAGGTGAATCCTCTTTTTCAACTCTATTTCAGTAACAACCACTTTTGGTTCCATTGAAACCAAACACTTAGTGAATAGCCTTGAGCCCCAGCTGCTAAATGTGGAGTTTTGTTGCATGTTATATATAATAACTGTATAGTTTTCGTAAGTCAGCTTTTTTGAAAAATTTGGTGTGAGGGATCGTTAAAGATCAATATAAAAAACAATTCTAGTAACATTATAATATATTTGTAATATTAAATAAATAATTAGTATAAAAAATTAGACCTGCGGGTCGATAGCATAGCGGTTATGCATCCAGGTTGCAAATCGAAAGTTGCCAGTTCAAATCCTCTCAGAGGCGAAAATGAATAAGCCAGCAGGTTAGAAAACTGATCGATCGATAGACTTAATTGGGCAGCTGCCGTTATCAAATCTGTGGCAGTGAAGTGAAACGAGTTAGAACCCAATTTGGATTAACCGAAGTCATGAGATATAATGTGAGGCCTAAGTCTGATATTCATGATACTACATGAACTCATGGCACAAGTCCGGCTAAGAGGTTAAAATCCTCTGATTGTACTTAACCTGACTATTCCGGTAGTTGGTGCAGGGCA
The DNA here is from genome assembly GCA_003550325.1 of Gigaspora rosea. NCBI lineage: Eukaryota > Fungi > Glomeromycota > Glomeromycetes > Diversisporales > Gigasporaceae > Gigaspora > Gigaspora rosea. Next base: position 135,765 of record QKWP01000777.1, read on the forward strand.
CCGTCGCTAGGGCCAATAAGGTAATCGGTGAATAATGCCGATCTTAGTTGTACTCTCTCCGGAGAAGTCCCCTGCATATGGTGATGTCGGAAATCTGATAAAGCGGTAGTAGGTGCATAGATGTGGTATGAGGTGTTCCGAAAGAAAAAAAAATTAGTATAAAAAAGTTTAAGTAGTAATCCGCATAAGATCAGCAGTATGATCATAGTAAAATTTGGGGCAAATCTTATATATAGAGTGGAATCTGTAGCTACCTCAAAGTAAAGTTATTTTTTTACTAAGTAAACCTTTCTTGCAGCTCTAATAAAAGTTGTAGAGCTCATTTTTGTGATTCTTATAATAGTAAGATTAGTAAAATTGGCCTAGTAGTTCTTGAGATATTTTAACTTTTAGGGCAGTGTCATTAATCACCTAATTATTTTTTATCAGAGGCCTATCCCCCCTCACTTTTTCTTAATATATAAATAGTCAGGTTCTTATATATAATTTTAACTTTTTTTACCCCTCTCCCCCTCTAAAAAATCACCTGATTTTTGTTACTCCCCTTATCCTTTTACATATATAAAAAATTGCAAAAGAAATTTTATATATATAACAAAACAAAAGTTAAGATATCTCAAAAACTACCTGACCAATTTTACCAATCTTACTACCATTAGAATCATAAAAATGTGCTTTACAACTTTAGTTAAAGCTTAAAGAAAGATTAATTTAGTAAAAAAATAACTTTACTTTGAGGCAGCTACAGATTCCACTTTATTAATAATAGCATATAAGACTTAACCCCAGATTTTATTATGATTATACTGCTGATCTTATATGGATTACTACTTAATATGTTTATAAGCTTTATCTGGGTTAAAAAAATATAAAATAGCTTGGTTGCTAGATTCTTACTAACAAATTTTATAAAGGCTAATTAATTAAAAGATAATATTTAAATATATATAATAGTCATAGAACATGTTCTCTTAAAATAGCCTTGAAATAAGTTTATAATAAAAATTATAATAAAAATGTATAAATTTACTATAAACTTTGGGCTAAAGATTCTTTTTGGCTTAACTAATTAACTTGAAATTAATTTTACAAACTTATAGAACAAGAAAAGAAAAAAATTTTGAGCTTAGAAACTGTATCAAAATTTTGTTAATTTTGTTCTATTTCAAAATATAACTTCATCAAAAACAAATTTACAAATTTTAAATTAGCAATTATATATAAAATCATGCTTTGAACAACTTTACTTAGGCGACAAAAGTAGATTACCTTGTAAGAAAAATGGGTTAGCTATATGCTAAAGTTAAAAATTTTTTGGTTTGCAATATAAAATTTAAAATACATTTTCTCAAACCTTTTATAAATGAAAAATGAGATTAAAGTTAGAAAAAAAATTTTTTTCTTTAACTAACACATTTTTCACTTTTAAAAGATCAAAAAAAATGCATTTTAGCTTTAGTATAAGTAGAATTATATGCTGAACAAGTTTATTTAAAGGCCCAAAGCAGGTTTGGGTTATTTTGACAAAAAAAAAGGTTTTTATAGGATCCTGAAATATATATAGATAGGTCAGATTTATTATAAAATTATCAAAAATAAAAAGATTTGTAGAAAAAACTTATTTTTGTTTTTGACAAAGTTATATTTTAAAATAGTACAAAATCAAAATTGTTATAATCAACACTCTTTCTAATGAACACTCAAACCAACAATTACCAAACGGATCTGCAACCAAGTGTTTAGTTAGTACAGGAAATAATATACAAAACTTTTTTTGTAGCAACTAGGACTAGTAGTTTTAAGCTTGGAGAACTGAAATAAAGTTGAAAAAAAACTCTTTTTGAATTTTTGGCTCACTAGTAAAAGTTTACAGAACTATTGAACAAGTAGTTGGTGAATACCAGAAGTATATATCAAGAACTTGTAAAAGCATTAGTAAAAGCAAGCTTTTGGTTTTCTGTACTATTCTATATTTTGCAAACTTCTACACTCTCTTTATGTTAGTTTTTCAGCTTTCCATACGGTTTTTTGCAAATTTTTTACAGAATTTCGGCGTACTCTCTCCAAAAGATCAACATTGTTTACCTATTTCAAAATAGAAACTAAGTCATGAGAAGTCATGAAAGATCGCAATAATTAATAGATATCTATGGAGAGGCCTTCTAAAAAAGTTTTGATTGGTATATCTCAACCTCTTAGTATAGTTGTTTTTTTCTTATAGTTTTTACTTGGATGCAGTACCAAGATTATAATTAATACTGTATAATTTTTATAAGCATAGTATAGGCTTTGATTATACTATTATCTAGATTTGTTTTTCTTTTTTCTTTTGTTTTTTCTTTTTGTTATTTTCTTTTCTTTTGTTTTTTTTTTGTTTTTTTTTACCTCTTTTTGAATTTATTTTTCTATTGTATCTGTTTTTCTTTCCTTTTTTTTTTATATCCTTTGTAAAAAAGGAAAAATTTAAAGAAAAGACCATTTTGATATAGCATGCAATGCTAGTGTCAGTGATAGTTGGATATACATTGTACTAAAGTTCAAGCAAGTTCGAGCTCCAATTTGAGATAAAAGATTGTTACAGCAAATCAATTTGGGTATTTAGTACTTGAATAGTTTCTTTTTTATAGAACTTTGTAAATAATTATTGGCAGCAACGATTATCTTTTCTCATTAATAAAAAGAAGCAAGATCACTAAATTAAAAAAAATGAAATAGTACAAAATTAACAAAATTTTAATACAGTTTTTAAGCTCAAATTTTTTTTCTTTTCTTGTTCTATATGTTTGTAAAATTTAATTTTAAGTTAATTAGTTAAACTGAGAAGAATCTTTAACCCAAAGTTTATAGTAAATTTATATGTTCTTATTATAATTTTTATTATAAACTTATTTCAAAAGAACATGTTCTATGACTGATAAATTTAAAAAATAGAACCAATTAGTGTGTAGGTATAACTACTCAGAATAGTAATTATATTGTTACTTCAATCAACAGGTTATAAGTTTGAATCCTACTAAAAACAATTTCAAAAAATCATTTTTGTTGATAGATTAAATAGCTAGTTAAGTTATATCAAAGATCTGTAATTTAGATTATATTATTAAAATAAAAGTAACTTGTATATTAAGAAATGCAAGCTGATCCAGTTGGAGCAAATTTACAATAAGTTTTTCAGGATCATGTAATATCTAGAAATTTAAAATCATAACTTATTTGGCAAGCTCGAAGCGAAAAAATAGTAGGCTTTTAATAATACTATAAAATAGAATTAGACTGAGTAATAGAACTAGAAAAACTAAACAATATAAAGTTTTAAGAAGAACCTTTACCAACCTGGATGCAGTATCCCAAATTATTAGTTAAAAAACCAACTAGTTGCCAACTTTTTAACTAATTAATTTAAAAAAATTTTTAAACAACTAATAGATTAATCATTTAAATAATATAATTTTAAGATATTTTATTTAGTTAGGCTAATCTATATTAATTTCTTGGGTTTTATTGGCTAATTATTTAATAATACTATATAATACATCAGCAAAAAAAATATGCGTAAACCTCCGCAAGTTTTTACACAAGTGTAAACTTGCAAAAATCTTACGATTAGTTTAGAGTATTATGTAGAGGTAATAATTATGTAAGTTTATGCTATAGTACATCAGTGAATTATATATGTAATCTTACGTAAGTTATTGCCGTAATATTTCGAAAATCTTATGAATGATACAGTGGCCTACCATAATATTGTAGACATTTTTGTAGTTTTAATTGCTCTAAGCCAGGTAAGTAAACATAGTACGAAATTCATATCATGTGTTTGGTAGATCATAAGGCACAACATACTAAAATTTCACGTGATTTTATTTACTCGGGCAGAAGTTATGCACAAAACAAGCCAAATTACTATTTTCAAATTATTGCGAAAATCAATTTTGAAAAATTTCCTTTTTAAAAAAAAATTCATAAAAAATTTAATTTTTATTAAAATTGCCTCAAATTTCACCAGAACGTCGCGTGATACCTATGCAATATTACGCAGATTAAAAAAGGTATATTTATTTAATACAGATTAGCAGAATTGGGCATAACAATAGATAATCTTTTTTTTTTACACGAATAATGGGCAGCAAGAAAGACTTAACCGAAGCACAAAGAAGCGCTATAATTTATGGCCATTTAAGAGGTAATTCTGTTCGCACTATTGTGGCCTTTGTTGGTGGAACACAATAAATAACTACCGTAGCTCAGGTACCTGTGAAGAGCAAAAACCAAAAAAACACACTGGACGTCCTTCTAATTTCACTCACTCTAATTGGGACAACCTAAAGAGTTTGATTGTTAACGGTAACTGCCACCTAAATCTCAAACAAATCACAAACCTTTTTAACATTCAAAACGAAAAAGTTTTCTGAGAGTACTATACGTCGTGCTTTGCACAAATCAAACCTGATTTCATGTGCCATCCTTCCAAAGCCATTGATTTCGCCAGAGAATGCAGAAAAAATGTTAGCTTGGGCTCTTGAATATAAAGACTGGTCTATAGAGAATTTTAAGCGTGTACTGTGGTCTGATGAAACTACTGTTCGAATTTTCCAGGGGTTTTGCAGTCTCGTTTGGCATAACACGCACGAAAAATGGCATTAGGATTGTGTGGGTCCCACTGTTAAGCGTAGTCCAGGCCGTATGTATTGGGGCTGCTTTTCCTGGTATGGGGTTAGTCCTCTTGTCCCTCTGAAGTTGTCTGTAACTGGGGCGTCACATGCTAATAATTATCCGTAAGTACCGTATATTCCCGAAAATAAGCTACTCCGAAAATAAGCTACCCCCTGATTTTTTTCAAAAATCTCAAAAAATGCGTTGGCAGTTGCTACATATAAAACTTTTTTTCTACTAAGTAAATTTCAAAAGTTCGATTAAGTAAAGTTGTTCGGCACATCAAAATACACATACAGTAAAAATTTGGTGTCATTTAGACAACTTTTTATTAGTACGTTTTTCAATTTTTTCAAAAATGTCTATATGCTATAAATAAGCTATCCCACATTTTTTCGTGTAATTTTTGGCCCAAAAAAGGTAGCTTATTTTCGGGAATATATGGTATGTTCGTCCCGCGGTAGAAAATTTTCCTGAAAAAGAGAATCGTGGTCGTCCAATTTTTCAACAAGATAATGCCAAACCTCACATTGCTAAGCTAGCAAAAGAAGCTATTAAAGAAACTCGTATACGTGTGATGGAGTGGCCCCGCAGAGCCCCAATTTAAACCCCATCGAGAATTTGTGGAGTGAAGTAAAAAGGTCCGTAAGTCGCTAAATGAAGCCAGGTAATCTTAAGGAGTTGGATGTGATCATTAAAAAATCGTGGCGCGAGATCCCACCCGAATTGTGTCAACAGATGGTCGTCAGCATGCTTGACCGGGTTGTCGATTGTATTGAAGCTAGAGGAAAGTCCCTAAAATATTAGAATATAGTTAGTTTTTTTTTTTGTTAAAAAAAAAAAAAATTGTAAAATACAAAAATTTTAAATTTTGAGTTTTCACAATAATAAAAAAACCAAGTTCGGGGGTTTTTTTTGTATAACTTCTGCGCAAGTAAATAAAATCACGTGAAATTTTAGTATGTTGTGCCTTATGATCTGCTGAACATGTGATATGAATTTTGTGCTGTATTTACTTACCCGGTTTAGAGCAATTAAAACTCCAAAAGTGTCCACGATATTATGGTAGGCCACTGTACAATGCAAAATAAAAAAATGACCCTTTGGGAGGTTGCAGGATCACAGAAGTAATATTTTGTGATGTTTTCGCATTGTTTCACAAAATTTTGCAAATTTTCGCAAATTTTCAAAATTTTTTAAAAAATAAATAAACAATATACATATTCATATAATCACATCAGCAAATTTATAATAGCGTAATCTTACATAAGATCTTACGAACCGTAATATAATCAAAATATTATATAATATATTTCGAAATATTTTGAAATATCAAATTTTCGAAATATTACAAAAGTAATTTCAAAATATTTCAAAATATATTACGAAATATTTCGAACCCTTTCAAAATATTTTAGAACTAGGAAACCAAGCTAGATCAGTAGATCTGTAACCTGGATCGCGCATTAGACTAATTTTTCGAAATATTTCAAAATAGTTTGATGATGTTCAAATTCTGTACTACAAGATCAGATTAGATCTTTTGTTTATAATTAAATCTTCTATTTTGTTTTTTTTTCACTTTTTTGTTTTTTATTTTTGTTTCGTTCGTTTTTTTTGTTTTCGTTTGTTTTTTTTCCATTTTTTTTTATTTATTTATTTTTTAATTTTTTTATTATTTGGCACTTTACAAAAAAAACACCCAACTTTTCGAAACCTTGCGCAAACCAACTACGACTTCCGACACTTTCAAGAACAAACCTCTAGCAATTTCTAAACTTTCAAAAACGCTTCTTTAGAGAAATGGGCACAAGTTTTCGCAAGTTTTCACAAGTTTTTGCAAGTTTTTGCAAGTTTTTGTAAGTTCTTGCAAGGTTTCGTTTCATTTATTTTTTCGTTTCGTGTTTTATGTTTTTGTTTTTTTGGTTTATTTTTAAAATTTTTTTATTAATTTATTTTATTTTGGCACTTTGCGAGAAAACAAAACTTTTCGATCCATTGCACATGCCAACTACAACTTCCGACACTTTCAAGAACACACTTCCAGAAATTTCTAAATTTTCAAGAACGCTTTTTTAGAAAAATGGGTGCAAGTTTTCACAAATTTTTGCAAATTTTTGCAAGTTTTTGCAAGTTCTTGCAAGGTTTCGTTTCATTTTTTTTTTGTTTCGTGGTTTTTGTTTTTGTTTTTTTGGTTTATTTTTAAATTTTTTTTATTAATTTATTTATTTTATTTCAGCACTAGAAAAACAACAACTTTTCTAAACCTTGCGCATTCCAACGACGACTTCCTAAATTTTCAAAAACGTTTCTTTAGAAAAATAGGTACAAGTTTTTGCAAGTTTTTGCTAATTTTTGCAAATTTTGCAAGGTTTCGCTTTATTTTTTTTTTGTTTTGTGTTTTTAGTTTTTGTTTTTTTGGTTTATTTTTAAATTTTTTTTATTAATTTATTTTATTTCAGCACTTTGTGTAAAAAACAACAACTTTTTGAAACTTTGCACATTTCAACAATGACTTCTGACACTTTCAAGAACACACTCCAAGCAATTTCTAAATTTTCAAGAACGCTTCTTTAGAAAAATAGGCGCAAGTTTTTGCTAATTTTTGCAAGTTTTTGCAAGTTCTTTCAAAATTTCGCTTCAATTTTTTTTTTGTTTTGTGTTTTTTGTTTTTGTTTTTTTGGTTTATTTTTAAATTTTTTTTATTACATAATTTATTTTATTTCGGCACTTTGCGAGAAAAACAACAACTTTTCAAAACCTTGCACATTCCAATGATGACTTCTGATACTTTTAAAAACAAAAAAGCGAAGATAATAACTAACTATGAAGTGAGCGAAAATAAGTGTGTAGAGCTAGTTTTTTGTATATAGTGATAGAATTAGATGCGACGAAGTGCAAAAGTAGTTTAAAATATTTGTAATAATATAGAAATAATATGTAATATATAATAAAGTATGTAATATTAATATATTTAATAAATGTAAAATATAATACATAAAAAAATATATATATATATTAAATTGTGAAACCGAGTGAAATATTGTAAAAACCTGTAAAATGTTTAAAAATAATAGTATTAATTAACTGATTATTACCAATTACTATTTTTATCGATAGTCCTCGTTAGGGGGTATTTAAATGCGCATTGTTGTGATTTATTTTGAATTATTGCGATGTAATATTGCGTAATTTTTTACGTATGTATTTCGTAATATTCCGTAATTGAAAATTGCGAAATATTTCACGTCGATTCGTAATTCTTGTGCAAGTTTTCGGGCCGTAATAACTTACGTAAGATTACGTTTATATAATTCGCTAATGCATGTTTTTTTACAGAGTTTCGCAATATTTCACACAGTTTCGCAATTTATTATAAAATTTTTTGTTTTTTTATTTATTATTATTATATATTATATTTTACATTTATTAAATATATATTTTTAATTAATATTACATACTTTATTATATATTACGTATTATTTTTATATTATTACAAATATTTTAAACTACTTACGCACTTCGTCGCATCTAATTTTATTACTATATACAAAAAACTAGCTCTACACACTTATTTTCACTCACTCCACAGTTAGCTATTATCTTCGCTTCTTTGTTTTCTATCGTTTTTGAAAGTGTCGGAAGTCATAGTTGGCATGCGCAAGGTTTCGAAAAGTTGTTTTTCTCGCAAAGTGCTGAAATAAAATAAATTAAAAAAAAATCAAAAATAAACAAAAAAAACAAAAAACACGAAACAAAAAAAAATAAAGCGAACCCTTGTAAAAACTTGCAAAAACTAGCAAAAACTTGCAAAAACTTGCGCACATTTCTCTAAAGAAGTGTTCTTGAAAATTTAAAAATTGCTGGGGATGTGTTCTTGAAAGTGTCAGAAGTCGTAGTTGGCATATGCAAGGTTTCGAAAAGTTGTTGTTTTTCTCGCAAAGTGCCGAAATAAAATAAATTAATAAAAAAAATTTAAAAATAAACCAAAAAAACAAAACAAAAAAATACGAAACAAAAAAAAATAAAGCGAAACCTTGCAAGAACTTGCAAAAACTAGCAAAAACTTGCAAAAACTTGCACATATTTCTCTAAAGAAGTGTTCTTGAGAATTTAAAAATTGCTGGGAGTGTGTTTTTGAAAGTGTCAGAAGTCGTAGTTGGCATGCACAAGGTTCCGAAAAGTTGATGTTTTTCTCGCAAAGTGCCGAAATAAAATAAATTAATAAAAAAATTTTAAAAATAAACCAAAAAAACAAAAACAAAAAGCACAAAATGAAAAAATAAATGAAATGAAACCTTGCAAGAACTTGCAAAAACTTGCAAATATTTCTTTAAAGAAGTATTCTTGAAGATTTAAAAATTGATGGTATGTGTTCTTGAAAGTATTGAAAGTCGTAGTTGGCATGCGCAATGTTTCGAAAGTTGTTTGTTTTTCTCGCAAAGTGCCGAAATAAAATAAATTAATAAAAAAATTTTAAATAAACCAAAAAAACAAAAACAAAAACCATGAAACAAAAAATAAATAAAGCGAAACCTTGCAAGAACTTGCAAAAACTTGCAAAAACTTGCAAATGCTTGCGAAAACTTGGCTATTTCTCTAAAGAAGTGTTCTTTAAAATTTAAAAATTGCTAGGGGTGTGTTCTTAAAAGTGGCAGAAGTCCTAGTTGGCGTGCGCAAGGTTTCGAAAAGTTGGTTGTTTTTCTTGTAAAGTGCCAAAATAAAAATAAATTAAAAAAATTAAAAAAAAATAAATAAAAAAAAAATAAAAAAAAAATAAAAAAAAACAAACGAAAACAAAAAATAAAAAACAAAAAAGTGAAAAAAAATTAAATTGAAGATCTAATTATAAACAAAAGATCTAATTTGATCTTGTAGTACAAAATTTGAACTTCATCAAACTATTTCGAACTATTTCGAAAAATTAGTCCAATGCGCGATCCAGGTTACAGATCTATTGATCCAGTTTGTTTTTTGGTCCTAAAATATTTCAAAAGGGTTCGAATATTTATATAAGAAATTTAGTGCAAATTTACGATTTCTTATAGTTCATAAAAAAATTGTAAAAAATTTAGTGTAAACTTTTGCAAGTTTTTACAATATATAAGAAAATTGTAAATTTATATAAAAGGTTTAGTGTAAAACTATGCAAGTTTTACAGTGCATAAGAAAATCATAAATTTACATAAAATTTTTACGTAAATTTACGATTTTCTTACACATCGTAAGATTTACGTAGTATTATACTAAATTTTATGTAAGTTTATGATTTTTTTATATACCATAAAAACTTGTGCAAGTTTACGCATATATATTTTGCTAATGTACTCCTTGAGAAAACAAACTTTCAACTAAATCTTTCCTTCCCTGAAGATAATTGTCCTTAACTCCATTATTTAACAAACTTTATTCTTTTAAACTTCCGTTAGAAAGCTTAACTTTCCTCGAAGAAAACCCTTTGTCACACTTCTTGCACTTGTCATTTCTTAAAATTCCGTTAACTTTTTCCCATTGATTTACTTCTTTACATCATCTTTGCCATATTTCTTCATAAAAACACTCCTCAATAATTCTAGAATAGAAATCCAAGTATCAATAGACTTCTTTTTTACTGATCTCAGCTTTACATAGCTCGTTTACCATATCATTGATAAGCAATCCTCTAATATAGCTCTTCCGCCAGCTTCTTCTTATTTTTCTTGTCGGGCCAAAAATAATCTTCTTAAAATCAGGCTTGGGTAACAAAACCTTACTTGAGTTGTCAAGTTTCTTTCATGCACCTTCACTGGCAACCTTTTCAAACATCTCCTAGTACCACTCGTACATTTTACATACTGTCAAATGATCAAAAGTCTCATCTTCCTCCTGACAAGCAATACAAGTACTTGTGCTATATATCTCGGGTTTTCTTTTCCTAAGTATGGTCAAAACTAGCACTTCATTGCTCAAGCATTTGAGCCTAAAAGCTATCCTACTATTTGCTTCAAGCAACTTGTATTTTACTCCTGTTTTTTGCTTGTTCTATTTCCAGAACCTTAACCAAAGATGCCTCAGCTTACTGTCTTTCTCAAAAGACTGCATTACACTTGAGCTTCTCCATTCTGCTTTGAGTCTCATATTTAAAACTACCTTTATTAACTTTCTCACCAGTTCTTCTACTGGTAGCTTTTTCAATACATCTTGTACAGATATCTGCAATTGCCTTCTAGCTTTAAATCTGAAGCTCTCTTCAAAGATGCTCTTTCTTTTGCTAATTTATCAGCTTTCTTATTTCACCGAATCTTGCTATAAGCCTTAACTTTAATCAAATCCAACCTGATACCTTTCGACTTGCACAAATTTTTGATTTTGAACACTAACTTATAATTCTTTTTTCTACTCCAACTTTTAACATCATCTAATCTGGTCACGCATTCAGACTTGCAATTGCAGTAGCACTATCTAATTTGATTACTATTCTACTGTTACTCAATAATACTAAAACTACCATTAATACTGCAACTAATACTGCCTTGGTTGACGATGGCCACTTTAAAAACTTAACTTTCCTTTCTATTATACTACTCCCATTCTTTTTGTCGACCAATATCCAACTTGCACCTATTGCAGTAGAGCCACCTCTCTTTACTAACGACCTATTTGTATAAAAACAGCAGTTTAACCGCCAACTTCTAGTCAAAATTTCTAGCTGTCCCAATAATTCCTCTTCTAATTTTCTTTCAAAACCTTGTTGCTTAATTAAACACTCTTCATAGCTAAAAACTCATATATTATCTTCCATTCTTGTCTCAGATTTGAACATCTCTTTTTCTTCGTTTTTCACCTTAAAACCTACTATTTTTTTTGTAATTACTAGGACCTTCTTACCATGCTTAATACCCAACTTTGGTACTACTCCTATCAAGTTTTCTCTTTTAACCCAAAACAAATCTGCTTTACTTTTATTATGACCTTCTTTAGAAATCGATATTTTTGCATCTTCGGGAACTCTATTTTCTATATCTTCATCTACTGACTAGCTTTCCACTAGCAGCTTCTTCTTCTTCTTTTCTCTGACTTTTCCTATAACTGACACTTCTTTTTTGTTATTTAGTACAACCCCCATGCTTCCTCTTGTCTTCTGACAATTTAGATGCATAGTTTTCATTGACAAAACATTATTTGCCTGAACTTGAAATCTTTTATCTACTATTTTCGTGCTCTGGTACTAAATAATTCTCTTCTCTACTTTTTCAAACCATTTCGCTTTTCTACCACGCGAAAATTTGGCTCTCAAAGTACAAATTTGTTCCAAGTTATCATTTTAAGACCATTTTCTTCAATCAACTGATTAGCATAATAAAGGTTGTACTCCTTAATACTTTTATATGCCTTAGCGAAAATTCTCTCTCTCACTAATTCTTCTATTGTTGGTCTGAAACCAGGAACACTTCATGATCTCTCTGCTGTTCTGATAGAAATTCCTATTTCTTTAGTTTTAACCAAAATCTGATATGCTAAGTTATTTTTCTAAATTTTTTGTAAGCTGCGATTTTTGGAATCCTTCTACTGCTCTGTTACTAAACCTGCCAAGGCATATCCTTGTCTAACTCTTAATCTTGTAAGTTCGCCAACCTGATCCACACTATTGAGTCTATTCGCAAGCTTACTACTTGTTGACTTAATATCTCGTGTTCTAGCAATCTACATCTTCTTAAACCTTGATATGTTAAAATATAGTTCCTAGTCATTGCAAACAAACCTATTTTATTCTTAATAAGCCTTACAACAGGTTGGTGAATTTTTTCAATTCTCGCTTGAGATAATTTGGTAGTCTGTAATAAGTAAGCTAATTTTGGTACTAGGCACGCATTGTTCGTATAAATTAGCTGATTTATAGTCATCTTCTTGTGACGTATTGCCTACATAAACTGTTTTACTACCAACTTTGCTTTCTTTTCTAACTGCCGTTTATTGGTGCTACTACTTAGCCAAATTCCCAGTACCTGAACTAGTGATTTCTTATCTTCTGCTTGAACTCGTTTCTTGACAATTTTAATATATTTTTCTTTCTTCTGAATACTAGCATTTATAACAAGTAGCTTGGACTTCTTGTTGTTAATATGAATATTATTAAATTTAAAAAACCTTTGTAAAATTTTGAATTAACTTTTCTATCTGGTTTTTACTCCTGGCTATCCATATAGTATCATCAGCAAAAGCTACTACTGCCTGCCGCACTTTATTTACTTTTATCAAGTTTGTTCTAATATCTAACAGCTCATTATGTTGAACTTTATAACCAAGTTTAGTATCATCTTGTATCTGTCGGAGAAGCAGATCATAAAAAATTTTTTATATTAAAGGAGAAATTGGTTTACCTTGTTCGATACCGTCGCCTGCTTCAAATTTTTTTGTTGCGCCAAATTTAGTCAAAACTCAAACTTTTCTACTTTTAAACTGATCTACTACGAACCTAATTACTTGTTTTAGCAACTTAACTCTCTGTAGTACAAATCTTAAAGTTCTAATCGATGCTGAATTATACTCTTTTTTCATATCCTGTAAGACTACCCAAAGCTCCTTTCTATTTTCTTTTGCCTCTTCAACAATCATTTCTATCAAATGAATTGCTTTTGCTATCAAACACCTAGATAGTCCAGCAAAATTCAGCCCTTTCGATATCCTCTTCTCAACTATTATTTTAGATAATCTTTTAGTTAAAATTTTTGTTAAACATTTTTTAAATATTTTCAAAAGCACAATAGGCTGTATATTGTTTAATTAATAACCCCAATCTTCACTCTTTGGAATCGGGTAGATTTGCGCAACCTTCTAATTGTCTAGTATACAGCTATATTTCATGCACAAGCTAGCAAATCTTGTGACCTTTTTTTGTGTTTTTTTGCTAACATTTTTGATCAACACATATCCTATTCCCGAAATTCCTGTAGCTATATTACTCTTTATCTCTCTTACTGTACTCAACTACTTCTCTTCTGAAATCTCTCCCTCAAGATTGTTGTACTATTCAACTTTCACCTCCTTCAACGGGCTATAAAATTCTTCGAACACCTCCTCATCTACTCTTTCTCTAAACTGTTTACAAAAATGATTTCTTGTTTTTTCTAGTACTAACTCTGGTGTATTTATTAAACCCCAACTACAGTGGCCTACCATATTATTGTGAACACTTTTCAAAAATTTATATAGAGCTAAATATATAAGCTATCAAGCTAAAAATTAAATTATATATTCTTTAAATCTATACTTTTTAAATAAAAAAAAGTTTAAAAAATTTTATGCTACAGTTTTTAAAATAATTAAGTTTAAGTAAATTTTTAAATTTTTGCATTTGACCAGTTTTCTAAATTTTAATATAGTTTTCATAATAAACAGAATTACTAAATATAGTAATAAATAAACTTAAATTTTTTATTAATAAACTAGCAATTTTTTTAAATAAATTTATTTAGTATAACAAAATGCACATATTTTTAAAATTTTATAAATTTTCAAAAAAATTTTAGTTAATTACTAAATATAGTAATAAAACTACTATATTTGGTAATTGATATAATTTTGAATTAAAAATTGCATTTTTATATTTAGAAATAATAACTACCTTAAATTTTTATAAAATTTTAAAAAATTTTGGGATTACATGTAATTTGTTATGCTGAATAATTTTTGCTTATTTTTGAAGTTCAATTAGCTTAATAAAAACTTAATTTTTACTATGCAGTTATTTTTTTAATTAATTTTGTACAATAATAAAAACTGGTCAAACTTAAAAATCTAAAATTTTACTTAAATTTAATTATTTTAAAAACTGTAGCATAAAATTTTTTAAACTTTTTTTTATTTAAAAGGTATAGATTTAAAGAATTTATAATTTAATTTTTAGCTTAATATCTTATATATTTAGCTCTATATAAATTTTTAAAAAGTGTCTACAATAATATGGTAGGCCACTGTATTTTCTTTTTGTTTAAGCACTTTATCAATTCTTATTTTATTGGTTGGTTTTTCGAGCAAACTAATCAACATCTTCCCAATATCACCATCGATTCTTTCACACCTTTTGTTAATTGCATCTCTTATTTCTTTTTCTGACTGTTTCTCAAACTCAATCTTCTCTTGTGCTCTTAGCCCTTTCCACTTTATCTTTGCATGTTGTAGCTACAGTGCGAGCTCTCTTTTATTATCTAATATTACTACTGACACTTCACAATTACCCTTTCTATTTATTGCTGCAATTTCTTTGTTCATCTCCTCTAGATTCCAAAAAACACGTTTACCTGCTACAATCTTCCTAAGTTTACTTATAATTTTATTCAACTGTATACTTGTTTTGTGCAGCTCTGTTTTCTGAGATTTCTGTTTCTTGCTACTCTCCTCCTTGCCTATCTTCTTTTTGGGTAAGTACTTGATACCATTGTAAATGATGTTCCATATGGTATTGATACTATCTTTTGATTCATTTTCAAACCATTTACTTAGGCCCTTATTTTTCTTTAAGAACACCTCAAGATCATTTTGATAATTTTCCCAATTTTCCTTCATTGCTTTATCATACATATATACTACTCTTGCTAGAGTTATTCTTTATAGTATTATTTTTATATTATTACATATTATTTTAACTACTTTCACATTTTATTATATCTAATTCGTAAAAGAAAAATAGCCTTTTATACTTATTTTTGCACACTTTGCAGTTAGCTATTATCTTTGCTTCTTTGTTTTAACTATCATCTTTATTTTAGATATTTCTTTTGTTTTGACTATTACCTTCATTTTGCTCTTTTTTTTAAATGCTTCTAAAAATAGTAGAAAAGTGAAAAAATAAAAAAACTATTTCTTAGAAGTAAGTATTGGTGTTCTTGCAAATTGTTAGAGAAATTTAGTATATTCTTGCAAAGTGCCAAAAAAAGTTAGAGTTGGTGTTCTTGTAAAGTGCCAGAAAAGTCAGATTGCCGAAAAAGTTAAAAATAAATAAAATAAAAAAATAAATAAAAAAATAAATGAAAAACAAAACATGTAAACAAACTTAATAAAAAAAATAAATAAAGCCCAAATTTCTATTTTCTGAAATACCGTATGTGTCTAAAAATAAGCTACCTTTTTTGGCCAAAAATTATATGAAAAAACATGAAATAGCTTATTTTTGAAATATTGAGTTTTTTGAAAAAATTGAAAAACATACTAATAATAAGTTGTCTAAATAACACCAAATTTTTATTATAAATGTATTTTGATATTCTGAACAAGTTTACTTAATTGCACTTTTGAGGTTTACTTAGTAAAATTTGAACTTTTATATGTAGCAACTGCTAACAAATTTTTTAAGATTTTTAAAACAATCAAAAAGATAGCTTATTTTAGGTAGTAGCATATTTTCAGACATATATAGTAAGAGTTAATGATTTTACAAATTCAAAAATTGTTAAAATCAAATTGTATTTTTGTAAAGTATCTTTGCAAAGTGCCAAAAAAAGTCTGTGTTTGTTTGCAAAAAACTGAAAAAGTTTAAGTTGATTTTCTTGCAAAATATCAAAATAAAATAAATTAATAAAAATTTTAAAAGGGTGTGGCGACATAGAGAAGCTGTCTGGTTGTCACTCCCCAAGTGGCAGGTTTAGAGTTCAAATCCCACTGGAGATGAATTGGAAAATAGATCTGTGTTACGGTAATATTTGTTTATCAATCGGTTGGGTATATTACCTGTAACCTTGGTACCACCATCTTGAATGGGAGCATCGGTGCAGTTGTGTAAATTACACAGACAAATCCAAGGGACCAGAACAATTGAAACCTGTTTGGCAAGCCTCGAGTAGGAAGGTAAGGAAGATCTTTCTACGGTGCTACAGAAGCCCTTACAACCGGAGACCGGAGAACTGAACGGAATATACCCTATGGCAAGAGGGGACACCAACCTGGCTGCCGGAGTTGTACCAGAGGAAAAGGACCTATGTTTCGGAAGTAGGTACCAAGGAAAGGGAGACCATCAGCACATAAAGTCGGGCAGACCAATCCTTCCAGGCCAACTGGCTTGGTAGTTTGGGAGGGATCAGCATAAAGTTGGAGGTATTGGATGTGAGTACTGGGGATCAAAATGAACTCTATAAGGACAGATGGAACTGACCGATCAACAAGAAGTAGAAACATGGAGGCGTGTACGTGTCAAAGCCCAACAAAGCTCTAGATGTACCCATATGGGAGTCTTAGGACATTAAGAGGATCTGGGACTACTAGTAACAGGTATAGCTGATATAAGTGCATGTAGTGGTAGATCGGGTTGGCCACGCCTCATGATGCCATCCAACTACATCAGGGACTGGAAGCTTCAGCAAAACATGCCTGAGTACTCGTCACCATAGCGGGAAGTACAGTTGTTCGCATATTTCCGAATTCAGAACGCCAAATCCTGGGTCCCCAAGTCGCAAGAAAATCAGCTAGTTGCGGCAGCATGCAGGCTTGAGATACTTACCCAATGTGGTAAAGGCAGCTGCATGGCTTGAAATACGAACTCCCGAGAAGTACGCTAGTAAGGAACTAGGTACACCAATTTGGAAGCAGAAAGCGCCTACCTGGAATTATATACACCAAATTGGAAGTGATAATATTAGGAAATGTGGGTAAAGTGGTGAACATGTGAATACTAACGGTTGGTTGGGGAAAAGGGACGTCCAAAACCAGGCTAGCTATATAAATGGAAGTATGGTAGGTTCTGGTAGGTTTAGGTTATGGATAAATTAGTCCAAGTCTCGGTACTTAGTAGATAGTATAATAATTGTAAGCAATATATAGTAACGATTAATATACACTCAATAAAGTCCAGAGGCATGACCTCATCTTAACATTAAAAAAAAAATAAAAAATAAAAAATAAAAAAATTTTAAAAATAAAACAAAAAAACAAAAAAAACATGAAACAAAAAATAAATAAACAAAGCCTTGTGAAAACTTGTATTTAACTAAATTATTTTTCTAAAGAAGTATTTTTGAAAATTTAGAAATTGACCCTGGGTCGGATAGCACAGTGGTTAGCGCTCTGGGGTCGCATTTGCAAGGTCGCTGGTTCGAGTCTAGTGGATAACAAAAACTGTGTTAGGACCACGAATGGCCAGGATCTACATTGAGGCTTTGCACTTCTTCTCCATCTACGGACATAGTACTACAGCGATAAGAGCTGCGTGACATAGCCACGAAGGTCATGCGGCATCCAGAAAAGGAAAGAAAATCTGACAAGAAACATCGTAAACATAAGGGATATCCACTATAAAAGGAAATCGAGAAATGTGTAAGAGGTACCTAACGATACCACACCGACCGAAAATGGAAAATGCTCCCAGGGCGTGAGAAAAATGGCCAACCTATATAGCGCACCGGCAGACATTGATGACCTTAAAGCTACCTAAGATCTGTGAGGTACGGGCACCAGGGCGTGGTGGGCCAGCTGGATCCCTCGGGAAAACGGACGATAGGAGAGAGGTATAGGTTAATTAGGATAGAAACCCCTGATGTAAAAAATGTAACATATGACCTTTAAAATTTGAATAAAGAGCGCCACTCGCGCCCCTAGCAATAGAACTAGGGTTTAAGTAAAAAAAAAAAATAAAATAAAAAAAAAATTTAGAAATTGCTAGAAAAATTAGTTGTGTTTTGCAAAATATTAAAAGTCTAAGTTGGTTTGCAAACTCAATTTAGTGTTTTTACAAAGTGCCAAAAAGTTGTTAGTTTTCTTGCAAAGGGCTGGTGTTCTTGTAAAGTGCGAAAAAAATTGAAAATAAATAAATAAAAACAAAAGCAAAAAAAGCAAAAAAAAGCAAAACAAAAAAAAAAAAAAAAATTGAAAAAAACAATATAAAACTGAATAAAAGATCTAATTTATAAACAAAAGACCTAATCTAATCTTGTAATACAGATTTGTAGATTAATTTCGATATATTATACAAAATTTTGAAGTATTTTGAAAAAATAGTTCAATGTATTCTTGGTATAACCAAGATTATATATCTACTAATCCAACCAGTTCTAAATATTTTAAAATATTTCAAAATAAAATTATTTTGAAAAATATTTCGAATTCACCTTCAAAAACATTTTCAAAATATTTCAAAACCTGAAATATTCCAAAATATATTGCAAAATATTTCAAAATATATTGTAATATGTGAAATCTTTGAAAAGATTTTGCAGATTCACAAGATCTTTTGAAAGATTGTGCCACTAAAAATTCAATAATGAAGATAAAGGAACAAAATGCCAGGGTTTGAAAACTTTGCAAGAGCAGAAGTAAATAATGATAGCAGTCTAAGATAACCCCTAATTACAGGCATAAGCTATTGGGGTGTCACACGGACTAATTAATCAAAACTATGTCCGATAACTATGTAATCTATCATAATGCAGATTTTTATCAGTAAAATTAAAATAAATGATCGAACATAATTTTACTTTACTTAATTATAAAGAAAAGTGCAAAATTCTAAAGGTATCACATAAATATTGTACTTATTTATCTAATTTTTTTAATTGAAAACTGTTCGTCAGAACTGTTTCAAAGTAGCTATGGTTGATTTTTCGCTAAAGTTCTAATTAAGTTTCGATTTATATGTTTTAATGTAACTTTTTTCGTCCTAATTAATGAATTTTCAAGTACTCTATAAAGTGAATGTTCAAACCCACATATTAATAGAAAAAATAAAACCATAGCTTTATTCTTTGACTTTATATAAATAACTGGTGAAAATTTCAAGGCGATTGCACGCCTATATAATAAGTTGATACATTTTAAAATATCTATATCGATTTTTCATATGAGCTAATAAAATCCGATAAGGTATATAGAAGTAAATCGATTTGCTTTGTAAAAAATCTGCAATATGATAAATCACATAGTTATCGAACATAGTTTTGATTAATTAGTCCGTGTGACACCCCAATAAGCTATGGTGAATATGTAAGTTATTGAAGTGTAGATGATATTGTATAGAACAAAGATTACTCTATCAGGTCTCTTCTAAAAATAAGCAGTTCTAAAGGTATGAATACAGTATTTGGAACAGTGCTTTGGGTAATGTAAAATAATTGGCAAGAGACAATAATCGGAGGATTTAAATAGACAATGTTCAGTAGGTAAGTTGCGAGTAAAAAAGAACTTGGTGAAATGAATTGTCAGTGAAATTAGCTATATATCTAAAAATAAGCTATCAGTGGAATAAACTGTTACGAAATTTGTCTGTAAATTAATGTCTGTTAAATAAATTAACTGGGGGCCCCACAGCAAAAGGTAATCGGCCAAAAAAAATTTTTTTTTTGTGGTTTTTAGTATTATCGTTATATTCTAAATCAAATTTTTGCAAAAAAAAAAAAGAGGTTTTACGTACAGTACATAACTGGATCGGGAAATGTAACTGTTGGTGAATCCTTTATTCGATTATTGGCCAATTAGATGAACGTTTCCAACGGAAAAATCTGGAACTCTGGAAAAATCTGGACGTCTAGAACTCCAGTGCCAATACTATCTTAATTAAACAATGTATATACAGGCTATACTGTATACATTTGTTAAGGGTACACGGGCTGATGTTTTCACTACCGCCGAGTCGTTAAGGATCGTCAACCGTTCATGCCAATCGAGTATGGATATAACTGATGATTTAGACAAATGTTGAGTGCTGTTGATGATAAAGTACGCGGTCCATTTAAATTATAATACTCAAGATATCGGTTGACATTTTCATGATTAAATAGTATGGCGCAGTACCAATTATAGCGCACTCGATCCAGTGATTGATTTTACTACCGATGGGACTGTAAAATCACGCAATTCTGATCATAAGATACTGCAGGTGCGCCACAATACCCGTTTAACTTTATGTACAGTACTGTATAAGTTACAATATATATTTTTTTTTATTCTTAACTGCGCCATAATACCTACACGTTTTTTTTTCAAAAATACGTATGTACGTACAAAATATTTTGAATTATCAGTTAATGCTTAAATTAGAAAGGTTAGCCATCACAATTCAAGAAACGAGATCTGGTGATAAAAAGATTTTTATTTTTCCACCAAACTAAGACCTTTATGCTGACTAATGAGACTAAATAAATCAAATAGAAAATGGCAAAAACTGTAATACTTATAATTGTTGTGACAGATAATTAGATTTTTTTTTTTTTTATATAGTTAAGTTAGGTTTTAGGGTTAGGGTTATTAGAAAAAGAGTATAGGTGGATTTTAGTAATGCTTATATTTTTAAATTGAGACCCCTAAATTTCACAATGACCTGATTTCATTGATTCCCTTAGTGTTGATCAAATTACTATTACTGTAAAAGATTTGTGGACAATACTGCAATAGAATATTTGATTTTACGTTGCCGCAAGATAATTTTTTGTTAGTCAAAGTTAGTCATAAAAAAATTATGTAATAACGATAATGTGTAATTTATCAATCATCGTATGATGAGTCTTGATGGTTCTGGCAATTTCGACAAATTTCATAAATTTCACATGAAAATCTATATATATAAGCAAAAAAATAACTGATTTCTAAGTAAAAAAAATCAATTCTCAAGCCAAAAAAAAATTTTCAATCAAACAAAAAAAAAAAAACATTCCCAAGTAAAAAATGTCTCTCATAAGCCGTATTTTTCCATCGCTCGCACAAGATTTTAATCGTTCACTTTTTGAACTTGAGCCATTTTTCGTTCAATCCTCACGCGTTCCGAGACTATCTAATTTTCCTACTGCCTCCTCTGTTTTAAACGGTTATTTTCGTCCGTCTGTTGATGTTTCTGAAACTGATAAAAATTATATCATAGAAGCTGAGGTACCTGGCATGAAAAAAGATGATCTTTCAGTTGAATTTGCTGATAATACTTTAACCTTAAAAGGAAAGATTGAAAAATCTAATGTTCGTGGTGACGATCAATTAAGAATTGTTGATACGACGCAGTCTGGTGAATCAAAAGTTGCTACTAATACGACAAACAGTGAAGTAATTGAACATGGTCGAGAGGGGACGTCCGTTGCAGAACCTACTTATTGGACTAGTGAAAGAGTTTTAGGAAGTTTTCAACGTTCTTTTACACTTCCTAATAATGCTGATAAGGAAAATGTTAAAGCTCAATATAAAGATGGAATTTTATCTATTATTATTCCTAAAGTCGAACGTCATAGTCAAAAGATTAATATTGAATAATATTTTATTTTAATATTTTAATGAATTATTATATTAAGAACAATATTTCATTCTCACGTACATATATATAATATTTATATTTATATTATATTTATATATATATGTAAATGTAAAATTGTACATATGTACTTTCTTTATAGTAAATAATAAAATTGCTGAATAACGTTAGCGTTCAATAAGTTTCACGTGATTTAATAATATAAATTTTTATTATTATATCAGATATGTAATTACTGTAAATATATTTTGTAATCCATGTGGCAAATATTCTACCTAATAAGCTAAAAACGAAGAATTCTACGTATATATATTTAACCCTGTCAAACTAGTTAAATTAATATATATTGCAGTGTTAACGTTAGTGGATAATATGTTTATTTAATTTTGATTTGATTGGTAAATAGGGAAACGAGTTTTAAAACACGTGAACTTATTTCAATTCAAGACTTGAAAAGTCACAATTGTATCGCTGAAATTAGCTTTTTCTGATAAAAGAGATAAAAGAGCAAGTTCGTGTCTTATCGTTGCATTGCTAAGATGACTTCAATGACGCCACCCATGGCAAACGGTACCCTTGATTCATCAGAAACAAATGGAAATAATTTTTGGTCACATAAAGTGATCCTAGAGCGAGCAAGTATTTGCCTTTTTTTAATTTATATAATCTATAGTTTTGTATTAATTCTTTATTTTTTTTATTAGAAATATCAAAAATTTCTCGACGAAGTAACTCCATACGTGATCTATAGATGGATTTCCACTGCGATTCTAACATTATTATTTATGATCCGTATTATTTCATTGCAAGGCTTCTATATAGTAACATATGTACGTATAAAAGATCTTTGAAGGATAAAACTGATCATACTAAAAAAGACATTGATCTATAATATTTAAGTATTAACCTTTTTGTTAATCGTAGGCATTAGGAATTTATCTTCTTAATTTGTTTCTTGCATTTTTGCAACCTAAATTTGATCCTTCGTTAGAAATGGACATTGCAGAAAGTGAAGTGGAAGAAGGTCCCTCGCTTCCTACAAAAGCTGACGAAGAATTTCGACCATTTATTCGTCGATTGCCTGAATTTAAATTCTGGTAAATTTATCAATTCTTATATTATTATAATTAAAATTTCATTAATCATTTAATTATACTATTTTAATTTGTTTAGGCATTCATCAACAAAAGCTGTTATTATATCTTTAATCTGTACTTTCTTTTCAATGTTTGACATTCCAGTCTTTTGGCCAATATTACTTATTTATTTTTGTATTCTATTCGCTATTACCATGAAACGACAGATCAAACATATGATAAAATACAAGTGATTATTATTTACTTTTTATTTTTTGTATGATTTATTTTTTTTTTTTCTCTTATAATTTAATTTCTTTTTTTTTTTATAGATATATTCCATTTGATATCGGTAAAAAGCATTATAAAAAATAAATATTAGAGTAGGGGTTAGCTTTAATGTTTGTAAATTCATGATACACATGATACAACAGTATAATATTATTAAAACCATGGTTCGGATGTTGAGACCGGCTAATGATGCATCTCCTTGCAGGTTAGATGAGATGTAAAGTTTATGTGCTTTTATATATTTTTTCTTGTTTATACAGTATTTCAATTAATTTTTGTACCTTGAAATCTTAGTATTTAGAATTTTGTTTAATCACTTTGTTATTATAACAAAAAAAAAAAATCTAATTATTGAAATTTTATTTATATTGTATTTACTTTTTATTTAATTTGTTTGATTCGATATTTATCAAATTGTGAGAATTATTGATACTATATGCAATCTAATTTCTAATATTTGAGCTATGTATATAAATTATTTGAGGATTTTAATTTTGATCTCATGACCACAACTACCTATCCAAGAATATATCACAACTAATAATAATAATATATACCGCTTTTTTTTTTTTTATGTATAGTATATTAAGCAAGCTTAAATTTTTCGTACTTCGGCTAATTAATTACATTATTTTATAATATAATAAGTCTTAAAATATAATCCTACCTCCTATTAAAATTAATTCTTTGAAAAAAGTCCCCAGTTTGATATTATTTTTGGGCAGTGCTGTTTAATATGATTCGCCCTTGATGCTCTCCATTCACCTAATCCGTCAAGGATTCGTGCATAATACATACATACCTCGCGAAAGAATTTGATATACATCCGTTCGTAAATTTTTTTCTTATTGAAAATAGATGAAAAAAATGTTAACATAAAATAATATATATATATGTATATATATATATATATAAATATAAATATATATATAATAATGAAAAAACAATGCAAACCTCTATTCTAAATTCTTGTTGTTCTAAATGATTGTATATTTGGTTATATTTATAA
Source organism: Gigaspora rosea (assembly GCA_003550325.1). NCBI lineage: Eukaryota > Fungi > Glomeromycota > Glomeromycetes > Diversisporales > Gigasporaceae > Gigaspora > Gigaspora rosea. The sequence goes on from QKWP01000777.1 coordinate 159,988, forward strand.
TGAATTACAAAAGCTTCGGGCACAACCCATACTTCCGCTCCATTAAAATACATTTGTAATAAGCAAATTGCCTTACTCTTATCAAATGTATCAAATCGTTCAGTACACCTAAACAATAATGTGTGAATTATAAATCTTTTCCAGAAATATTTTTCTTATAATAATAAAATAATTTACTATTTTTTATCTATGAATTATATTAAATTTTGCATACCAAGGAATATCTTTACCACGTTTTACAACAAAATTTGGCTGATAATTGGAATCATAACCGAATGATACATTATATAATATCATATCCATCTATTTTTCAAAATTTGTAGGTCCTTTATTTAATGGCCATCCTTTATCATTCATCCCCATAATGTTAAGTTGAACAAGTTTTATCAATTCATCAATCGTTTGTGGAAAATTATAATCATTAGCAAGTTCTGTAAAGGAAAAAGCTGGTAAAATTAAAATATCATTTGCTATAAGTAATTTCATATGTTGTTTAAGACGATCTTTCACCATTGGTGATGGCCATGTATCTTGACCAAGGAAAAGTACAAATTCTGTTTGAGCAAAAAATCTTGCAATATTCAAATGAATGTTGGTTGGTTTTGGAATCCTTGTTAAATTTGATCCAACAATCACATGTACATCAACGTAACGTTTAAGATTTAAATTTTCCTTACATATAAAGATTTGCGAAAGTTTGAAGTACATTGATGATCTCGAGGCTATTTAAGGTCTCATTTTGTAAATGAAAAACTGCTGATATAGGGCCTAAATTATGCAAATCAAAAAATAAATATTACGGTAATTTTTAAAGGTAAAATTTTTAATTTATTAATGATCATTGTAAATTACCTTGCCATGCTTCTGCCAATCTTACTAAATCATCATAATTATCCTGAGTGACAAAAGTAGTAACTGTTATATCATTTTCCTCTGGTGTCAACTCTGAGCGGAAATAAAAAGGAAAAATGTTATCTCGAGATAATTGTGAGCTTTCGGAATGTAATTTAAGAAATCGATATTCATTAGTCATTTCTGATAGCGGAGATGTATTGTTTGTATCTAATAGTCAGGAGATCAATTAGAAATATATATACTAATATTGATCATTTCTTCAATGCATTATTAAAAAGACATTTTTTAGCTTACCATATGTTCTGTTTATAGGCAGTATAAATTTTCGAGATCTATTCACTCCAAAATCTAGATACTCGAAAAGATGTATAGAGGATAAAATTACAGAAAATGCAAGGTAACCAAACACAAGTGACCAAATTGTTGTTTTAAAAAGCCATATTGCAAAGTTTTTAAAAGTAGGTCGTGGTAATGTGCCAGAGACAGGTAATATATGTGCCTGTTTGAGCATTGGAATTTGAAGGATATTTTGCGCTTGAATACCATGCGATAATCTAAGTATTAGTCGTTACTATTAGCCAATTATTGATTTTCTATTTCTCGAGATAAAATTAAGTTTTTTCCATTTATTACTATTTTAAGCATAATTTAGTTAGCCTGAATTGAAAAAATTATTGAAACCCATAATTGTAATTGTAATATCGTTTTTGATTGAATATTTTTTAAAAAGAAGTTTAGGCCACTCTTCTCATTGTTTAACATACGGTAAACATTTTGTATTGGCTAAAAAATGTGAAATATGTCAAAATGCCAATACTGTGTGTAGGGATGCGGTTATACCGGTATAATAGAAAAAGTTGTATAATACCAGGGTATTATACTGTATTATACTGTATAGTAAGGTATAATAGAGATATATATATATAAATTAAACAAATTTAAAGCCGATTAGAAAGATATTTAAAAGCGAATATATATTATATTTAATAACAGATTAATACTATATTTTTAGTATATACTAACATATAATATATAACTTATAATAAGAAGTACGTTTGCTTAATAGTAAAAGATATTTTATTGTAAAATAAATATATAGTTAACAACATCTATATATAACTATATATTTATACTTAAATATAAAAAATTTCCGTTATATTTATAAAAAATCACATATAAAGAAAAGTTAAATTTTTAAATAATTATATCATTATTTAAATCCAAATCGGTTAATACATTTTCAGTATTTTCATAATTTTCAATTTCATTATTTAAAACTAAATCGATGATTTCATTTTCATTACTTTCAATAATTTGTTCTATTGTTGTATAATGCATTCTCAAGTTACTATAAATATAGACTAATTTTTTTACCCGATCATTTTTTAAACGATTTCTAAGTTTTGAATGAATAAATCCAAAATTAGAATAATTACGTTCTGCAGAAGCAGATGAAGTTGGAATTGATAAAATACGAATTGCAAGTTTTTGAAGCTCTGATAAAGGCCACGAAGACCACCAAGTTGAAGGATCAATATGAGCAGCTGAATTCCAAATAAGCTCATTATTATATGGCATTTGCTTGTTACGAAATTTTAATAATTCTGCATATATTCTAGATGCGTCTTCATTAGGATACTTTGAAGAAATAAAGTTTGCAAATGTCGATAAACAAGCAGATTCGTTATCATTTTTTTTGCTTTCTTCAAAATAATTTGGATCCAATAAAAATGCGATAGTCATAATTGGATGATAAATATAATTCCAACGATATTGGATCTTTTGTTGAATTTCTGCAGCATAATTACATTCAACCTTTTGGACTTCAGTTAAAATTGTATTAAATCGGGAATATGTTGTTGAAATTGTTGAATTATTGGCTTCAAATGCTTTTAAAGTAGAAACAATTGGTTGAAGAATATTGATAACAATCTTAAGATCATCCCAAAATTCATCAGAAAGTAATTGTGCTTTAATTCGAATTTCTAAAGATGCTATACTTTGGTCAAAAAGCATTTGCTGAATTGCTGTTTGTGATTCTAAAAGAGATTTAATACAATCAAGATATGTACCCCATCGTGTAATTATAGGAAGAACAAGAGCAATTTCTTTTCCATAGTTTTCTTTTTGAATACGTCGTAACTTTGCCATAGGAATATGATGATCTCTAAAATATTTAACAATAGTTTTAGCATTTTCTATAACTAATTTAATTTCATCAATTTTTAAAATATCACCGATTAATAGATTAATAACATGTAAAGAACATCCAAGACAGATAATATGAGGATATTTTTCTTCGATTATTTTCCAAGCAGCTTTCATATTAGCTGCTGTATTCGTAATAACAGATGAAAATTTTTGAATACCAATTTCTTCTATTTTTGCAGTAATTTGTGTTGCAATCCACTCTGCTGTATGGTGAGCTTCTCCAGAAAAAATTGCATCATAAAAAATCGGATTTGGCAAACAAATAATAAAATTTTGAACTGCTTCACGATTGATATTTGACCACCCATCTGAAACCATAGTAATATTTTGAGTAGTATCTATAGTATATTTGACATCATTTTTAATGTCTTCATATACATTTTTTAAAAGCCCTGTTGATAATCTATCTCGGCTAGAAATTTGAAATGAAGGTTGAAGAGCATAAAAAAATTCCTTCCAAAAAGGATTTTTGAATATATTAAGAGGAATACCTGAAGCATAAACTGCTTTAGCAAATTTGTATTCTAAATTTAATATTTCATTATGATCCATTCGATCAATATAATTTTCTATAGTGCTTTGTTTATTAGATTCAAATATATTTGTTAAATTTGAATCTTTTAATTTAGGTTTTTTAATAGTTTTTGCTGATTCAGGAGCATTTAAACAATCATTGGTATGCTTTTGCATACGAGTTGCAAATCCACGTCTATATTTTTTAGGGCAATATTTACATTTTACTGGAGGATGTGGCTTGGTTGTATTTTTTTGAGTACTTGTTGATGAAGAAGCTAAGTCTTCTGTATCATCTTCATTACTTGATGTCTCGCTACAACTATCAAGCTGACTTAATTCTTTAGGTGTTAATGGTTCCAATACTGTCCAATAATCCCAAATTTTACTTTTTTGTGGCATAATGATAATGATAATAAATTTATGATTTAACATAAGTGAAGCAAGCTGATATTTATAACAATTATATTATTAATCGTTACTATATTGTATATGTTTCATAATTTAATTCAACTTTTATTTATATTCTTTAATGATTTATAAGCTAACTAAAGGTACTAATGGTTTTGATTTATTAATTTATTTAAAGCTACGATTCTTATTATTACAGTTCTAAAATAGATTATTAAAACTGATTCATCATTTGTATTTTTCCATTATCATAGTATAACTTCAAGCATTATACATATTACATATCTATGATATATAGATATTTAATAATTTAATTGTTCATTTTTTTGTTTTGTTAAATTATCTTAAAACCAATAATTTGTTACACTTACATATCAATATATTTTGTTAAAATCTCAATCATAATCGTGCGATTAAAAAAAACTTTACTATTTTCATGTGTATCCACTTATTTGCACGTGTAGTACAAGCTCCTGGAGAGGAAATAGCCAATCGGAGAATCAAATTTTGACTATTCCAGATCAGCCCCACAAAGAATTCGAACATACGTAAAAGAAGAAAAAAGCGAAATATGCAAAAACTATTGTTTAAATCGATATTGGTGCACTAATTAAACATGACGGGAATGAAATTTTACTTAGATTAAGCATCACTCTAACCCTATAGCCTCTAACGTTAAGGCCCTAACACTAAATTTTTATCTCACGCACTTAATTTATTTACAAAATCGAATTTCCTTTCTTGGTTTGTGTTACTCGCGCAAATAAGTAAAATGCATTTGCATACTACCACATATGCTAATTAATAGATGAAACTTGCGCTAACTTGTTTTACATAACTATTTAAGCAGGTTTTACTAAAATTTAAAGTGTGTTTCAGAATGATTGACTTACTAATAAGCTAAAAAAATGGCTACTTTTACAATATTTATCATAACGATAATTATAATCAAAGTGTATACAAATGATTGAGATTGTCATTATTAGAAATGCAATTCTAACAAAACTTGAATACGTATAAAGTTAAATTATAATATTTTTTATGCAGATGATTGAGATTGTCATAATTACAAAATTAAAAATGCAATCAATTATCCACATGAAAAATATCGTAATTTATTCAAGTTTGTTACAAGGATTGCAAAATGCAATTCCTGACAACTTGAATACTATGATATTTATTATGCGGATGATTAAGAATACTATCATATAAAAACAGTGACCAATTAAAAACCATCAAGTTATACAAAATGAATAATTATTTTTGAATCCAAACCAAAAAGTTATTACGTCATATATAAAATTGGTCTGGGTTCAAAATTAATTGAAAGTGAAATCGAAGTTTTGTAAAGATGAAAAATACGAAATTTGATTGGCTACATTAATATTACTGGTATTATACCTAACTACTTATGTATCATACTTGTATAATACCAGTATTATACCATTTGTATAATACGGTATAGGTATAGCTCGCATCCCTAACTGTGTGTAGCCTTACTAAAACATTAAAAAATAATTAAAAATATGGTTTTCTGCTCAAAACTTGATTCAAGCACGATAAGTTTTAAATTTTATAATTAAGATCACGTGGTTGCAAAACTTTGTGCTTATTGGTTTAGGCTTTGAACTAAGTTTGGATAAGCAGGATAACATTCTTAATACCGATAAAATAAGTATACCGGTTTAGTTGTTTTATTCGTTGTGATTATAAATATAAAACACAATTTCCATATAACGAAAATTTTTATGTATGATATATGGTATTGCAATGATTACTTAATTACTTGATTTATACTAGTCAAATTTATATGAGTGGACCCGGTCCGAACCCAATAAAAAATTTTTATGACAGGTCAGGTCCAGGTTGGGTTTTAATTGAATAGATTTGATGAACCTCACTCGATTATAGGATGTAGCACAATAGTTTATCATGGAGTATGATAGGCATTCGCTAATTTTCACCAGGGACCCGGAAAAATTTGGATATCAAATCGCAAAATTTATTTGGATAACGGTAAATATTTGGATACAATTTGGATAAAAAATTTGAATATTTGGAATTATTTGGATTAAAAAAAATTATTATTAAACAATTAATTGTAAATGTTATTAATTATGTTGATTGAAATATAGAATATTTAACATTTTTGTGATGTTTTGCGTTTTTTTTTGGTGGGTTTTACTATTAATGTGTGTAGTAAGATAGGATTTATTATCATAGTTAACGCTATGGTTATAAAACCGACATATAAGTTTTCCGGAATCTGAGAAAAAGTGCTCTGAAAACTCTTGCGCACGAGTATATGCAGTGATTCATTTATAGAGGCATCTTTTTTTTTTTATTTGTGTGTGTTCAAAAAAAAACACCAACACCAACACCAATACCAACACCAACTACCAACTTTACAACTTTTGGTCGAAAGACCTTGTAGTGGTAGAAACTCTTTATTGCGTTTAAAGAAGAAATTTGATATTTATATGCAAATTAGAGTTTAGAACCGGCTTTATTTTTCATATGTTAAACCCGGTTTTAATCAGTTTTGACATATGAAAATAAAACCAGTTCCAAACTCTACATAGATCATATGTTATTGGCCAAAGATCACATGCTTTCTAAAAATTGCCAAAAAATTTGGAAAAATTTGGCTAAAATACAAAAATTTGAAAATATCAAGATTTAGGCCAAAAATTTGGAAAAATTTGAAAAAATTTATTTCCAAAATTTTCCGGGTCCCTGATTTTCACCCACCTTTTGCCGATCTTTGGCCGATCTGACCAATCAGAACACAAGGTCAAGTGTAACGTGACAATCAAAACAACAATCGCTCGTTTTTGAAAAATCACATTTATTATAAAAGCTCGGCTAAGAAAAGCATGACAGAAATTCGATTTATGCATGATAGTTACACGATTTTTTTATATCAAAAACATAAGAAATAGGAGTACATCATATAACAACTTAACAAAAAATCGTCTAATTCCTACAAAACTTTGCCAGGGTGTTCTATGGCCGCAATATAAGTGTTTTGTCAAAATGCATCTCATGCATCTCATGATCTGCGTGACTTTTATTAGATGTAGGTTTTTTTTAGCAAATAGTAATAGTTTGTTCTTTTGTAGCCTTTGCAAGCGATTGTGTCAATTCTTTATTTTTTTATTTTTTTTTTTAATTAAAGTGCCCGTCTTGGGACTTAGAAATTTTATTCAAAATATTAGGGCCGTCGGTATCCTCTAGGGGAATACCGGCATTTGTTACATAGACGAGAATACATCTAGCCACACGTACACTTTTGGTGTCTAATTTAAGTGGTCCGCCCAAGGTAGGGTTGGCAAAGCCCTTAGGTCCGGGACTTTAGGACCCGGTCTTTGGACCCAATTTTTAAAGACCAGGTCCTAATTTTAGGACCTAAGTCTGTAGGTCCTTAAGAAAGTCCTAATATAAAAAAAAAAATAATAATACATAGTATATATGTACGTACAGTACATGTGTATATGTGCACGTACGTATACATACTAATTCATGCACGCACATGTTAAATTTCTTGATTTAGGCTATCGAACAATTAACTGAAATCGACTTGGATCCACTTATAAAATCTTGGCTAAAGATGAGGGTCGATCCAAAAATAATTGATAGGATCATTTTAATCCCTCTACATATTATAATAATTTGCAAGTTAGTTCAAAAGTAAGATAATGCATTTAGATATCATAGTTTGAATGGTACATATGCATATATAAAGTATACATATGCATGTAAATAAGGCATGCAGAAAATCAAAAAAACTCAATATAAAATAATGCGTCAAGAAATAAGCAGTATATAAATTATTAGAAACTAGCCAAATTAATTGATGGTTTATTTATGAAAAATAACTTCGCATGAATAGCCATTATTAATATAATAATTTTGGCTTATCTTTTCAATAAAGTTTTTAAATTTCTTGTATTGTACCTAATATTAAATAAGACTATAGAAAATAAAATTAGCCATCAAGTACGATTTGGTAACAAAGAATATGCTTTTAAATATTTTTGTCTTTTAATCTCCATTTTTTGAAAAAAAGAATCTGATAAATTCCATTCTTTTTACCGTATAGACACAAAATAATACTCAGCGGGCGTTATTTTGAAATTCGAATCTCCCTAAGATAACATATGTGATCTCAAATTAACGCCCATACACGCCCTTGAATTAATGCGCACCCAATAGAATCTTAATTGATCAGTGTGATAATACACCGGCACCATTAATCCCCCAGACCATAAAAAAAATTTTTTTAGTTCTTATTTCGAAATAACGACATGGGTGTACTTGAAATAATGCGCAGGTAGGTGTTATTTCGCGTCTATACAGTACTTGATTCTGATAATAGCTAGTAATTGCACTCGTGTGCTTTATATTTTTCTTTGATACTAAAAATAATTGATATCTTCTAGCTCCAATTCTGCTCACTAACAATAGCAAATGCCTAGTCTATTCTATTCAAATAATAGTATCATGCAATGTATTATGATTTAAAATAAACCCGTATATGCAAAATATAGATCATATGATTTACTCAAGTTTAAGGAGAATGAAAAGAATATGAATTAGTTATTATATTGTAATATGAAAAGAAAGAATAGAATCATTTTTACCTGATTTATTGTCTTGCAAATTTTGAATAAATAATAAAATTATAAATAACTATCGCATTCTAAAAAAAAATATATATAAATTGATAAGTTTATATAATTTTGTGAATCTCGAAACATTTATCATGGATATTGAAGATACTGAATCTAACGACCATTCTAACGACTATTCTAACGATTATTCTAACGACTATTCTAACGACTATTCTAACAACTATTCTAATGACTATTCTAATGATGAATCAACTCCAACATCTGAAATGAATTCCCCTATTCTAATCCTATCGAATAAATCTTCAAAACGACCCTCGCCTTTATGGCTCCATTTTGGATTTGATCCAAATGAACCAAATATTCCAATTTGTAAAAAATGTAATCAAAAATTTTCGGAGAAATCTGGAAATTCAAGTTTAAAAAGGCATTTAAAAAGTCAACATAAAATTAAAATTCCTAAACTCAAAAGTTATCAAACCCAGATATCATTTGCACGTGTTGATCCCTGGCCTGAAAAACAAAAAAAAGAACGCAATAATGCCTTAATCAAGTAAGTGGGTTATATCAGATCAGCAATTATTTAGTATCGTCGAGAATAAAAAATTTATTGAAATGTTAAAAGTATTTGATTTGCGTTACCAAATTCCTGACCGACATAAAATTAAAGATATGGTCCTTAATTATTTTAATACACAAAGAACCCAAATAATCAATAAATTAAATAGCATTGCAAGTAAGGTTTCTTTGACTGCGGATATGTGGACATCAACAATAAATCACGAAGCTTTTCTTGGTATAACCATTCATTATATAGATCAAACATGGTCTTTTCGTCGATTTTTGCTAGATATTATTCCTTTTACTATGCGTCACACTGGAGTAAATATTGCAACAACTATAAATAATCTTTTAGCAGAATCTAAACTTTCAAATAAAGTATTAGCACTCACCACTGACAACGAATCTGCAATGGTAGTTTGTGGTCGACTATTAGCGAATGACTTACAAGAAGAATTAAATAATCAAACCTTTCACCATTATAGATATAGCATGCATATCTTGAATTTAGCAGCACGTCATGGATTAGAAATAATTGACCAAGAAGTTATTAATACTTGTGCATTAATGTCAAAAATAAAAATATCAACAAGATTATGTGATGAGCTAAGAGAATTGTGTGCTGTACAAAAATTAGAATACCTAAAACCTGAATTAGATATTGAGACGAGGAGGAACAGCACTTATTATATGCTGTGAAAAATACTCAGAATATGAGTTGCCCTACAAATGCTAGCAGTTAATCATAATGACATTCAATGTTTAATGCCTTCAACAGAAACATGGAATAAAATTAAAGTAAAAATTAGTATTCACATTTAATATTACTAAATTTTTAAAAAAAATTTATTAAAAATAGGAAGTACTTATATTAATGGAGCCATTGGAAAAGCCACCACATTATTATCCGCATCCTCATATCCAACAATTGCTGATGTCCACTTTTTGTTCACTGGAATTCAAGAATACCTCCAAGGATATATTAATGATGATACTTTTAGTCAGTATATATTGGCCGCATCAATTAATGAAAAGATTGAGGAATATAGAGATATAATTGATAATGCAACCATTACTGCTACTATTCTTGACCCACGAACAAAATTATCATTATTTGAAATGGGACAACCAACTACAAATGCAGTCAATAAAATTAAAGAAGTATTTGATCAGTATTTTGTCGAATCCAAATCAATTTCTAACGCTCAATCAAATGTAGATAAAGTTAGTACTACATGTGATTACTTTAATAGGCTTAAACAACGTCATTTTGAACACAACTATGAAAGCAATCAAAACCAAGCCACTGATGAATTGGAACGATACTTAGCTTTGCCCTACGATGAAAATGTTTCACCTTTGTTGTGGTGGCAAGCACACCAAAAAGAGTTTTCTACTTTAGCCTCTATGGCAAAAGATTACCTATCCATTCAAGCGACTAGCGTAGCCTGTGAACAGGCTTTCTCGGTGGCGGCAAACACTATATCAAAAACCCGAAATCGTCTTCATCCAAAAACATCAAGAGCATCTCTGTGTGCTAAAAGTTGGATTGACAATGAAATAGAAAAATTAGTAAGTAGTTGATTAAAGTTTTTTCTTTTTAAATTTCAAACTATTTTTACTACCTTCAATCAATTTACCTTTAATTAACCAAAATTTACAATAAAAAGCTAAGTTCTGACGCCTAGTAATCTGCGAAGATGGTACTAACAAAAATAATAAATAAGAACAATACATATATTATATTATAAATTATGTAAAAGTTTTGATATATAAAAGTTATATATGTATAAATAAAAATAGAATTTATATCGATATCAATATAAGACTTTAATAAAGTTAAAAGTAACCGATATTTATTAATTATCTGATATGGGCAATGGATTAGAAAAACCCGTCTTTGAAGAGGGTTTTCCATTTTGAGAAAATGACGATTATTTGTCTGTGAAACCTGGAGTTTTTTGTTTATTTTTAGATAATTTAATTGAGTCATCAATCTTTGGTTGTAAATCTATTTTTAGAACACAATCGTTAAAAAATTTGTTCATTCAAGTTAAAATATCTCGATAAATTATTATTAATGTAGAATAAAAAGTGAAATACATATAGATATAAACCAGAACTTTAATTTGAATCAAAAATCTCGAAATTGATAAAAAAGTTTCAAAGACAGGTTTTCCTAGTCCATTGCCCATATGTCTTAATTACTTTTTATATATAATATATGGCAGACCTAAATCCTTGGACTAAGTCCTGGTTTCTGGGACTAGGTCTTGGGACTGGACTTAGGTTAACTCAAGTCCTAGGACTGGTTTACAAAGACCTGGTCCGTAAGTCCATATAGTAAGACTTACAGGTTATAGGACCAGAACCGGACCAGGATCGGACTTTACTATCTCTAGTCCAAGGGTTCCATACTAGCTGCCATACCTGTAACCCAACTACGGGAATTGCCTATTTAAACCCTTTGATCCATGTCCCGCCTGCCAACCTATCTTGTATCACCAGAACAGGCCTGTTACATAAGTCAGTCAGCAAGTTCCAGATATTTATCTATTGCCTTAGGACCCAGCCGGGTATTCCCGGTCCTGTTATCCTCGACAGGAGACTTGGTAGAGTGGTACCTGTCCCCTATCAGGTATTCACCTACACTTCGGTACTTATCGCTATGACCAAGGCCAACATTTGCGAGACAGGATTACTCTTGTCCTCTTACCAATACCTACTTCTGCTCTTGTAAGGTTCGCTCCAACCCCGGTACCCACTATCACTTTTCTATCGGTCCTTTACCGGTTTTCTCAGACTTCCAATCCAGTTGGCCCGAAAGGGTTGATCTACCCGGCATTAGGTGCCATCATGGCTTTTCTCCCCTTGTTACCTACTTCTATAACATAGGTCCTTTTTCTCCGGTACCCGATCCGGCGGCCAGGTTGGTAGACCTTGTCCCTGAGGTTGACGTCCGGTACTTCAGCTCCGGTCCAATATTCCGGTTTTTGGTAGCACCATCAAAAATCTTTGCTACCTCCTTACTCGGGTCTTGCCAAATAGGTTTCTGTTTCTCTGGTTCCTTGGATTTGTCTGTGTCACAAGGCACAACTTCACCCGAAAGCTCTCATTCGAAATAGTAACCAAGGACTACAGGTAATATACCCAACCGATCGACAGGAAACAGTTACCAGAACACAGGTTTATTTTTTCAAAGCATCGTCAGTGGGATTTGAACCCTAGACCTGCCACTTGGGGTGACAACTTACCAACTTCTCTAAGTCACCACTCCCTTTGTGTCAATTCTTTATTAAATTTACTTTTATGAAATTTTAAACCAGATTCTTTATTTGGTTTAAGCTTTAATGATTTGGTTAAATCTATCTACATATTAGATGATAAGTTTCTCCTCGATTCTTAATGCCCATATCTATACATTAGGCCACTTCAATTTAATTCTTTGTTTAACATTACAAGTTCAAAATTTTTTAGAGGGAAGGGGGGGACTTAAACAACAAATGATTAGGTCCGGTTTGGGTCCGGCCAGGATCAGAATAGGTCCGGTTCAGGTCCGGTTCAGGATCGGACCAGACTCAGCCTCTAAATTTTATACAGACTGGTCTGAGTCTGAATATACTTATATTTATTTTTTGGTGCTAACAAGTTTACCTAGTGAAATAAGTTAGAATTAATTAGTAAAATTTTATGAATCATAAGATTTTATAGAATTTTATTAATAAAATTTTATAAAATCTTATAATTCACAAATTTTTATTAATTAATTCTAACAAAATGCACTAAGTAAACTTGTTCAGCACCTAAAAATACATTAAATCGGCAGGGTTGTTTTTATTTTACTTGAAATTTGGAGAAAAGATGCATAATTTTGGATTTTTGATCAAAAAAGTCAAATTTAAGCATCTTTTCTCCAAATTTCAAGTAAAATAAAAACAACCCTGCCGATTTAATGTATTTTTAGGTGCTGAACAAGTTTACTTAGTGCATTAAGTTAGAATTAATTAGTAAAATTTTGTGAATCATAAGATTTTATAGAATTTTATTAATAAAATTCTATAAAATCTTATGATTCACAAAATTTTACTAATTAATTCTAACAAAATGCACTAAGTAAACTTGTTCAGCACCTAAAAATACATTAAATCGGCAGGGTTGTTTTTATTTTACTTGAAATTTGGAGAAAAGATGCATAATTTTGGATTTTTGATCAAAAAAGTCAAATTTAAGCATCTTTTCTCCAAATTTCAAGTAAAATAAAAACAACCCTGCCGATTTAATGTATTTTTAGGTGCTGAACAAGTTTACTTAGTGCATTAAGTTAGAATTAATTAGTAAAATTTTGTGAATCATAAGATTTTATAGAATTTTATTAATAAAATTCTATAAAATCTTATGATTCATAAAATTTTACTAATTAATTCTAACTTATTTCACTAGGTAAACTTGTTCAGAGCCTAAAAATACATTAAATCGGCAATGTTGTTTTTATTTTACTTGAAATTTGGAGAAAAGATGCTTAAATTTGACTTTTTTGATCAAAAATCCAAAATTATGCATCTATTCTCCAAATTTCAAGTAAAATAAAAATAACCCTGCCGATTTGATGTATTTTTAGGTGCTGTACATGTTTACTTAGTGCATAAAGTTAGAATTAATTATTAAAAATTTGTGTATTATAAGATTTTATAAAATTTTATTAATAAAATTCTATAAAGTCTTATGATACACAAACTTTTACTAATTAATTCTAACTATATACACTAATTAAACTTATTTAGAACCTAAAAATACATTAAATCGGAGTCTTGTTTTTATTTTACTTGAAATTTGGAGAAAATATGCTTAAATTTGACTTTTTTAATCAAAAATCCAAAATTATGCATCTATTCTCCAAATTTCAAGTAAAATAAAAATAACTCTGCTGATATGATGCATTTTTAGGTGCCGAATATGTTTACTTAGTGCATAAAATTAGAATTAATTAATAAAAATTTGTGTATTATAAGATTTTATAACATTTTATTAATAAAATTCTATAAAATCTTATGATTCATAAAATTTTACTAATTAATTCTAACTAACTTATATAATGTTCCAAGGTTTAGCATGACTGTATCATGCAACTACTCTAATTTTGGTGATCTTTCTGTATGGGTTCATTTTAGTAATATGAAAAATGAAATTTGAATCTAAAAGTTATATATATATATGTGTTGTTTAACTCCCCCCCATAATTTGCTCAATCTAGAGGGGGGGTTATGTTAAACATAGATTTAAATTGGAGCGGCCTTATTTGGTTTAATCGATTAAATCTACAAGTGCTTCTTTATATTTGACTTACCTTTTTTTTTTAAAAGAAAAAAAAATAGAATTCAAAGTAAAAAGGCTAATGGTTAGTTCGAATAAATTTACTTATTCTTTTTATATTTACCAATATTCTATTTAATTAATTTCTGCTATCAACTTAGACGAGAGATCTAATTCTTCTATATCCTCAGACTTTTTCTTCTGACTTTCCATATCGTTTTCATCATCATTAATATCTTCCTTGGTAAGTTTATCTTCACCTTTTTCGATTTATTCGGGTTAAAAAGTTTCGAACATTTTTAAAAATTCCTTTTTTATAAAACTCTTCACAATGGGTACATTTTCCACGATAACAATCAATCATCACGAAATTTTATATATAGATATTAATCGATATATAACAGTTAACTGGTTTATATCGATTAAAAAATAACGATATATATCGATTAACTGGTTAAAAATCAATATATATCTATAATCGATATATATCATTTTATATTATACAAGTGTTCAGATTCTTCATTGCACATGAATGCATGAATGCGTGCATGCATATGGTCTTAAGCAAATTTATACTAATATGCTCATACAAAATTAGTTAAAATCCAAATATTATAAAATCTTTCTAATATTTGATTCAGTGGTTTTTTTAAAATCAGCATAGCATGGGCGAGCTATTCGGTCTGCAAGATTTCATTAAAATAAATTGAATCAATAAAAATTGCTCAAGTATTGGTTCATTTATTTTTGATATATAATCGAAATTGAACGTTAATGTCTACAATAACAAAAAATTAAAAATTAGTACGATAAAAACATTGAAAAATATATCATGCATGAAAGCTTATACTTATATTAAAGTATCTAGTCCGCTTGTCAATTATTTAAGGAAACAAATATATAAAGATAAAAAATTGTTCGTAAAAATTGTATAGCTACCAGATTCGTATAGTGTGGATTTTATCAAATCGTACCATACTGTTCTGCAAATATATATTTGCAGATTAGTATAGTACGATTTTTAAATTTATGTACCATACTATTTTGAAGGTATTTCGTAGTAGTGTTTTAAGCCACATGGCTTTGATCGGCTGGCTGAGCTAGTGGTCGTACCCTAGGATACAATAACCAGTTAACCATTAGGCTATCCGGATATCCGAATTATAAACTTGATAAAAAGATAAATTATTGAGGTATCCGGTTAACTTAAGATATGATAGGATAATATATGGTAAAATACAATTATAATAAATATTTTAATTTGCGTATTATTTGTATACTAGCATCACCCGGTGTAAAGCTTGTCTACATTATAAATCTAATGTATTTTAAATAAGAACACAATTTTAATATTTCGTTTATCATATTTATTTAATAGGTCGATATAAATCAGTTACACTTTACGAAGCTCATTTTTTCCGTAATCACCAATCTCAGCAAAGTAAAAGTATTTATACTACTATCAAAACTTCCCATAATGAATATGAAACTGACAGCCGGTATTATGTGTTAATCCATTGTATATTTTTTGTTTTGCCAAAATTAAGGGTTTTTTTCTGGTCATTCAATAATAACCGGACTGAACTTGCCATTGAGAAAAATATTATCTTTAACTTTTAGGGTGTTGGTGGGGTCTCTCGACAAGAACAAAAAATATTATCCGCATACACTTAATGGCTCGGCTCTGGTAGCGAAGTTTCCTTTTATCATTGAATACGGAAAAGAAGGAACTTGGTGTTAAACTGATCCGGTTTTAAACTTATACTGCTTTTAGTTTTTTTGTAAGTATTATAATAACAATTATTATATTATATATATGAATACATACTTGTATAGTAAGCATGTATTTTATTTTTCTATTACATACTTTACACAGTACGGAATACAATAAGAAAAGCGCAAGTTGAATGCTGCATGATAAAAGGATTATTCTATACTATTATTGTTCCAAGTCATTTCAGAATTTACTTTAATTCTGAATTGAAACGTGTTCTTTCTCGATTTTCTCGATCGTCAATTCATAATGCAGATCATGAGCCACAGAATAATTACTTATTAGATTCGGGTTAGACAAGAAGATTCCTGCTGTTGCCGAAAAACAAATGCAGATGTGTTATACGCGGGAACGAAAAAATTTAATTACATTGTTAAAAGATACATGAATATTGGAATGTATTCTTTTAATATATGAAAGTTAGCATTAATATTTAGTGATTCATTTTTATTCGCGTTTATTTATTTATTTATTTTTTTACATTATTATTATTGTTATTTTTTCGCTTTTTTTTATTATTAATTGGTAAATAGATAGTGGTTCTAAAATGACAAATGACATTTCATGATTCACGAATAACACAAAAATTAACAAAAATTCAGAATAATGTGAACATTATAATAATAAGGAGTTTCAGATTAAAATTTGTAAATCTTATTTTGATAAAACAAGAAGACATCAAATAAGAGATATACAAATCAAATCTTATTATTAAAAAATAAATTATTATAAATTATTTTATTGTTAATCGATACTGCTTCTAATATTGGTTTTATTATTAGGCCATGCAAATAAAATTAATTGGCTCTCGTAACATTTTAAAACCCGACCAAGTGCACCCGGCACCCGGATGTTATTGTTAAAATCTAAAAAATGGTATATAAAATTTTTAAATACTTAAACTCTTTATATAAAAATACAAGTGTTTGTAGGGGCGCTGGCGGCGCCCTTTAAGGAACACATTTTTAAAACAATAGAAGGCTTCCGAAAAAAATTAGGATTATAGTGATCTCGTTAATTGCTATAAACAAATAGGATGACTGCGCAATGCAGTCGCACTAAAACCAGAAACGTTATACGTATAAGTGCATTTTAAAATTAAAATTTTCTGACGTAGAATATATTATTTACACTATTCTGTTTTCTTTTTAATGATTAATGTAGGTTACATAAGTACTACTTACATGCCAAATATACTCTATTAAGATGAGTGCAATATCTGTTACAAAGAAAAAGAAAAAATAAATCCGTAACTGGAATAATAGGCATCTGGTTTTGAATCTAATGCGCTCGCAACCTGAGCCCTTCATGGTCCTGGTTAGCACATTAAACTCAAGGATGTATTTTTTAATTGTCATCTAAAAACGATCACCCTGTGATTCTTTGCATTTTTCACCTGCCAAGTAAAAACCGTTATTGGTTGTTATGCATCCATTAACTATATAATATAATTAATATTGTAACAAATTAATTCTTGAAGGGGTTAAAAACTCATTATTATCGTGGACTAAATTATATTGTTGATTCTTTTGAAATTAAAACAAAACAATCGACACATAATAATAATTAACATAGTAACAAAACAATCGACACATAATAATAATACTAATAAAAAAGTAAACCAAATTTAAAAATGAAATAAAGATATAAAAGCAATTAAAATATACTCGCCTAAATAAAAATGCTAGCTAAATTTTCAGAATGCATTTCAAATGTTCATATATATCTTAATAATTTTTGCATTTACTATGTAGAAATATCTGCGTTTGTTTTTCGGTAACGACAGGAATCTGGCTAGGTGTTTTGTCTAACCCAAATCTAATAAGATAATTGTCACAATTTTTTTTTTAAAAAAAAAACATAAATTCACCTTTTTTAGATTTTTAATAACCAAAATAACGAACTTGCATCTCCAAGTTACTTCTATTTTGCTTAGGTATGTGCAGTTATTCTATTGTGCTAATACAAAAAGCCTTAATAGTATCAGCTTGAATTTTGAATTACACTAAAATCAGAATTTTTAATACATTTAGATATTTATAGCAAATTTCACGAATCATGAAATCATATCCTTGCGAATTAATAAAGTGTTGAATAAAAAAATATGAAATAAAGGATGATAAAGATCGATTCAAATATAAATCCTTGCGAATTAATAAAGTGTTGAATAAAAAAATATGAAATAAAGAATGATAAAGATCGATTCGAATATAATAAAAAAAATAAATAAATAAATAAAACAAAAAAAAAACATGATCAGTAAATTATCTTTATATATCAATGAAAAGATCAATATAAATATCTTACTGTTATTGATAAAATTTGCGATTTTTATTATTATTATTATTAATAAAATATATAATAGTTATTATTAATAAATTACATAATAATCATTATTATCAGTAGTTTATTATATCGTTGCCTTGAGTCATTTTACAATCAGTGAAATTCAAGTAATAACATATCAACTCAAAATCGAAGTAAACTCAAAAAATGATATGAATATTCTCACCTTATTTTGTTTTACCTTTAATATTACAGCTATCTCAAAATATTACGAATATCAAGTCCAGTATGCAACATATTACCATTAATATATGCCCAAACAGATGTAGAATTTTGATAGCACTGTTCTAACCATATATTCCATACAAGCATAACTACGTTCCTGGTATTCTACAAATCATACTTACTATTTAGTGCCTGTAGTATATAGTACATTTAGATATTTGTTATAGCGAATTTCACGAATCACGAAGTTATATCTTTGCAATTAATAAAGTGTTGTAGAAAAAGATATAAAATACAGGACGATAAAGATCAATTTGAATATAAAAAAAAAAAAGCATAATCAGTAAATTTATCTTTATATATCAATGAAAAGATTAATATAAATATCTTACCGTTATTGATAAAATTTGTAATTTTTATTATTGTTATTTTTAACAAATTATATAATAGTTATTATTTAGTAGTCTATTATATTATTGTCATGAGTCATTTCATGATCGGTGAAATTCAAGAAATAACATGTCAACTTAAAAATTGACATAAATTCAAAAAATGATCGGAATATCCTTATCTGATTTCGTTTTATCTTTGATATTATGGTTATTTCAAAGTATCACGAATATTAAATCCAGTATGCAGTATGTTAGCCATTAACATATGCCCAATCAGATTTAGAATTTTGCTGGCACTGTTCTAACTATACACTTTATGCAAGCATAACTACGTTCCACCTGTAATACGTAGTATATCTAGATATAGGGTTCCAACCTCTGACCCGGAAAACCATGTACCCAATTACCCGACCCGAAAAATTTACCAACCGGGTCATGTTTTTGACAAACCGATTTAAAAATGATATATGGGTCACCTATTAATAAACAGGTCACCCGTTGACAAACAGGTCACCCGTTTATTAATGGATATATTTAATATAGTACCGAATTAGGACATCGAATTCTAGAATAATTTATGTGAGGGCTCTTGAATCTGATTGGCTCTCACGTGCTTTCCTACGATTTTGTAATTTTTACCCCTTAAACACGCCCTACATTATATTAATGTTTAACAGCATTTAAAAATTCAAGCGATTCACATAACCAAATTTTAAATATTGGATAACAATTTTAAAGTTATTTATGTTGGTGTAATTAAAAAAATTGAAAATAGCCTAGCTTTTATTATAGAAATGAAGCATACTAGTCTAGACAAAAATCTGGTGAAAAAAATTTTTATTATGCCGTAATAAAATTTTAACATACAAATAGTAGTTTATGACGCCATTCATGAATACATTCATGAATAGAGTGTTTTAAAAGCACATTAGCCTTCGAAATTATCAAAATCGTTAAAAGAAGTAATTTATTGCATTCTACGTGGTAAATATAAAAATTCAAATTTTTTAATTTGCAGAGGTTTTTTTATTTAAATTTATAAAGCATTTTAATATGAAATTTTATAATTTTTATTTATGCAAATGAACATTTAAGATATGTTGATCTAAGCAAGGTCTCACCTTAACATTTAAAAAAAAAAAAAAGATATATTGTTCTAGTTAATCGGGGTATCCGGTTATCCGGCTATCCGATTATAACCAGGTGACCCGCTTTAATCAGGTAACCGGGTTTTAGACTCGGGTAACCAGTTGAAAAAATGGTTGGCCCGGAACCCTATCTAGATATTTATTATCGTGAATTTCACGAATCACGAAGTCATATCTTTGTGAATTAATAAAGCGTTGTTATTATTATAAATTATATAATAGTTATTATTATCAGTAGTTTATTATATTGTTGTCCTGAGTCATTTCATGATTAGTGAAATTCAAGAAATAAAATCAACGAAACTCAAAAAATGATGTGGAACATTCTCACCTGATTTTGTTTTATTTTTGATATTACAGCTATCTCAAAGTATTACAAATATTAAGTCCAGTATGCAGCATGTTACATTAGCGTAGCCCATTAACATATGCCCAATAAGATGCAGAATTTTGCTAGCACTGTTCTAACTATACACTCTATGCAAGAATAACTACGTTCCAGGTATTCTACAAAACATATTTAGTATTTAGTGCATATAGTATGCAGTTAAAAATTGTTAGTTTGCATAAAAATTACCATAAGTTCTAGAAATTGTTGTGCCATATATAGAGGTCTGACTTGGTCAAAAAATAAGTATTCGAATATTTATTTGTTCAATATTTTTTTATTCGAATATTGTTCAAAAATTTTAAAAATATTCAATAAATATTCACTAAATATTCATTGAATATTAAATATATTTCAATTTTAAAAAATTATATAATATCTCACTTAAATTAGCCAAAAAAAGTGCAAATAAATTATTAAAAAATAAAATTATAAAATTATATATATATATATTATATATATTCAATGAATATTCAATGAATATATGCAGTGAAATTTTAAATACAATATTCGAATATTCATTTAGTAAAAAATTATATATTCGAATATTTGAATATTCAGTAAATACTCAGTGAATATTATTTATCGAGTCAGACCTCTAGCCATATAGTATGTGAATAGGGTTGGTTTGTTGTGTTAGTTGTATCGAAGTTTAATAATTTCCATTATGAATTATTATAAAAAAAAAAGAAAAATTGTAATACGAAAAAATTTTCACTACAAAACTTATTCATTATAATGGTGACAACAAAACTGTATCTGTAGTATAATAATTATCATAATTTCTATTGCGAATTACTACAATTGAGTTTAAATAATATTATTGTAATTTCTATCGTGAAATTACTCTCACAGAATTTGCTCAGATATCCTAATAATCATAATAAGTGGTTACGGTTAAATTTGTTTTCATTGAGAATCATTAAGGTTTCAGTCTTGCATTATTATAAAAATTCTGTTACAAACCTTAAATATTCTGCTAATATACAGTAAAAGTTTTTGTACAAAACTTGCTAATAATCTAATAATCAATTAGGGTTGAGTTAGTTCGCGTTAGGATCATTACAGTTTCTATAATAAGTTTGCTATTACAAACCTTATTATTTTGGCGATACACAGGTTGTGACTCACTATATCTCAGTTTGTCTAATATCATCTAAAATATAAAAAGTCAATTTTTTTAAAAATTTTTTAAAAATCAAATCGATGACAACTAAGAGTAAATAAGATTTTTATCTTTGATTCAATTTCACACATCGATTATTAATCCATAGTATAGATCGATTATAGTTATGTTGTGATAACATCAAAGATTACCTAATCGGGTTTAGGGTTAGATCGAGGATAAAGAAGGCAGCTTTTATTTAGCCAAATCTGACTTTTACTTAGTGAAACAAGACCAGTTCCGGTAGCCATTTTTTTATTTCTCATGTTTTTGTCTTCGTCATATAGATTTGGTCTCATACTGATGAGAATTTATATATAAATCGAATTTAGTTCATACATAAAATTAATTTTAAATAATTACCGGCTTTGACAATCATGTGTTCCGGTAAATAATTTATAGATGACCTAGATCTATATACCATTTTCATCATCTACTATGCTTGTTAAATTTGGAGTAGCATTTTCAGAAACTGAACGGAGTTAATAATGTTAACGCCAATAACGTGTATTAAATATTAAATTTCCTATGACATGCGATTGTGACCTTTTATGCCATCTAATATTCACGTGTGCAAAATAATTGGTAAAAATATACTGAACACTCGTGACGAGATTATAATTTTTTATTAAAAAAAAAAAGATATATAAATAACAGCTGTATAAATTGATTACGATTTATTACTACATGCAAATGATCGAAACGTAGCAATAATTACAGACTTAGACAATCATACAAATAATCACTTGGATCATGCTTTTGAATTTTTACTAATTTTAGAACCACCATAGCATAAAATTTGATCATAGTTGTCAAATTTGGTTAGCATTTCCAAAAACTGAATAGAGCATATATTAACGCTAATGTTCTTGATTATATATGCACATACGTATTCACATTGTATAATCTTTGACCATTTATACAATCTCATTTTCACACATACCAAATGATTGGTAAAAATGTAGGAGACACTCGTGACGGGAGTATCGTTTTATAATAATAGGAATCGTTATATATTTATAAATCGATTATAATCATAATTATTTGAAACGATATATAATGATTAACAGATCTTTAACGATTACATAATAAAAAAAAAACAAAGTTCAAAATTTTTTAAGCCCATTTGGTTCATAAGCTACCAAGAATATATTCCATAAAATATGCAAAAAAACTTAAAAAACAAAAAAAAAGATCTATTTTTGAACAATTTTTACCTCTCTCTCCCTTTTATCCCTCTCTCTTTTTCACCTCTCTCTTTTTTTTCTTTTTTTTTTCTTTTTTTTCTCTTTTTTTTTTCTTTTTAATATTTTGAATACTTTTGAAATATTTTGGGATCAGTAGATCTGTAATCTGAATCATATTAAGGACGCATTTGACTAATATTTTCGAAATGTTTCAATAATTTTTGATGATTGTACTATAAGATCAGATTAGATTTTTATTTTTTTTTTGTTTATAATTTAGATTTTCTATCAATTTTACATTGTTTTTTCATTTTCCTTTTGTTTTTTTTGGTTTGTTTCATTTTTTTTAGTTTCGTTTTGTTTTTTTTTATCTTTTATTTTTTTTTATTTTTAATTTTTTTTATTTTATTTCTACACTTTACCACTAGCACATTGCAAGAAATTCAACAACTTTCGATACTTTGTGCAAGCCAACTCAGCCTTTCGATATTTTGCAAGAACACACAACTAATTTCTCTAGCAATTTCTAAATTTCAAGAATGCAAGTTTTTGCAAGTTTTTGTTTTATTTATTTTTTTGTTTCATGTTTTTTGTTTTTTTTTTGTTCATTTTTATTAATTTATTTTATTCTAGCACTTTGTGAAAATCTTCAATGATTTCTGAATTGCAAGATCTTGAACTCTTACTTTAGGGAAATAGAGATTTGGGGCTTTATTTATTTTTTTATTTAGTTTGCTTATATTTTTGTTTTTTGTTTATTTTTTTTTTTTACTTATTTTTTTTTTAACTTTTTGACAGTCTCATTGGTACCTTTATTTTAAATATTAGATATATAATATAACTAAACTATGCTAATTACTTATTATCAATACTATATCTATAGCAGGTCCGGCATCACTCGAATACTTCAAGAGCACCTTAGTGCGACCTATCGCACTGCCTTACTGATAAGACAGACAATTTTGTTAGCCCTGTCAAAGAGCGACATAGGATTTTTCTTCAAATCTCTCTCACCTAGCATCAATGGTGAGGATAACCAAACTATACAAGAAGAACATTGTAGCTAAGAAAATAAAAGGGTAATGAAAAAAAAGAGGGAAATATCACAAAACCTAAACGATATACCAAAAAACAATAAAATAAAATAACTACAAGATGAAAGAAATGAAGAAAAATTCTATCACTAATGACGGAAAGCTAACAAAATAAAAACAAACAATAAAAAGAAAAAGAAAAAAGAAACAAAAAAGAAAACACAAATAGAAGTAAACCTAAATCTGAAATCAATAATAAAAATTATATAATACTGTGCAAGGAAACGCCTCGCCAAAGTATTATATGTACATAAAAAAGAAAACTAAAAGAACTTTCTGAAATTTAATCTCTGTAGATCTGCCTACTCCATTGCGTCATATCCCATTACACGTCCATTCCTGTTTATCCACCTGCATGTCTTCTTCCTGATTAGGATAGGAACAACAATGCTGATCTTTTGGAGGGGGTACGCCAAATTTCCCACTTTTCGTCAAAAATTCCAGCAAAACTGACTTCTAGCGAGAATGTGATAGTGGGTATATGGTTGAATAAGTTCTTGTAACCAAAAACCTTAAAGAGAGTGATGAAAAACTCATTTTTCTTAGTTCACCGCCTAGCCAAACTATAATCACCTTCGTCGATGAAAGTTTTCTTTTTTAACTTCCACCAGAATTTCTTGTACCAAGAGCACCCACTGCCAGTTATCTTGCACAACTGACGCTTTTGGCTTGCGTGCTGAATATATAAAGGAGTCCCTGACAACACAAGGAAGGTTGTTCTTTATAAAAACCAGTATTACTAGCTGCTTCGTCTTTTACTAATGAAAATTTTTTGTTTTTCTTTTGTTCAGAATTTTGTACAAGTGATCGACAGGAAGGTTTATCTTTGTTTTTTTACTTATTTTTAATTTTATTTTATTTTATTTATCCCTTACTTCTTTCGGAACTTTGCAAAAAAAACGACTTGACTTTTCCGGCACTTTACAAAAATTCTGACACTTTGCAAGAAGTCGCAAATACGAGTGGATATAATCAAATATAAGCAAATATAAGCAAATATAAACAAATATAATAGTTTATTTTTTTTTGTTTTTGTTTTTTTTATTTTTTTCGGGTTTGTTTTTTGTTTGTTTTTTTTTTATAGCACTTTTTAGAAAGTTTCAAATATGAGTGAATATAAGCGAATATAATAGTTAAACAAAGAAGAAGAGAAATAATAGCTAACTACAGAGTAAGAAAAATAAGTGTATAGAGCTAGTATTATGTGACGAAGTGTGAAAGTAGTTTAAAATATTACTATTTTTTCATTTTCATTTTTTTGGAGTTTTTTTTTGTTATTTTTTTTATTTTAGAAAGTAGCAAATATAAGCGAATATTAGCAAATATAAGTGAAATATTATAGTTAGGAAAATTATTCATGGCGACCCGTTGCCATAGCGATAGGGTAGGGGGCACGGTGACCCAGGGCATGCACAGGGGCATGCCTACGAACCAAAAGGCATGCCCCTGTCACCTGATTATCTATGCCTAATCACGTGAAAATAACGCCCTTAATTGGCTATTATCAAATGCAACAAAGTGACGAACATCATCCGAATTACCGAATTACTTTGATAGTATATAAAGTAAAGCTTGAACTTTCGTGTCTTACATTCACCGGATTCGTATTTGTGGCACCGGAAAAACAAATTAAAGAAGAAAAAAGAAGATCCGAAGAAACTTTAAAAAATGCGAATGAAAATGCTTGAAAAAAGGAAGAAAAGATGCAAGCAGATTTTCAAAAACAGATAAGTGATTTAGAAAATCCAACTTTTCAACAGTTGAAAATTTCCTTTTTTTATAACAATCTACACCGACACCAAGGTTTATAAATTCCAGTTTAAAAAACCAACGCTAATAGAAAAAAAACAGATCACCCAAAATTTTGTGTTCTAGATTCTAAAGTCTCAAGCATATTTAGGGTTTACCGGCAAGCACATGCAAATCTGAAGCGAGAAGGAACGTGTGACTCTAGCATGTAAATTAAGATAAAAAAAAAAAGTGCCAGCCCTAAGCTTGATTTCTATTTTTTTTTTTTTTTGACTTTTAAAAGCAGTAATAGAAGGATAGGTACATACTTGTCCAAGAAAATCCATTCTAGGCTGCAGATGCTTTTTTTAATCATTTTCGGGAAATACGGTAATAGAATGTTTACATCTGCAATTTCACAAATAAGGAATATTATATATTAATAACGGAATTATTTTACTTGCTTAAAGAAAGGCAAAGAATTTCTTAGAGTAGCAGAAACTGGATACTAACCACAGCAACTAAAAATGACTAAAAGGAGAATAGCGATAAGTATAACTATGCGTGCATATGTATATATATATATATGCACAGGTGTGTCTACATATTTTTATTGTTCTTGAGTCTAATTTAATCGTCTTTCATCTTTTTTTATCTCCCATATTTAGTTATCCATACTATTTATTTATTCCATACGTAGTTATTATTCATTACTGAGCCAAGTCGAATTTTTAAAGAGAATGAATGGCATAGCAATCGAATGATTCTCCTAAATAAGTCAAACATGGTTCAAAGCCAACCGGTTCGACGAGAGAGGCATAATTACGCGATTAGATTTATATTATATTGAGAGGGCGTAAGTGGTGTGAGATATCATGCTCGAATAGCTTAGTAGCAGAATAATCTTTCCTGTCTAAATAAGTTGAATGTAGGTTCAAAGCCGACCAGTTTAATGCAAGAAGCGTAATTGTTGAAATGGTATAATTAGAAAATGGCGTGAGGTATTATGTATAATAGTGGGGAGAAGCATAATTAAAAAATGGCATAAGTTATCATGTATAATAGTAGGGAAAGAATTAATAATCGTAGCAAAAATGTAAATTTTGATATTTAAAAAAAAAGTATTTAAACTTTGTTATTTCGACTTTAATAAAGATTCAGAATTCAATTTCACTTCTAAATAATTATATTTTTATTTTGATAAATTTTTGAATTCTTAATTATTTCTTGTGATCGCATATTTATTAATTAAAATATTTTCTGACTTTGATTATACATCTAATAAAAATTGCTACATTTATTTTTATCACGCATATATCGCTAACCCTCGCATTACTCTTAAATTATCTAACCTAACACACTTGTACTATTAAACCCAAGCCATTTCCTTTTATTAAATATTTCTAAAGGCCATTTTGGTATCATTGACATTGCTTCCTAAAAATAAAATCACATAAATTAGTTAAAGATATAAAATCAGTTTAAAATATTCGATACTATCAAATCTCTAAAAAAAATCACTAAATTAAAATCACAAATTCTGTCAATATGGAAATTCCCGCTGGTTTTGCTTTACCGCTTTCAACACAAGGTAAACGATGGACCGGCTTTTATCGTTCTGTAGAAAAAGGAGGAGGAAATCGATATATTGCAAAATGTAAATATTGTTTGAGTGAATTTAGTGGCAAGACTGATAGGCTTCATCAGCATGTCCTTCGGTGTAGTGATTGGCTACCTACAGAAAAGTCTGCTTATCTTCAGAAGTTTCTGAAGAAAGTTCCGCAACTCGTAAACGTACCCGTGATAATGAAGATGACCCTATTGAACAATCAAGTAGTGATAGCACACAACAGCCATCTACACCTTCCCAACGTCAAAGTACTCTTAACTGGTATACTCGACCTCTGCCCCAAGCACAATCCGAAAAACTTCATCAAAATTTTTTGAAAGCTGTTATATATGGAAATCACACCTTTTACATTGTCGAAAATCCATATCTCCAAGAATTTCTCTATGAATTAAATCCTTCTTACCACCTTCCTTCCCGAGATATGATAAAAGGGCGCCTTTTAACCAATATGTTCTCCAATCATCTTCAGGAAAAGTTAAATACTCTTCCTTCTCTTATAAACCTTACAATCTCTCTAGACAGGTGGACCGATAATTCTGGGAATTCTATCTACGGGTTTATGGTTCTTAAGGAGCGTCAGGAATTCGTATTGGATATTCTTGATCTGTCCGCACATCATCACACAAGCGAATTCCTCAAGAACAAAGTTAAAGAAGTCCTATCCTTGAATGGTATCCAAACATCATCCACCATCGCTGTTGTTACTGATAATGCCTCAAATATGGATAAAATGCGACGACTTCTTAATGTAAGTATATTAGAAATATAATAAAAGTTTTTGTTACAGTACTGTATAATCAGTATATATGCGTTTATCAAATAAATTTTGAACTTGTCATCTCATATATAAATGTAAATATTATACTTATATTATAAAATTTAGGAAGAGCACCATAATATAATCCCTATCCGTTGCTGCCTTCATGTTTTCAACTTGATCACTAAGGATATTGCCGGTTTTTCATGTGTTATTACCACTTGTAAAAAGAATCAAAAATTGGTTAATTTTTTTAATTCGTCGCACATATGGCGTCGAGAATTAAAAAACTGGCAAAATAAGAATGGAATTAACCACTTTTTAGCTACATTCTGTGAAACAAGATGGTATTGTATTCTCTTGCTAAAGTTTGCATGGGTGTATCAAATTACGAGCAAGGGTTCCGGCATTGCCTTTCATTGAGCGAAACTATGCATTCCAAATATCCTCATATTGAGAGTGCAGCGATAAAGAGCATCATCCGTGATAGATATCATTTTGCCACAAATGATACACTGACGAAAGTAATTAGGCCGATCGTTGATGCTATTGGAAGATTAGAGTCAAATGACTCTACTCTAGCTGATATCTTTAAAGAACTTATTAATATTCATCAGGAAATATCCCAGCTTGAAGTTCCTATCGATGGTTTTCAGGCTCATGCGCTTGCAGTTATTAACAAACGTGCAAGAGAGTTTGATAGCAACATCTATTTTATCGCATTTTTTCTTTCTCTAGCCCATAAGCAACTGGCCATATCTAAAAAAATGGATGCAGATAAAGTGATCTATGCTTCACTCGAATTAGCTAAAGTGTGGAATTTCAAAAAGAATGAAACAAGTTCTTTATATAAAGATTTAATTAATTATAAACACAATCATCCCCCATTTAATAACATACGGTCTTCAAAAACTCCGCGAACATTTTGGGCTGATTTCACCGGAAATGCACCTCAATTGCGCTGTTTTGCAATGAAGGTTTTTTCTATTGTACCTCACGGAGCTGGTTGTGAAAGACTTTTTTCGTCGCTTGGTTTAATTAAATCTAAAACACGAAATAAGTTAGCTCCAACTAATCTTTTAATAATTGGGCAGCTTAAAAATGAACTCCAAAAAAAAGCTCTTACCAAGTCTAAGAAACAAAGCGAAGCCATTTCTGAATCTTTAGTCAATGATGATAGAGATTCGGACACCTTTTTAGACGAAGAGAATGAACAGCCAGAGGAATTGAATGAGGAGCTTGAAGAAATTATAATTGATCAGCATGAACCATTTTTTTTAGAAGAATTATTCAATTTCTCAATGTTAGGGCAAGATCAAGAGGTACACGAAGATTTATTCCAAAGCGATCAACACGAGGGTGATTGGTCCATTGACGATATTTTTATTGAGAACCAATAAATATATATAAATACTGTATATAGAAGAATTTAATAATATTAAAAATAAAAAGTAAAAATAAAAAAAAAAAAATCTTTAATTATACTGTACTGTTGTATTATTTATATGTACACATATTATATCTTTATTTTACTGGAGTTGGATCTTTTTTTTAACGGGATATAGAGCAATAAAATTCAATTATTAAAAGAAAAGTCTAAATAACTTTAAGATAAATTAACTGAATTCTTACAATTATTATTAAATCGTGAAACACAAATTCGAATAACTTCAAGCCAAGTTGCGATATATATTCAAATCTGTATATCTGATTGGATGGCGTGCGATTTACTTATAGTAGCACTGCACGTGATTATATATAGAGGGGCATGCCCCGGGCACAATAAGAAGGGGCATGCCTCAAGCTGAGGGCATGCCTCTAGGGGCATGCCCAAATAATTTCGCGTGCCCCCTACCCTACATAGCGACCCTTATGATTAGCTAATCATTTTTAAGATCAGCAATCATATATAAACAATAATTATCCTTTTAATAATCATTTGTTTTTTTTTTGTTTGTACGCTTGTTTTTTTTTTTGCTTGTATGTTTGTTTATTTTTTCTTTTAAATAACTTTTTTTTTTTTTTTAAAATATAGTTTTCACCGTTGGAGTCATCACTGGAGCCGTCGTTAAAGCGTTGGATTAAAGCCATCGCGAAGTTCGGTTGGATTAAAGCCATCACGAAGTTGGGAACTTGTACTAGTTTTGTTGGTGATTTTAGGCTTTTTTTCATTCATGTGCCGTCATTCGTGGAAATTTCGGGAAAAGTATTTGCAAATGCACTTTGCAAAAATACTACATCGACTTTTTTGAATCTTGGACGTAAATCGGAAATATGTTATTTTATTTTTTTTTTTTGTTGTTTGATTTTTTTTTTCGCTTTACTTTCTTTGAACTAACACATTCTTTTTTTTTGTAGGTTAGGTTAGAACCGATTTCGTTGGTGATTCCAAGCTTTTATCATTTTGGTGCTGTTATTCATCATTGGGAAAATAAAAACATTAATAATCTGCAGTAATATTCAAATTTATCAAATAAGTGCAGAATTTTGTTTAAAAAATTGCAAAGATCATCAAAATTTAGATTTTTGCAGTTCTTCGCAGATTTTTTGCCAAAAATCTGTAAAAATATTTAAAAAGTATAATATTCGCAGATTATAATAGAATCAGGAAATTAATAATCTGTAGTGATTTTCAAATTTATCAAATAAGTGCAGAACCTTGTTTAAAAAATTGCAAAGATCTTCAAAATTTTAAATTTTTGCAGTTCTTCGCAGATTTTTTGCCAAAAAATCTGTACAAATTTTTAAAAAGTATAATCTTCGCAGATTATAATACTTACCTGCCAGTA
>QKWP01000777.1:204733-222019 GCA_003550325.1 Gigaspora rosea
ATCTAACCACCGTTAGATGCGTCTCGACGAGCTCTACAACTTTCAATTAGTGGACATGTATCGGTAACTTAGTAAGAAAAATAATTTTAGATGGAAGAACGCCACATTTCGCCACTCTCCAGTTGACAGGTGGATTATCAATTAAAAAAATATAAAAATTTGGCATCATGCAAAATTTTACTAATGAAATATACCTTTGGCTACTAAAATAAACATTCTTAGCTCTCAAAAATACATTATTTCAGTATATAATTATATTTTAAATAAGTTTAATTAGTGCTAAAAATTATAATATATTAGTAATATATTATTATATATAATTATATATTATATATGTATAATGTAAGACTTTGGCTTACCTCCCCTCCCCCCTATGATATTACGTAATATTTGTCACGGCCCTTAGCCAATTTGCATTAAATTTATTTGACATATAAATTAAAATAAGTTGTTTATAATAATAAAGTTTTACAATATATATTGCTTTAAAAAGATCAATTTTATATATAATCAAAGTTTGGCAGAAATACTATATATTTTTTTGGAATTGCAATAGGATTGCACAAAGAATTAGTAATTTTAATTGGTTGAATCATATATATAAATCATATGATATCAGTTACACAAAGTTGATTTACAATCTATAATATTTTATTTAAATTCAGAAATACTTTTAAGAGTTTAAAATAGTTAATAATAATTTTTTTTTGTATAATAATTTTTTTGTACAACAATATGAATAATTATATTATAGTCCGGTGCAAAAAGATTTGCATATTGAATAGCTATGATTCAAAATTTTTTTTTATAATTTAATTTTTAATTTTTTTGATTCAAAATATTTATTTACTATTCGGATTTATAAAAATAAAATTATTTTATTTATATTATTGTTAAAATAAAAACTTTTATTAATAATAACTTTTTTTAAAAAAAATTTACTATATATAAATTGTACCAATTTCTGTAATTGGCAATAGCTTTTGATCCACTGGTCCGTTTTGAATGATTTAACTGCCAAAATGCTCGTCTCAATGAGACGATTTTAACAAGCACAAAATCGTTAAAATCCAATTACAGGATCCCAAGATTGTTCAACTTTTTGTAATTTCAATAGTAATTTTAAGTAAATTTCTTTATCATTGAATAACTATTGATCCACTAGCCTGTTTTGAATGATTTAACTACCAAAATGCTCGCCTCAGTGAGACGATTCTAACAAGCTCAAAATCGTTAAATTCCAATCACAGGATCCCAATATCGATAAAGATTTGTATCATTTTAATCAAATTAGTTTATATATATAGCAATTTAATTAAAATAATACAAATCTTTATTGAATATTGNTATAGAACTAATTTGATTAAAATGATACAAATCTTTATTGATATTGGGATACTGTGATTGGAATTTAACGATTTTGGGCTTGTTGGAATAGTCTCACTGAGGCGAGCATTTTGGTAGTTAAATCATTCAAAACAGGCTGGTGGATCAATAGTTATTCAATGATAAAAAAATTTATTTAAAATCACTATTGAAATTACAAAAAGTTGAACGATCTTGGGATCCTGTAATTGGATTTTAACGATTTTGTGCTTGTTAGAATCGTCTCATTGAGACGAGCATTTTGACAGTTAAATCATTCAAAACGGACCAATGGATCAAAAGTTATTGTCAATTCTATAAGTTGGAGCATATAATAAATTTTTAATAATTTATTTATTATCTAACTTTAAAACTTAATTTTTTTTTAACCAGTGATCCAAATTTGCTCAAATTTTAACCACATGTTATTATATGTACATCAATGCACTTGCATAGTACAAACTTATAAAAATGCAAATTGGTTTCGAAAATGTTTAAAATAGATTTTTTTTAAAAAAAACCCAAATTTTTTTTAAAAAAATTCAAAAAGTTATGCATTAAAAATTATTAAAATAAATTGGTATTAAAATAATAAAAATCATATAAAAAGTTAGATTGAAACCTACTTTATTTAATATAAAAAAATTTTAAATAATTAATCAAATATCTTTTATTTAGTACAAAAATTAACAAAGTTTTTGGTGTGCAAATCTTTTTGCACTGGACCATATTATAATAACAAAACAAATATTTTTATACTTACTGACTATCAAATCTTTCTAATGATCCCTTGTACCAAATTTTTCACAAAGACCTGACCTATGAAAACTTTGGAGTTAATAATATTTTTGTACATAACAAAGACTTTATCTTAAACGACTTGGATAAAAGGTTTCAGATCAGATGTGAGAAAACTGAAATAGAGCTAAAAAAGAACTCTCCTTTTGGGTTTGGCTCTCCGGGTGGAAGACTTTGTTACTATAAAAGATATAGTAGGACAACAATCCTGAAGTTTTTTGTTAAAAGATACAGAAGCTTAGGCAGAAGTAAACTTTTGATCAGATATTTTATTCTTCAAAGTATAAAACTTACACCCCTTATAATTTGGTACCTCTGATATTTCTCTTTGGGCCTTTTGAAATTTCACTAAAAAGTAAAAAATCTAGCTTATCCTTTTCAAAAGATTAGCAATATTTACTTTGTCCAAATTGGAAAACACGCCTACTATTTGGGATCAAGTCACAAGTTAGTTTCGGGTAACTGAAATAAACAATAAATGATGCGTGAGATTTTTAGGAGGTTTTTTTAAAATAAAATTTCTTTTTAGAAAATTCTTTTAGGCATAGCCTCATATAGTTTTAGGTTCTTTTACTTTTCTTATTTGTACATATAAACTTAGATGAGTGTTTTATTGTTTAGTGTTATATAATTTTATAGTCTGTTTTAGATGCTTTGTTATAGACTCAAACTCTACTAAGTATTTACTTAGGTTAGACTTTGTCAAAACAGAATTTTCTTTATTTTTTCATTTTTTATCTTTTAATTTTGTTCATTTTTGGTTTGTCATTATAGGTTTTCAATGCTTTCCCTTTTTTTTGTATTCTCTTTTTTTTCTCTTCTGTCTTCTGATAGTTGGATTATTCTCACTATATGCTAGGTGAAAGGAATTTAAAGAGATTCTGATTTGATGAGGCTAGCTATAAGTTCTAATTCTGTTGGATTATTGCAACAAGGCACATTTGGGCACCTTTAAGGCAGCTGGGTGAAACTTAAAAAATTAGAAAAGTTATAGTAATAGATTTGATTTTGTAATCAGATTAACTTTACTATAATTATTTCTAATAAAAGTACTTACAAGTCCGTTAAAGAGAAAAAAAAATACTTACTAACTATAATAATAAAATGAAATTTAAGATTTTTTAAACATAAAAAAGTTTTTAAATTTTTGTTCAAACTTATTTTAAAGATACAAAAAAGTATCTTGTTTTAATAAATAATTTCAATTTCATTTATCTTTTTAAAAAAAATAGATCATAAAGGAATTATAACAGATTATAAATTTATTTCTTAGATTGTAATACAGGCAAATTTGTTTGCATAATTTTAAATTTTTAATAAAATCTTAAACATTAATTTTAGCTATATATTTTTTTAGTAAAAAATATAATATTTTTAAAATTATTAAAAATTTTGGTATAATAGAAGTTTAAACTTTTTGTTTTAGAGGCTTTTACTATAAAGTTTTTTTTAAATTTTCTTAAATTTTATATATTTCTATAAAAAAATTTAATTTTTACAAATAAATTATCAAAGTTGCAATAATAAAAGTTGTTTTTTTATATAACTGCGATATTGTTTTAAAAACTATAGTTCTAAAACTAAAACTAAATAAGATTGCAAAAAAATTGTGATAAAATTTTTAAAAAATTTTTCTATTTTTAGTTTATAAATGTACCCAATTGTAGTTGATCATTATTTATCGACTAGACTAGGTCAATATTTTAAAAATCAGCTTAGCCGGCTAAGTCAGAGTCGATCTTTTCAAGCCAAGCTTCGGAAATTATCAGAGATTTTTTAAGATTTTTGTCTCATATTTTATGTTTGTTGATTTTCTTTTCGGAGTTTTTCGGATCCTAATAAGTAAATGTAATACAGTAATAAAACTACTGAGCTGGCCTAATTTAATTGGTTATTGTGATTTTTAATATAATAATCTAACATAAAAATCGACTAAGTTGATTTTTTAAAAAATCGGCTGACTAAGCCAGCTAAGTCGATAAAAATCAACTAACGCAAATCGACTACAAACACTAACCCAAAGGTACATTTACCTGCATCATGTGACCTATAGATCGCTATCAAAATTCAAAACCCGCATTAAAAAGGATTTATAGTGATTTGCAATTATAAAAGAGACTAATAATTAAATGTATATGAAGATACAAAATAGACATATAATAGTTTTTACTCAATAAAGCCTAAGTCATTCGTGTATGAAGACATGATTACTCTTTATTAATAATAAAAAGTGGAAAGCACACTGATTCATAGTGCAATATCGGGCTATTTATACAGTTTTTATACATTTGATGGATAGGGATCTTCGCGACTAATCTTTAATTTCTTGCTAACACTAATTATATGGCTAATAATAATATAAATAATAGAGAGAATAGAGAAACAACTAGATTATAATATAAGAAGAATGTGAGTAGATATCGATTAATCTAATATGAAAGTTAGTGGCCAATACGGGTTTGTGCGACTGCCAGGTGTCAATCGAGAAAAATAAAACATACATTTTTGATTTGATGTAACGCGATCGGTAAAAATGATTGTGTAATAAATTTCTTTAGATAACTTCCTTTGTTAGTCTGCTTAATTCGCAAAATGAAATTTAAATTTGGCACGCCTCATTATTACTTTAACATATTTTTTGAAACTTTTAATTTTGACTTGGTTGCGCAGGTATTATACAACTTTATCCGATATTTGTTTAATTGTATGATAAGTTTTCTTCAAAAAAAATCTATTTTACATGCAGAGTTTTTTTTTTAATGATTTAAATAAAAAAAACCATTTATGCAATAAATATTTTTTTCATCAGTCAGTGAATATGTCACACCTGTTAATATATATGTATTAGCTTATAATAAAATAATAATAAAAACATATAAATTTACTATAAACTTTAAGTCCAAGATACTTTTGAACTTACATATTAACTTTTTTTTCAAATTTTGGGATTAAGCATATTGAAAATAGTAGATTAAGATCACTTAAATAATCATATCGGGTGATTTTTAGAATACCCTAAAAATTTTGGGGTAATGATCTGCATATATATAATAGTTATAAACTTATCTGTTTTCTAGTGTTGCGTTTTGCGTTCCCTTTCTATTATCAGATCGTATTCGTCTGATCAATAGAAAGCTTTTGATTTATTTCTTATTAACCTTCGCTTTGACTTTTGTAGCTGTTGCCAATTTTGCCATCACTTTTGGAGTTGCCTTTTCAAATTGCATTTTTTAAATCGTCGTGTCTTTCATACTTAAAAAAAACATAGGTATAATAAAAAAAATCGTTCACCAGGTTTTTTTTTTGTCTTGACTAGCATGCTTTGTTATTTGGTGCACAACACAAATTATTTTACATCAGAAAAGTTTAAAAAGCAAATCTGCGAAAAGTAATGATCTTTGCAGACTTATGTACGTACATATTTTTTTTTAAATTTTAAAAAAGTTTTTTTTTCGCATTTATTTATTTATTTATTTATTTTTTTTCTTTTAAAGCTTTGTTAGGAAAACTAGAGAAATTTGTACCGGGATTTCATGAGATAAGTAGCTTTTTTTTTGGTTTTTTTTTTTGAACTTTTACTAACTTTTTTTTTACTAGAATAAATAGGTTCTTTTTTTTCTTTGCATTCTGGAACTGGAACCCACAAGATAAGTTTTTTTTTTAATTGTTCGCTTGTTTTTTTTCATTGTTCATGTCTTACTTTTCTTCTTTTATGCTGTTCGTTTATTTTGCTGTTCTTTGGGTTTGTCATTCTTCAGTGTTATCGTTCTTTGGTGTTGTCGTTTTTCAGTGTCATCGTTTTTCGGTGGCGTCGTTTTTTTGTGTTCTCATTTTCGGTACTGTCATTTGTAAGCGCTTTATTTTGCTTGGAGCTGTCGTACTTTGATACTATTGCTTGAAATTGTCTCTGTTGTTGATGTTGGTGATGTTGCTTATGAATTGTGCCTTCATTTTGTTAACGTTGTTATTATTTTACTTTGTTGGTTTATTGTTACTAGGTTTGTTTCCTTTGGATATTGGCGCTATTTCGTTATTCTTGGTACTTTTTGTTGCTGTAACTCTCTACATCGTATTACTATTCTTTGGTGTCTTCGTTTATGGTTGTCCTTCTTTCTCGCTGTTGCTGTGTTATCCTTCGATTGGTAATTACCAGGTTTCTTTAATAGTGAGATTAGGGTAGGGCTAGAGGGAAGTTAGAGTTAATAGCAAAATTAGGATTAGTAGCGAAGTTAGAGTTAGTAGTGAAGTTAGAGTTGGTAGTGTAGTTAGGATTTGGGTTATTGGGTTAGGAAAGCACGGGATTAGTATAAGAGTTAGACAGGTTTAGTGTAGGATTAGAAAAGAGTAAATATACATCATGTAAATAAAATATATATGAAATAAATATATAGTATATTTAATAAATATTATTAAAAATAAATATAAAATTGTTTTTACAATTTTTTGGTCGATGTGAGCTGAAAATTTCTCCGGTTAAGATTAGCAATTCTTTATACTTAAAATCTGCAGAGAATTGTATATTTTAAAAATTTTCGCATATCTGCAAAATTTTTTTCTTTGCTGTGCAAATTTTTAATAATTGATTTTTTAAAAGATTTATTTAAAATTAATTAAACATTCGAAAGCTTTACTTATTTATTTGTTTTTATACGAATTAATATAATTAATAATACAATACATTTGTAAAAATAGAAAAAATTATTATATTATTACAAAGTAATAATAACAAAACCCGTCGTGTCCAGTATTTAGTTTTATATACCGGAAATAAAATATATAGCACAAACCACCCAAGCTAAATATGTATCGCAAAACCCAAGTAAATATATATACCACGAAACTCATGCTAAATACATATTACAAAACCCAAGCTAAATACCAACTAAATATAAGTCGCAAGATCTAAACAAAACTAAATATGTGCCGCAAGATCTAAACAAAAGCAAGTGTGCATCGTGAGATTTAAACAAACTAAAAAGTTAAACTTTGTAAAGTTTAAATTTTTAAGAAATTTAAAAAAAAATTTTTAATTTAAAATTAACTTCACTTACTTTTTATTAAATTCGATTCTTTCTAAAAAAACTCATGGGTTTTGAGGTAGGCTCATGGGTTTTATTATATTCTCTAGAAGAGACAACAAATTTAACATGTGATTTTGGGGTACATTTTTTATTTACATCCAATCAACATGTGACTTTTTGCAGATCATTGAATATTTTGGCAGATCAAAAAAGGCCCTAATTCCAAAAATCAACCGATATGTTTGCCAATTTTCTTAATAAAAAATTTAAAAAGAAAAAAAATTTCTAGTTTTAAAATCGTAAAAATTTATGCTGAACACTGAAACTAATCACATGATATATTTGTAGCGCAAACGAATCAGATTTCAAGATCGGGCGTAACATAAAACAAAACGCCGCCCACAACTCTAACCTGACATGAACTTTATAACCTGCAGAATTTTATGGCGATACTGGAGAAGATATTTGGGACGGGATTTGGGATTTAGCCAGAGTTTGGGATTTGGGATTTGCCATTTTTGCAATATGGAATTTCAAGTATAACCCATTTGTCCCGAGTTTTGCCATCGAAGAATTGGTATGCTAATCACAGTTCTTAGAGCCAATGCTTTCCAAAAAAAATAGAACATTTGAGAGATAAAGTGATAAAAAAGGCAAACATTTTTTCAGTTTTTTTTACGAAAGGGAACTTTTGACATGTAAATCATGAATACAAAAGCCTAGTGAGATCCTGGCCAAGTGGTAGTATGAACAACTCTTGACATGTAAATCATGGATAGAGCATAAATGAAATCTTAGTTATACCATGCGCGACCCGCTTTTTTTACTAAGCTTCTAAGTTTCTTATAGCGATTTGAAACCACGATATTCTTTATAATTCTAATGCTTTAAAAGGTAAATCTCGAATTTAAGGATGTGAACTACCCACAAACTCAAAGGCATTTTACAATTCAAGATTAGCAAGAAACGATCGTTCAAATTAACTATTTTTGAAATCAATTTGGTTCACTAAAAATTATTATACGACAGGGTGAAACCCGCGATGGAAACCCGTTACTTTATTGATGCAGATTATTAACTAATAAAGTAGTAACTAACTTTAGTTACTAGCAGAGATTTTTTTCGATTTTTAACAGCTGCCCTACCTTGTTTGGTGCATTGGGGTAGTTCGGATTTGCATAAGGAGAGGATCTTCCTGCGTTGCGAATACAAAAGTAAAATTGTAATTATTAGCAAATCCGAACTAACCAAACAAGGTAGGGCAGCTGTTAAAAATCGAAAAAAATCTCTGCTATAGCGATAGTAACTAACCTAAACGTAACTATTTCTGTCGCGGGTTTCACCCTTTCACTCGACATGTTTCAATTTTTTAAATCACTATAACTTTTATACAAGAGGTTTTCAAAAAACTGACTGGTAATTTTGTAGAGCAATATTAATTCTTTGAAAAACTTTCGAGTTTAGTACAGAGATCTCGACATACAACGTGAACGTAATACTGAAAGGTTATTATCTGTTATTCCGAAAGGTCAATTTCCCGAATTACTGAATCCACAATTTAATAATCCCGAAGTTTACTATTTCCCTCACCACTTCTGATTGGTTCTATTAATTATTCACATATCAGGTATCTGAATGCTATTGTAAAAAAAAAAAATTATAAAAAAATAAAGAAACATTGGTAATTTATTTTTTATTATTAATTGTAATCAATTTTATAGTACTCCGATAGTGTAGTGAAGTGGTGGGGACAATTAGTAAACCAATAATCAGCTAATAATCCCGAATGTGAATAAATATTGAGATATTAATAATTTATTTATTCACATTCGGGATAATAACCTTTCAATATTACAGTATTACGTTCATGTTGTATTGTTTTATATATATAATTATCAATTTTAAATAACTTTTTTATACAAGCAATATTTTAAAAATCTGACCAGTAACTTTCTTCTTTATACCGTAATAAGCTCTACAAAATTTCCAATTAGCTTTTAAAAAATATTGCCTCTATAAAAAATTGATGAATTTTAAAGTTACACCTTTTTATTGTCGAGTAATAATATGTTTCCAGCAACATAAGTTTTTGAGATCAAAACTTTTTGGTAATATATTCTATGTGATATCAGATATCTGATATAATAATAATTTTAATCCCAATATCCGTAAACCCTTATTTCTAAAAAATTTAATATTACATAAATTTCTTGCCATTGCAAGTTGGTTGAAAATTAATTTAAAATAAATACAGTTCATTTTTGATGAATGTTTTTTTTTTTTAAATAAAAAGTCTTTTTTTAAACTAGTTATGATAACTTGTTAAGCTTTTTTTTTTTTACTTTGACAATATATGAAGCGATAATGTTGTTACGATTGTAATAATAAAACCAATGTCAACCTTCAAATAATGCGGTTTTAGTAGATTTGATGATGAGCTAATTAAGGTTTTTGGATCTATTATTGAAGGTCTATATGGATTTGGATTGTCTAAACTTGTGTATCTAAATAGTATATTAAAATTCAATTAGAAGTTATTTTTTCATAAATGAATTTTTAAAATAAAAG
This sequence comes from Gigaspora rosea, assembly GCA_003550325.1. NCBI lineage: Eukaryota > Fungi > Glomeromycota > Glomeromycetes > Diversisporales > Gigasporaceae > Gigaspora > Gigaspora rosea. The sequence continues at coordinate 214,486 of QKWP01000777.1, forward strand.
AAAAATTATTTAATATATACCCCATAGTTTCCATTGTTTTTTTCAATTTAGGTCCAATACCACTAAAATTTCCAGTCGCTAAAGTTAAACTACTAATAGTAGTTCCGTTCCTAGCTTGCGCTCCCATAAGAAAGTCAGAAGTATCAATATAAGTTGACTGATCTACATGACTAATACTAGAACCTTGCCTGAAGGGATTAAAAGAAGTTTCCAATATTAACGTATCATTAGATTCTTGTAGCATGTATGCAAGTGACCGTGAAGTCTGTGATACTAAATACATTCTTCTTGCTAGTAAAAACTGCTTCGATCTACCAAAATTACTATCAAAATCGGCCTCAGTTCCTGAACGTCCCGAGAAAAATTTATTTAATTCATCGGTAACGCCTGAAGTTTTTGTACCGTTTTTAAATATCATATATTTATCAAACGCCCATTCATAAAATCTTATTTTATCATTGGGTTGAGGATCGGGCGAATTTAGATCGAATTCAGCGTCTTTCAATGGATTTACGGCAGGCATTGGAGTTACCACGCCAGGTATATATTCTTCCCAACTAGATCCAAAACCAAGACCATGAAATAACTCATGAAGCATTACATAAAGAAAATCATATTGATCAGGTCTTATGGGTGGATCACCGGTGAACCAATATGCTATATCCGAGTTAAACATAGCAAATATATCGTAGTCTGTATATTTTGGGTGGGTAGGAAATTGAAATTGTTTAACTAAAGCTTGAGGGTATAATCGTTGAGCATTATCATCATCTTGCATTAATATCCAATTTGCTGGCGCAGCTTGTCCTGAAACAATCATGTGATTAAATAATGAAATAATGAAATAATGAAACAAAATGTTATATTTTATTATATTATAATAAATTATTATTATTATAACATTGACTTTTTTTTACATACCTAAAACAATCGAATTAGGACAATTTGGGACACCATTACAAAATGATACATAAGAAGCATTAAGAGAAATTCGACTATTTAAGATAAAGGTTGACGAAATCATTTGAACAGCAGTATCAAAAGCGGTTTTGACTTTTTTACATATAGTATCATTAGCATTACAAGTCAAAGTTATATCAAACATGTTATCATTCGGTTTCGTAGCTCCCAAATTCTTTGTTAGTGATTCCTTGACCATACGACAACTTTGGTATGTTAAATTTCTTGGATTATATGGGTCAGGAACAAAACATTGTGCTGAAATTATTGGTGGTAATGTTAGTATATAAACTAAAGGTATTATGAATAATAAAGTATTAAAATTTATTTTCATAGTTTATTTTTTTTAAAAAAATTCAATTATCAATAAATAATTTGGGATATCGATTGATCTCGCTGGGAAAGAAACTAAATTTTACTAAAATAGAAAAGAAAGAAGAATAAATATTTAGCATTTTTTAGATTTGCGTTTCGGATGTTCAATAAAATGCAATAAGTAATAATTACCATAAATGGCGCCAAGAGAGTACACAAATAATGCAATACATCTTTTTACTGCGGAAAAAAAAATCACAGGTTTGAAACATATTTAAAAAACATTTTGCCTAATAGTAGAAATCAATTTAATTATAAAAGACTTTTTGTAAATCTTCTTGGCTTCTTGGTTTTCTTGGCAGATAATTGCGAAAACAGTGATAATAAACAAATTTGTTACCTTCTCACGGGTATCTTTATCACGATGCAAAGAGGTCGCACAAAATCATGTCGTTTGCCAAGACGTTATTATCCGACAGGTCCTATGTGCGCAATGGACGTTTTTTGTATATATTATTCGATCACTTTCTAATCGTGTGATAACTCAATTTTCTGATTTTATTTCTTTTTGCGTAACACATAAAATTCATAGTGAAAGTTAAGGAAAAAAAGATTTAGCGAAGGAAAAAAGTAAAAAAAAGTTAAATGAAAAAAATGATGAGCGAAAGTGGAAAAGTAAGCGAACGTAAAAAAAGAGTAAAAATGAGTCTAATGATTAGAAAGACTGATTAATATATACGAAAAACGACAGTGCTTACGTCGGACCTTACGGATAAAAATGTTATCAGTTAAGTTGTAATGAAACCTGATTATTCGTAGGGAACAATATAAATCACGTGGATTTGCCACGTGATTTATATAGTAACCTAGCGATAAATCAGTTATCATCCACAACCTAACCAATAACAAGTACTTAAACGTTAACAGCTATATAGTAGCTATATATTACTTTTAAAATCTGAACCTTTTTTTTTTTATAATTAATTTGTTAAAAGAAATATAGGATACGTATCAGGTATACTAAATTATAGTATAGTATCACAATGTTAAACTATTGATTAGAGACTCGTACGTTTAATGTATGCAATTAACAAAGATTTTTTATTGCATAAAATTTATAACTTGCGATTTGTTGTTTATCATGGGATCTGCCTTAAAATGGAAAAAATGCACATCATTATGGATATAATCAATTGGTCATAATGCATTTGTGGTACGCTGGGAGATCTACCATTCATACTGATTTTTTTTTACCCAAATTTCCGGTCGGATGCGTCGGATCTAGCTATACGGCATTTAGTTAGCAGTTTCTATAGCAAAATTATCATCTAGGCATTTTTTACTTGTAAAAATGTTTTAGCAAAATTGATCAGTTACCCGGAAATTTTGTGACCTTTCTTCTAATAGATAATAATAAATTGAATAATTTTTTTTTCTATTTACTAATTTGAAACATAGTTAAATACAAAATAAAAGCTTACTGTATTTTTTAATTTGTCTTTCCAAATTCATATAATTAATATAATTAACCCTATGTAATGTCAGGCAAACTGAATACATAAAAAGAAAATACGTTAAACCCACATTTTAAAACTCCAGTTGTCGTCTTTCACACAATTTTCCAAGCGTAATCTTCAAAAAAAAACATGGAAACGTGACGATAGAAAAATTAGCCAATAGTTAATCATAATTGACGTAACAATTAAAAAAAAAATCCAAAACAAGCGTTTGTTTTAAAAATATCATCTATTTTTCAAAGATTTGCATAAAACACTATCTTTTGTGCAAGTTTTCCCTAAAATTTTTGATGGAAATCGTCAGAGTTAATCTCGATATTCAATATAAATCTGTATATTTAAAGAAAAAAAAAAATCATTATTTGTATAATTCTAATTTAAATTCGAATTGCTTGGTAACTACGGAACAAACACTTTTTGAGATAATTTCTCATATTTCATTAGGTTTTCGTCAAAGTTTCGATTTTGAGTTTCAACGTTTCGCCAAAAGATTTCATCTTTTGTCTTTTTTTTTTTTTTTGCTTAGGTTTTGCATTTCACCATTTTGGAAATAGGTTTCTATTGATACTTAAAAAAAAATTTTTTTTTTTTTATTTGTGAGATAAACTCAATATGCAATTTAAATAAATCTGGCTAAGCCAGATGCTTGCACCTTACTTCACAACACCCAATGTTATTCAAATGAATGACATAGCCGTGATCAGGGCTGAATATGAAAGTACTTTGTTTTATAAGGAAAGCATAGGTACACCCCACCTTCTCCAGCTTACTCCTTTAAAAAACAATTTTAGTAAGATATAATCCACACCCAACGTTATTCTTTTGAATAGCATAGCCATGCCCAGGACTCCTGTTTCCTGAATATGAAAGTATCTTGTGGTATGATAAGAAGAGCAAAAAGGTATTCCAAAACCTCCAGAATTAGTAGACTTTATAGGACCCCGGACATCTCTAATATAGGTCATAAATGATCTGCATAAATTTGGAGGTTTTTGCTACCCCTAAAATCAAGTAAATTTGCTGAAAATTCAATTATTACATATAACTTTTTTAGTAATTTGCTAAAAACTAAATTATCACATCTATTTTTATAAATCAAAATAATATATATATTTTTGAGTGCTGAACAAATTTTCTTAGAGCATAAAGTTAGAGAATCATAGAATTTTTTAGTATTTTTATTAATAAAATTATATAAAATTATATGATTCTCCAAATTTTACTAATTGATTCTAACATTGTGCCCTAAGAAAACTTGTTCAGCACATAAAAATACATCATTCCGGCATATTTAATTTTATATTTTTTTTAAAAATTTAAGAGAAGATACTTAATTCAAAAAATCCAAAATTAAGCATCTTCTCTTAAATTTTCAAGAAATATAAAATCAATATGCCGGAATAACATATTTTTATGTGCTGAACAAGTTTTCTTAGGGCACAATGTTAGAATCAATTAGTAAAATTTGGAGAATTATAATATTTTATATAATTTTATTAATAAAAATACTAAAAAATTCTATGATTCTCCAAATTTTACTAATTGATTCTAACATTGTGCTCTAAAAAACTTGTCCAGCACATAAAAATATATTATTCTGGCATATTTATTTTTATATTCTTGAAAATTTAAGAGAAACTACTTAATTTTGGATTTTTGATCAAAAAAATTCAAAATTAAGCATCTTAAATTTTTAAAATCATAGTAGTACAAAAAAAGAGATAGCTTTATTTTTGGGTATGATTCTTGCAAAATGCAGATAATTTGCTAAAAATAAAATATTACATGCATAAAATTGCTGTAATTTGCCAAAATGCTTTATATAACCTTTTTTAAAATTAACCTCAATTTGCTAAAACTTAAATTTGGACCTTAGACCAAATTATCTGCAATTTGCTAAAAAAAAATATGACATATATTATAGATGTCCGGGGTCCTGACTTTATGCATCAAGAAACCGTCTCCAGAATCAGTATCCTTATAATCACCAAAGACACCATGCAGCTAAAAAAGTAGTGAAGTTGGTCAAGAGTCCAGAAAATACTGTAAAATTATTTACCTTTGTCTATTATACATAGCTACAACATTATTTCACCCACTTATGTTGTATTTCTTCAAGTCCTGTAAATTTTTAGGTGCTACATAGAGCCAATAAAATTGTTTGTTTTGATATCGACACAGATCAGCCTGACAAAGAAAATAAAGTGAAAAAAAAGTAAAAAGCATCAAAGATACAAGAAACGAGCATCTAAACCTACCTTGGGGCATTAACAAAAAATGTCAGAGAGGCAATTTTACTATATATAACAACTCTAACTTTGACCCCAGACTAACCCTTACCCTAGCTCTAATCAAAAAGTCAAAAACATATGACCACACATAGTTTTAGATGTACTCCAAAATTGTAAAAGGCATAAAGTACTAAAAGTACAAGTATAAAAGTAGAGTATAAAAAGTGTAAAATGTTATACTAAAAACAATAAAAACATACAATATATAATTACCTCTTCATATTTTATGCTTTCACAAAAACAATCAGTTTCTCTAAAAACAAAGAACCTCATATGGATCATATGTATTTACAACTATATATCATGATATTCAAGTTCCAATTGATATATGTAAAAACACTTTTATAAAGGTCGAATATACTAAACTTATTATAATTTTTATGATACTATGGTGCAGATCACGAAAAGCCATCAACTTTTAACTATAAAATTTTTAAACTTTTATAATTTTTTAAAATAAAATAAACTAAAAAAAAGTTTTTGTATATTTAATAACTTTTTAATTAAACTATCAAATCCAAAAAAAGTTTTAGTATTTTTTATTTTAAGAAGTTTATATTAATTTAAAGTTATATATAATTTAAAAATTTGGCACTTATATATAAAAAAATATAACAAAATTTAAAATTTTTATTAATAAAATTTAAAGTTATATTAAATTTTTCTGCATTTTTATTGGTCAATTATGATACACTGCAGCTAAAAAATTGGTGCCTATATATAAAATTTGTTGGCTTTAAGTGATCTCCACCATAGCTACAACAAAGTTATAGGCATACTAAAAATAAAAAAAAGCAAATCTATTGAGAAGTAAATACTATTCAATAAATTTTCTGAAATTGAAAATATAGACAAAATCTATAGTTTAGCTATATATAATAAAATCCTAATTCCAAAAAAAAAATATCTTTGTTTTAACTAAATTTTTTTTAATAAAAAAAATTTACTTTCAATTAAGTTTTACATATTTTTTTAAAAAAAAAGAATAAAAAATAATTTATAAAAAAATTAATTTAAAACCTACTAAAGATAAATCAGAGTACTTAGTACTTCAAATATTAATTACTAAGGGAGCCTACTTTTATCACCTGATTTTCTAGGGGGGGGGTCAAAAATTTTGGAAATTATATATAAGACCTGATAATTTTCATATCTGGGGGGGGTAAGGGCTACTAATAAACTAAAATCAGGTGATAAAAGTAGGCGCCCTAAAGCTATTGTAAAGAAATAGTATGCCTGGTAAGTTGTACCATTAAATTATTCTTTATAAAGTTGCTATATAAAAATTATGATTTAGGTACTATGTACTGTAAATATTGACAAAAAAATTTATATTAGGCTGCACAAAATTATATACTTGGTTTTTATATTATCAGATAATAATAATGAATTAGTAACTTAGTTGTACAGCTTTTTTTTTATAATAAAAAATTTTTTAAATATAGCTATATATATTATGAGCTAAACACAGCTAGAAATGTTATGGTCTGGCAAGGACCATGATCGAACCAGGTTTTTTGAACTGGTCTAGGCGGTTCTGGGTCCATAAATTATAACCGGTTTAAATAAGTCAGTCCTACCTGATGTGATAAAAAAGTTATAAAAATATCAATCAAAAGCGAAATGTACAGGGAACAGTTACACAATAATACCTTTATCAATATCAACATTTTAGCAAAATAAATCAATATAAAAGTTTTATTTTGTATTAAACGCATTTAAAAATCCTCTAACCCAAAATTAGGTTTCATGTATGATCTTATTGCTAAATTGAATAAGGTTCCAAGTTTTAATCCAAATCGACAGGTTTTTAACAATTCAAACAAGAGTTCTTATTATTGTTTTATGTAATCATTTTGATTACATGTAATACCTTATAAAGAATCGCTTTGAAATTCGATCAAAATTGAATTTATTAGATAGACTAAATCTATTTTATAAATTTCTTTAAAATTTATAATTCGAACTTCCAATTCAAGAATCTGATTTGATGCTATTTTTGCTTATGTTTCTCATAAAAAAAAAAGCTATTTTTAAACAAAAAAAAACCTTAAAAAGGCATGTTCACGTATTAAATAACCTTTTGTAATACTTCCAAGTATCAAATAACCAACTTGAGACGTAATACTTGTGAAATAAACACAGGTCGAATGCATAACTATCAGGATATGCCTATATAATCCTATTATTATACTGATATGCATATCGGATAATATAGAAAGGATGATATCAGTAAAATAACAGATATCAGTATTAGGGCAATATAAAGGTAAGATATTAGATATAAAATAATATACTTTTTGTTTACTAATATTATTCTGATATAAATATCGGGTTACTATAGAAGGGATAATAATGGTAAACTAACAGGAGCCGGCATCAAAGCAGGATATCGGTATGTATAAAGGCAAATAGCAGTATATAGTTTTTCTTTTTTTTATTATTCCGATA
>QKWP01000778.1:3701-17468 GCA_003550325.1 Gigaspora rosea
TTTTCGTTAAATTCATATAAATTTTGACATGATTGACTTTTTTTAATTATAAATGAAAGTCGAATTACATAATAAAAAATCAAGATAATGTAAAAAGAAAAATTACATGAGGCTGCGTAGAGCCAACACGTCACGAGTTTACCCGATAGTCACCTGCTGTCTTTAACCAATCAATATCGTGAAATTTGATTGATCCCGGATCAGTCCGAAAATCAAAACAAATAATTAAACTCAAATATCTCAAAATAAAATATATGTAAAAATGGGCCCTTTTAATTGAAGACACTCCATATATCAATAAAAAATGAGTAAACAAAATGCACAGCAAACACGGTACGAGGGCGGAGAAACTTTAGCTGGAATTCCAATTCACAATGATATTATTTTGGAATGTGATAATGGGTTAACGGCTATACTTTAACAAAGCTTATCAAATAACCAGCATATACTTTATACCTAATGATGTAAGTGATACTACTGAGTATGTAAAAAATGTATCTACATATATTCTATATATTTACGGTACTTTGATTAATGGCCAAAAGGCTAGAGTAGATATTACAGGTATTAAACCTTTTTTTGATGTTGTTGTTCCGGATGGAAAACCACTAACTATATTTAAAGTAGATTAGTTAAAATCGTGTCTAAAACTCTCAAAAGTACATCAAAATTTGGAACCAAAAGTATTGATGCTTTTCCACTTCGTGGTTACCATACAGAAAAAAAACCATATATACATGTAATAACATGGAATCAATATGACCAATATAATGCATTGAAAGCAGTTTGCGAGTCTGGTATAAAAACAGCATCCGATGATCTAAATTGTAAGTACTACTACCACTCTACTACCGAAAAATAGCCCGTGAAAAAAGATTACCCCTCTCCAGTTGGGCAACAATATGTCATTACACATATGATGGGAGCATATTTCGAGTACCTATAGATGACTATAACTCAATTAATGAAGATAAATATAAAAATCAATCAATTGCTTTAGTTCTCACACGAGATAAAACACTTGTTCTTACTTGGATATAGAAACATATAGCAGTCGTAAAATGGGAGACCTACTCGATGCAAAAATAAGAAAGTTCGAGTATTTATGATATGTATGACAGTATATTAGAAAAATGATCCCATTCATTAATACAAATATGTTTAGTTAATGTAGAGACGAAACCAGATCCCAACTGGATCACAGTAATATGTGGGAATCAGACCAATTTGCTGAAGGCATTTGCATTGTGTTGGAAATATTTAGCTCCTGATATACAGATAGGTTTTAACGATTTACAATACGACTGGCCTTTTATTATAGAAAAAGCCAAAGGTTTAGACATTCTTGAATGGATGTATAATTATATGTCACCTGAACCATCAAACGTTGAAGAAATTATAAAATGGAGATATCAGGAAAGTGAGATAAAGATAGCTGATGGAAAATTTTATTCGAAGTATCTCAAAATCCCAGGGTATATACCTATTAATGTTCGTGTTTGCTTCAAAAAGATATATCTAAAATCAAAAGCAAGTTCACTGAAATATTATTTGGAAAAATGTGGATTGGGTAGCAAGGTGGATATGCCAATGACTACTATGAATAAAAGATATGAAAATGCAATACTTCACCTTTCTGATACATCGGCTAAAAATATATGTGAAGTTGCGAATTATTGTGTTATAGATGCATTGCGATACCAAGAGCTTATGGTTAGGCATAATGTAATCAATGACTATAGAGAAGTAACATCTATTGTATATATGTCCCTCTCTGATTCTTATTATTTTGCAGGGGGTGTGAAAGTATGTAATCTTTTGGGAGCTAAAGCTTGGAGCAGTAATATGTTATGTAGTATGATTGCTTCGAAAAATACAGAATCTGGTAAGTACCCAGGAACTTATGTTATTACACTAATAAAAGGTCTCGAAAACAACCGCTCAGTAACAGGCTTAGATTTTGTTTCTCTATACCCAAATCTTATGATGGCTTACAACCTTTTACCAGATAAAATTATACTATCCCACGAAGAGGCGATAAATGTAATTCATAGTAGAAAGAAGACCCACATGATTAGGGCAGTATCATTAATCACCTGATTATTTTTTATCAGAGGCCTACCCCCTCCCTTTTCCTTAATATATATATAGTCAGGTTCTTATATATAATTTCAACTTTTTTTTACTCTATCCCTCTCTAAAAAATCACCTGATTTTTGTTACTTCCCTTAAGTTTCTATTCAATAGTCAAACTATAGAAGCTTGGTCCATTCGCTACAATAACATACCTGAAGAAAAGGGTTTATATGCTAGAGTATTGGAGAATCTATTTAATAAACGAAAAGAAATAAAAAATGCCTTAATGAATTGGATGAGAAAAGCTTTGAATATAGTTGCTTAGACTCAAAACAAAAGGTGGTAAAATTATATATGAATACATTTTATGGTGAAGCGGGTAATAATCTCTCCCCATTCTATCAACTGCAGTTAGCGGGTGGAGTTACTTTTGCTGGACAATATAGTATTAAATTTGTTAGAAAATTTGTTGAAGACAAAGAGTTCGGTGTTAAATATGGAAATACCGATTCTTTATATGAGGTGAAATCAATAGAAATGGAACAAATCTATCTAATAAATTTGTCCCATTTCTATTGACTCCACTCCATATCTCACAAGTCCAGAAAAGTGTTTTCAGGAATGTGATTGAAAATATAAATTAGATCAACTCTCACAAAAAGAGTACTAGGAGAAAATGGTAAAAATACCGTATTTCTGCGACATGTGTACCCGGGGTATTTCCATAGATCATGTTATGTACCCGGGTACTCATGTGGGAGGGGTACACTATACTAATAGTGGGTACATATGTCGATTTTTTTTTTTTATTGGTCAAACGTGACCACACTGCCAATTTCCCAATTTTACACTTATACATGCGATGTGTTACTACGAGTCTATGAGTCATAACATTATAACATATAAAAGACCTTCTAGACTATTGTAAAATTATCAATCGCTAACGTACCTACAATATATTTATTTCAGTTTCTCTTGTTTCCCGGTACTCTTATACCCTGACCACGAATATGGTCTTTGATTCTGTAACCCGAGTATAATGCATGGTGACCCATGACTATGATATCAGTATTTAAAAAAAAAAAAAAAAAAAAAAAAAAAAAAAAAAAAAAAAAACGCGCACTATATACAAACTTTTCAGCACTAAGAATGTCTTCAAGAAAAAGCAATAACAAGAAACGTGCCCGTATTACCAATAAAAGCCGTCGGTCATGGACTGTCAAAGAAAAACTCATGATCATTTGTTATTATGAGCAGACTAACAATGTGAGGGCAACTGCAAGACGATTTGAAATAGAACCAAAGCAGGTTCGCGATTGGGTTAGCAAAAAGGATGAACTTTTGAACACTGCACCATACCTTTTAACTCTTAACCATGGTAAACAGGCCCAGTATCCAATGTTGGAAGAAAGGCTGGTTGAATGGATTAATGGTCGCCGTAATGAGCAAAATGCTGTCACCCAAAACATGGTTGTAAAAAAAGCCAAGGCATTGGCTCAAACTAATGAATTTAAAAATGTTTATCCTGACATTGGTAACTGTAGATTTTCCATAAGCTGGTTAAGTCGGTTCTTGTGTCGCCATAATTTTTCGAACCGTAGACGTACAACAGTTGCTCAGCACCTTCCAGCTGATCTTGATGCAAAACAAACTGAATTTTTGAGTTACATTTTGTTTAAACGCCGGGAATACAATTTTCCTATTAATCTTATTGGGAACATGGACGAAACTCCTCTATCTTTTGACATGCCTAGCCCGGTTACTATCGAAAAACGTGGGTCTAAAACGGTGGGTATCAGAACTACCGGGCATGAAAGAACAAACTTTACAGTAATTCTTGGGTGTCTCGCGGATGGAACAAAGCTTCCGCCAGTGTGTATTTTTAAACTAAAAAATATTCCCCGTGAAGTGTTTCCTCAAGGTGTAGTCATAAGAGTGAATGAAAAGGGATGGTGCAATGAACATGAGATGCACTATTGGATTAATAACGTTTGGAACAAACGTAGTGAACTGGTAAAACCGCAGTCCCTTCTCGTCTTGGACTCCTTTCGGGGTCATTTAGTAGATTCTGTCAAATATCTTTTTAAAGAAGACAACACTCACCTTGCAGTAATTCCGGGAGGGTTAACTAGCAGACTCCAACCCCTGGATGTCTCAGTTAACAAGAGCTTCAAGAGTAAGGTATATAGTATAATAAAAATTTTTATTTGTATTACTGGTAAATACATATTAGTGATGCATAACAAAACTAAAAGTTTCGTTATTTTTAGGTTCGTCGCCGTTATGATGCATGGATGTCTGAAACGATTCATCAATTAACACCAGCTGGACGTTTTCGAAAGCCATCGTATGCTACACTTGCTCAGTGGGTAATAGATTCATGGGAAGAGGTTGATACTCGCTTGATTATAAAAGCGTTCAAGTGTTGTGGTATCTCGGTTAAAATGGATGGAACAGAGGACGATCTGGTTTTTGATTATGACGAAGTAAATGAGAATTCAGCAAGCGAAAATGATAAAAATTCTGAGCCAATAAATTTTGATGATACTGAGGGTGAAGAGTACGAAGAAGTCGAAGGTATCAATAATGTTTGGGAATAGAATTCTAGATTTTTTTGTTTTGGAATAGAATTCTAGATTTTTGTTTTTTTTTGATTCTAATAATTTCTAGATATGATAATAAAGTTTTGAGTTCATAGATATTGGCAATTAAATCGAAGTAAAAATAAAATACGATGTGTTAATTACCGTATATATTTGTTGCAAAATTTTTTTTTGCTATTATTATGTTACCTATTTAAGTGGGCTTCGATTAAAATTTACTGTGCAGATACCGCGCTGGTTAGAATTAAGGTGATATATCAAATAAAAGCCATGTTACCTCTGATCTTGAAAGTTGATTGGCTAAAAATTTTTATTTATAAGTTTTCCGGAGGTAGGGTACAACTCCTGGGGGGGTACACATGTCGAAGGAGTACCGTGATTAATACCCGGGTATAAATCACGATTTGGCGTTCAAAATTGCCGCAGGGTACAGCCCACAGGGGGGTACACATGTCGCAGAAATACGGTATCTATGGGAGTGATGGCAAACCTCCTTAATGAAGTAAATATTGAGCTTGAAAAAGACAATGAAATGCCTTATCTTAATATGGCATATAAGGAGGTCTTATTCCCCGTAGTATTTACAGAGAAGAAAAAATACTATAGTCTGGAGCATAAAAATAAGCCAAACTTTAATCTGGGTAAGCTTTTCATTAAAGGGGTAGATATTGTAAACAGCGGTCAATCTAAGCTCTTTTGCAATATAGGAAAAGAAATCATGAATAAGAGTATAAAACTTAATAATGAAAACACATTACACAGGATTGTTGAGAAAATTCTTTGGAAAACTGTGGAAAACCTCTCTAAGTTGAATTATGATGAATTTATCTAAACATGTACCTGGAGACCTAAAAAAGAGGGCAAGCGAGGAAATATTCCCATAGAACAATTTGTTTCACAAATGAAGGCGAAACACGCTCTTGAAGTTATAGAGAATCAATGGCTTATAAAGAGAGGGTTACCTACTAATAAATATTTTTATAAGGTTCCTAAACCTGGTGAGCGATTTAGTTATATTGTAGTGGAACCTGAAGAAATATATGACGAATTTGGAAAAAAATATCACAACAAAAGGGTGACTGTATGGAATATGTAGAAGTGGTGAGAAAATTTAACAAAAAAATCAATATTGATTATTATACTGAGAGTTTATTTGCTTTTTGTGCCCGTTTTATAAACTATGATGAGGAATACCAACTATTATCTGAAAATTTGTTAAAAGCCTTGGAACGTAAAAAGAAATCAAAAAAAGTTAATAATTTAGATGATGATGGAATAGTGAATGTTAAAGATGAAGAGTCGCAAAATTTAGCTAAAAAATAGCTTAAAAATTATATTAAAAACTTACGCGATGGTTCAAAAAAAGAAGAAACCATTATATCTCATTTATGGAAAGAGGCTATTTCCCATATGGAAAAAATATACTCTGGTATTGGTAGAAAAAATAAAGAAACCAGGGATTGCATAACAGATAACGATTATCTTAATGTGTTAGATAAAATTGCAGACTCCATTCGTTTGAAATTATCAAATTTACTTTCAGAATTATCTAAGCTTAACGTAGAATATAAAAATGGGTTATATAAATAAAAAATGTATATTTCGATATAATCTGGAATCAGAGTATAAAGCATAACGGATTTCCAAAATATATGGTATAAGGTAATTGGTCTTGAGATTACCCATTTTCAAGTGGTATCAATCTTGCAGAGTAGTAAAAAAGATGACTCATCCAAAGCAAATATTGATGAGATTATCGACCTATACTATTAAGTATCGAATATATTCCCCAATATTAGCAATACTTAATCATTATTAATAATATTTTTTCATGCATAAATAATACCCAAGTTCAAATCGATAGTCTTAGTTATCCAACCCACATATCCCATAGCCGATCACTTTTTTTACCCATATTCCATATACATCTCAATATAACGAACCATATAAATGCAATAATTGCGACAGATCATAATGAAATCCAGATTAAAATGAAAAGATAGTATAAAATCTCGAAAACTAAATTTTTTTGGGGTATATTTTTTAGAGTTAGGGGTTTAGGGTTAGGGTTAGTTTTAAAAAAAATTATAATAAACAAGTATTAATGGGGTTTAAAAGGCTAGCAGGTTAAGTATAGAATGTAGATTTCATTTTAAATTATGATCTGCGACAATAATTAACAAGGTAAGAAAAATATATGCAGATAAAGGTGACATCAACATGCTTGTCACAACAGAGAGAGGCAGAGCCTCGAGACTAGATCTCATCGCTTCTATCGGAATCTGAGAATTCGATTTAATCAAAGAGGACATGTTATTTTCCGGCTGTGCAAGGTAAGGAGTTATATTCGGTATTTTTTGGAGTATATTGTTATTATCTTTGCTAATATCGATTTCGTCACTTATCTTAGGGATAATCTCAGTATCCACTCTTAGGAATTTGGGTATAGGAGTGGGCTCTTTAAGCCATTGCTCTGCAATACTTTTATCATCAGTATGATCTGATATAATATTATTGATTTTTCTAGCTTAATCCATACTTTTTCTGTGTATAAAATATTGGCCGAGATTTTTGCTAAATTCATTAACTGCAAATATATCGTTAGAGTTGGTTATATTTTTTTCATTATTTCCACCAACTATAGATACTGACATATCCTTAGATTTCAAACGCTCCAATTCACTAATATTTAAAGCTAACTTACGTTCTAATTCAGTTATTTTAGATTTGAGAGACAATACCTCAGATTTTTTATTTGAAGAATTTTTCTGAATCGAAAACACATCTTTCTGGGCTGAGAATAACTTACTTTCCAATATTTTGATCATGGACTCTAGCGATCTAATTCTTTTGGATTTTGTAATATTCTCAGATTTAGAATTAGCAAGAGAAATAGCTTTGCTAGCATTTTCAAACTGCAAGTTTTGATTCTCACTAACAATTTCTTCTAGTTTTTTACACCACTTTTTTCTATCCCGATCCCATTTGTTTCTCTTCTGGTTAAAATCTTTTTCTTGTTTTTCATACTTATCCTGCAATTTAGCATTATATAAGACTATCTCAGAAGAATCTTAGAGGGCGTTATATAATTCTTTCTTAAGGTCTATCACATTGGCCATATTAAATAAAAAAAATATTATGAAAAATAGCAAAATATAGAACATATATGTATGATATAAATATACTTATCTGGTAATGCCATCGAAGAAATTATACTTCTAATATAATTTAACAAAAATAGATAATTACTGATTTTTTTAGAAAATTATTGAATATTAAGTATATAATTATCTATAATTACCGATCATTTTTTATCATAAGAAATATAAACATATTTTAGAATTTTCCATAATTTTTGATAATTTTTTATAATTATAAAAAAGATGGAACACATAACTGTAGAATATTATCACACTGATACTCCTTATTTATCACCAGAAGCTATTGAGAAAATCATTCAATCTCGAGGAACCGTTAAAAATGCATGCAGGGAAATGGCTTATAAATATAGTACTTCAATTGTAGAATATATAAAATTTGGAAGAGACATGCTGAAGAAATACCCTTGTGCAAACAGCAATTAATACATAGCATTGTTTCTTCTGAAATAATGTCCAAAAATAGTACTTCAGATAGGAAGTCAAAGAAAAGGAAACCAGGATCCAGTTTTATTAGGCCGGAGGCTGGCTTTTCAGCTAATAAGATTGGTATAACTGATATTCTGATAAAAAAAGTAGATGAAATGAATGACTTACAAGCTAGGCTTGCACAAAATCGCAAAGAAAGGGAAGAAGCTAAACATAAAATGAAAAGAGTCTTAAATTCTAATTAATCTATTAATTAATCTATTTTGTTTTTTTCTAGGGTAGTTTGCAATCTATTGCAGAGCAATGGCTCATCGAGCCTATATACCATTTCAATATCAGACTCATTTCTATAGGCCTGTAGTTTTTTATTAAGCTCGATTAATTCAGTATTAGATTCAAGTATCTCATATAGCGATTTTTCTAACTCTTCATAGCTCATGTATTTTTTTTAAAAGTCGAATTGTCAGAATCTAAGCTAAAACTCGCAAGTGCATGCCATTTTTCAAATGGTATATTATCGTCCTTATCACTATCTATCTTTTGGGAAATTTGGTCTGGTACTGAAGACTTACTATCTTGAGCCACAGTTGTGCAATATACTTCGAGCTTGTTCTTGACCTTATGCATATTAATTGGGATGAAATACTCTTTATCATTGCATACAAGTTTAAATTGGTGTATATAGTACATCCAGGCGCGAAATTCACTGGGACATTTCTAACAATTCCAAAAGATTCTGTAGGAGTAGTAGCAATACCTCTAAGGTCATGTTTTCTTTCATGTCAATCTCTAGTTTCAATCGTTTGGCTATATCCTTAGATATAATTGCAAAGTTAGCACCAGGGTCAACTGTGGCCCTGGGAATTACCAGATGCTTGATTTTACATTTAGTAGTGACAACTTCTGTGGCAGGTTCTTTTTTCTGAACAAAATCTATTTCCATGGGGTCATCGATGAACTCATCATCCTCAGAATCGGCTGATGTTTAGAATTTTCAGCTTCTGGCTGAAAAAGGGGATTTTAATAGTGCCAAACTTTTTATTAAGCTTTTTCTCAATAATTTTTTCAATAACTTTTTCTAAGCGGGATTGTTTATCCTGTGACTGGAACTTTAAACTTTGCTTTTCCTTTTTGGAAATAGAAACTGATACTAAAGGAGATGTTTCTGTATCTTTTATCTTATGAGACTTGTAAGTCTTTGATTTTGTCTTCCGTAAAGAAGTACTGGTGCTATGTTTTTTCTTTACTTTTTTTTTGCTTTAGAGACGTGTATATTAAGACTATGATCTGATTCGGCATCAGAAGAGGTATTCTCAAAATCAGATCCAGAGTCATCACCAGAAGAGCTATTAGTACTTGAACCTGAATCAGAACCCAAATCTAAAGTAACTGTATTAATCTTAACTTTTTTATTCTTGCTAGATTTCTTGAAGTTAGATTTTTTTTTCTAGGGCACTTGTGAGAATTGTGTACAGTTCTATTACAATTCGAACAACGGTATTTAGATGATTTAATAACAGCATGAATTCCTGCCTTAAAACCTTTCGATAAAGCCTTATTTATTGATAACTTACCTATATGATCAGCCAGTTCTTCGTCAGAGTCGACCTCAATATTTTTTTTTGATTGCACTGGTTTTGCCGAAAACATATCTGACACTTTTTTATAAAGATCATTAGCTAAAGATTCTATAATTTGGCTAGCTGAAGGAGTTGGTTTATAATATCATGATGGATAAATTTTTCAGAATTTACGCCATACCCATCTGGTGGTTTTTCTGGCATATATTTATCTAGTACTCTAAGGTAGTTACTGAAATTGGGTTGCTTTTGCTAAGACTGTAAAGCTTGTGTTTTTTGGAGCTATGAAGACTGAATAGAAGTAGTTGGTACTAAAGCTAATTGTGATTTTATTATACTATCTAGTTCAGCTCGAGATATACTACTACTATCGGAATGTGATTTATTTTGTATATTAACAGCTGAAGTTTGAGAGATTTGGTCAGGAATGGAGCCTTTATACAAATTCGGAGGACATTCTAACCACATATTTTTAAGTTCTGTAAAAAATGCATTAATGCTATCAGGATTAGCGATTTTTATTCAAGTATAAAGCTCTCCCGATAAATGGTCCTTAAGAAGTCCTAAGATATTAGTATCAGCATCAGCAACCCCTAATAAAAGAGACAGATTCTAGCCTTATATGTTTCTGGATTATCAAATGGTAAAAATTTTTCTTGTGCTCATCTTTGAGTAGCGACTTGTTGTGTACCAACTGTTTCTGTTTGATATTTATAACGCAACCAAACAATGAAACGGGCTGGGGTATCAATATTATTACCAGCGTGTTGAGCAGGTATATTTGTATATTTTCTAGCCATCTTGCTTTTTAAAATATCTGCTCGAAGCAGATTATCAAAGGCGGCTGCCGTAATCAATAGTAAAGTTAATATTTGATTAATTCTTTGATGCCATTCATCTGGTGGAATTTGTCCACTATAATTTGGAATCTTTGCAATTAATAGTGCAATACTGGTTAAGTCTCCTGCAACTGTAGCTATATTTGGTGGATTATTATGTAACAATAATATTTGTGCTTGTAAATTATTTATTAATTGTTCAAAATTTCAAGCACGATTTTTCCACTTACCCTGCTTATTTTCTAGAGTCTTGCATTTATTTTTCCATTTGGTGTATCGATTTTTTATAAGATTTAAGAGGTGCATAGTAATTGTCTCATTCATCTTATTTTCTTGTATTTGCTAATAGGTTCGTCTATTTTTGAATCCCAATACAAATTATTTCAGAAGCAATTTTGATATTTGTCGTTTTTGCATATGGATTGTATTCCAATACAAAAGCTTTGCAAAAAGCATATAAAAAAGACGGATATGCACATTTCAGACTCAAAAATATAACCAAGTGGTTAGAAAATCAGTATGATTACCAAATACCGTAAATTTCTGTGGAAAATACCCCGTGATTGGTACCCCTTGATTTGTACCGGGTCCATTTCAAGGTCATTGAACATAGTATTTTGTAAGATACTCGGGTACAAATCAATAAGCTATATATAAGTTGTTTTAAACTTTATATACCAGTAATATTATTTAATTATAAGGTTACTTATATTCGTATTTCACTAGCTTTTACAGCCAGACCTCTTTAAATGCGCCCTCTATAAGTACATACCCTCTTTAAATGCACGTGCAAGTGCTTCCAATTATATACCAATACTTGACCTCTGTATAAATGCACTTTTTCTCTACATGCTTGTTATTAAAGTGTGGCCCAAAGGGGTGTACTTAGAGAGGTCTGACTTTATTAAGAACAATTTCGACAGTTCATACAATTAGCGATCTTTTATAGCCGTTTCGATAACAAGGTCTGATGTTCAAGAATTTTTTTTTTTGTGTTTTTGTTTTTTTTTGTGCTTTTGTTTTTTTTTTACATCTGTTATTTTCCAAGTTACCTTTATCACCTCGCAATGCCACGAATATTAAAGATAAAAAAGCTGAACGATATGTCAAAGATTTAAGTCGGACAATACAAAGAATCCAGAGAGATTTATGTAGCTTTATTATAGACTTAATGCATGCGAATTTAGCAGTAAGTTTATTTAAACTTTAAATTTATGCTATTACAATTCTTAATTCTATTGATTCATAAAATTTTCCACCTTGTTTTGGTTATAATAATATTTAAAATCCTCTTCCTAAGCCAGAAAATTTTGCTGGACCAAAAAACCTTGTGGCGAAAGGCACGGTTGAGACGAAAAGCTTTGCTGAGACAAAAATTGGTGCTGTTGTTCCTGGTTAAAATTTTGCTGGAATGGAAGGTCTTGTAGTGGAAGGTGTTGTTGAGATGGAAGGTATTGTTGAAACGGGAGATCTTGTTAAAATAAATAATTGTTAAGGCGGATTGTTTACTAAATTAAGTCGAAGTACTGTATCTTTTTACCATTGCTAAAAATATATTCATCAACTTCATTATTGTTATTTTCAACACGATCATAGTCAAAAATTAAATCGTCTTCCAATCCATTAGTTGCAGTCGAATGCCACAACATTTAAAGGAGTGTTGAATTAACTCAATATCAATATCGTCCTATGCACGTTTAACCCATTCTGCAATAATATTATAAGGAGGTCGTTTAATTCAGCCAGATGGGGTTAATTCTCTTACTTCATGTGATATCCATTCATCGTACATAACTCTAATAAGTAAAAAATATGTATACTAATAGTAAAAAAATATGTATACTAATAGTATAAAAAAAAAAAAAGTGACCCTTTGCTTTAAAAGATTTATTGATCGATACATCAAGTGGTTGAACTTTCAATGTTAATCCTCCAGGAATAACTGCAATATTGGTGTTTTTTTCACAAAAATTACTTTTAATAGACGAAACTAGATGACCCTTGAAAGAATCTAGTACTAATAAGGATCGTGGATTATTAGGAGTTGGTGTACGATTGTTCCAAATTTGGTTTATCCAATAATTCATTTCCACTTCATTCATCCATTCTTTTTCATTAGCTCTAATAATTACGTTTTGTGGAAAATCGAGTCGTGAAACATTTTTTAATTTAAAAATGATCATTGGTGGTAATTTTCTACCATCTGCCATGCATGCGAATATGACGGTGAAACAGAATTTTTCATAACCGCAAGTTCTAACACTAATAGTCTTGCTTCCTTTATTATTGATAGTTACATTGCTTGGCATATCAAAAGAAAGAGGAGTTTCATCCATATTGCTCATTAATAATAATGGGTAATCATGTTGAATACGACGGTATTGAACGAAATTTAAGAATTCCTGTTGCTGTACTTTTAACTCTTCTGGTAATTTTTGAGCAACAGTTGTTCTGCGATGGTTACTAAAATTATGATGTTGTAAAAAACCATCGAGCCACTTGCTACTCCACTTAAACTTGTTAATATCAGGATATTAACGGGTATATCGTAGGGACTTTGCTAGTGCTGCTGCTTTTGTTTGTACCATATTACAACTAACTGTTTTTAAATTAGCACGTAGAGATTTAACCCATTCAGCAAGTTCTGCTTCAAGACTAGGATAATTTGGTTGAAAACCAGCATTAAGCCGTTTAATATGAGGCTGAGCTAATAGTAGCTTTTCTCGTTTTTTCTCCAGTTCCGAATTTGATTGGGTTGAACCTAAAATCTGTCAGCTGTTCCATGAACAGTAGCACCAGGAACTCTTTCAAGATAAGAAATGACAAAAAGTTTTTCCTGAGCTGTCCACTGTCTTTTTCTAGAATTGGTTGCAAGAATACGTTCCATAGTCAAAAGGTAAGTTTTTTTTTTAAAAAGCTCGTTCTTAAAGAATGTTTCTATCTTAGTATAAAAAAACGCAACTTCAAAAAAAAATACTTAAAAAGGTTTATATACGGTATCTTATAAACAAAAAAAAATTTAGCGCAAAAAAAAAAATTTTATTGTGAAAAAAAAAATTTTAACGCAAAAAAAAAAAAAAAA
>QKWP01000778.1:19548-48067 GCA_003550325.1 Gigaspora rosea
GCTATCATGGTTTTTCTCACCCTAGTACTTACTTCTATAACATAGGTCCTTTTCCTCCGGTACGACTCCGGCGGCCAGGTTGGTGGACCCTCTCCTCCAAAGGTCATATTGTCTAGTTCTCCAGCTCCGGTTTCCGATATTCCAGTTTTGGTAGCACCGTCGAAGATCTTTGCTACCTTCTTACTCGGGTCTTGCCAAATGGGTTTCTGTTTTCCCGGTTCCTTGGATTTGTCTGTGTCACGAGGCACAACTTCGCCCGAAGGCTCCCATTCGAGATGGTAACCAAGGACTACAGGTAATGTACCCAACCGATCGACAGGAAACAGTTACCGGAACACAGGTCTATTTTTCAAAGCGTCGTCAGTGGGATTTGAACCCTAGACCTGCCACTTGGGGGGTGACAACTTCCAACTTCTCTAAGTCGCCACACCCTTACTTCTCGTTGCATATTTATAAAATTGCAAAAGTTATTGTTGGTAAGAATCTACCACAAACTGTTTTATATTACCTGGAAGACCAGCCATTGAATCTACCGCTTATTTGATGGGTCGCAATTCATACCCGCCATTTAAGAGAGAAGAACTTCAAGTCATTGAGAATCCTGAAAAATTTGAGTATCCACCTAATGAATTTATACGAAAATATCACTCCTCTAGATTAATATATTTTATTCGTGTTTCCAATAATGAATTTAATATAGCAGAACAATATATTTTAACTAAAACTGGATGAATCAATGATCAGAATGTATATCTTTGGTCATGTAGTAATGGAAAACACCAGTGGGAATATCCATACCCATTAATAGCTACAAAATTTGAATGGTGCCCACTTTGCTTCCACCACATCGATGAGCGAGGACCCGGACATGTAGTACAGAGGTCATACATTACGCATTTCAGCAAAAACCCCAAAAATTTGAAAAGCAAAAAATCAGTTTTTAGCAATTAACTTGGCATCCAGTAGTCCAATTTGAATGAACTTTTTTTTAAAATGAAGCTCTCAGTGAGGCGCATCTAACCAAAAAAAGGTCATTCAATTCTGATCACTGAATCAAAAGTTATTTAAATAAATAGATTTTGTCATTTTTAGCAAATTAGATCAAAATTGGCCAAAATCCAGTTATGACCTATATGAGAGATGCCCGGGGTCCTAATGAGCGTTACTGTAAATATATTTTTGAGAATCTATTAGGTAAGGAATTTCCATTATACAGGGCTAAGTTTTTAGATGGGATGCAATTAGACAGGTATAATGAAGAGCTAAAATTAGCATTCGAATTCCAGGGCAAGCAACACTTCTAGCTTGTTCCAAAGCATTTTCATCCTAGAGGAAAGACTGATTTAAATAATCAGAAATTGTGTGATCAAAAAAAGCAGGATATATGTAAAAAAGAAGGTATAGATCTCATTGAAGTCCCATATACATGTGATCTTTTGCTTTATATTCAGCATGTACTAGGTTATCTGCAAAAATAAAATTCTTAAATATATATTACTTATTTTAATATAGTACAAAATACAATAAAAAAAATGGAGATGTTTGTATATAATCTTGACGAAGCTAAAGAATCATCTCATTGTCAAGCATACCCAGCAAGTCCTAGTTGGCCATTTTTAATAGTGGTCGCTGGGAAATCGAATCGTGGTAAGACTTATATGCTTATTAATTTACTACTAGGAAATAAATTGCATCAGTTATTTAATCAAAAAGGAGAAGGAATTAGATATATTCAGAATGATAATTTAGTATTATATGGATTTAATCTCAATGAGCTGAAATATATGTTCTTAAAAAGTGGCTATCAAATAATCGCAAATAGTCCCAAACCACATAGAGAAAAAATTACTTTCAAATCATTTAAACCTAATGATATTCCCGACGTAACTGATTTTTCTTCCAAAAAAAACATAGTAGCTAGATTTGAGGATTTATGTGACGCCTTTAAAAAAATTCAAGATAAAATTATTCCTTACTTTATCAAAGGTCGTCATTCTAATGTTAGTCCAATTTATGTAATACAATAATTTTTTGATGTTTTGGCGCTAATATGAAAAATCTTACCTATATCGTACTCTTCAATGGAAGCTGTAATATGGACGATCTTTCTAGAATTCTTCATTGATATGTTAATAATTGGTGTAAAGTAGTTAAGGTAATTGATAAATATTAACATGGCTGTGAATTTATAGTTATAGATCTAACAAGAGAAAAAGGCGATCTATTATTTATACGAGCTAGCTGAGACCAACCATTAAAATTGGATGTATAATAATAACAAACATGAATTATTATTTACACTAGGGATTTTTGTATCACATAAAACAGGTTGATATGAAAAAATCAAAGTAAAAAATGTTACCAGCTTTCCTTTAGGAAAGATAACGAAATAAAGTCTAAAGTACTAGCCCTCAGGAATACTTTAGGTGGTTTTATTTTAAATAGATATATATATGAATAAGTTATATAATAAATAGATATATTAATTAGATAAATAGATATGTGTTTTGCTTTGCAGACATGGTTTATACATTGTTAACTTGTCGTATTTCTTCTCGAATTGTCCATAATAATTGATAATGTAATGCTAATTCTGAAGCACAAAGGCCAGAAGATTAGTAATAATATTCAATAAATTTCTTTTGTATAACCTTTGCAGCTCGAATTTTCTTACCAATATCTTTTACACGTTTAACTCTTCTGATAGCATTCTGCATCTACAATTCATAACGATGAATTGCTTCTTTTTCGAAGTAGGAGTTGCTAGCTTCAGATTTGCTTTTAAGTTCCATATAGTCTTTATAACTAATATCACAATAAGCATTTTCTGTGCAATTTGTGCTCTAATATCTATCCATGAAATGACGAAATCTACACTCATAACCACTTCCTATTCTAGAATAAACTAGTTGGTTGCACAAATAACATATTGCTATACTTACAGCTACAGATCGCCTTCCCATAAATATTTCATTTTTCTGGCGATAAGATATCGCTTTTTATCATCAGTCAAGCGATTGTTATTCTTATAATTCGTCAACTGATCCCAGATTTGGTTCTTCCAATTAGATAGTGTTTTACCTTTATGGATTACTGGAAATCGACAGTTATCTCTCCATTCAATATCGCTCAAAACTGGACATTTATCCATATAGACCATATTTAGCGATTAATTGATTTATAGAGTTTTTAGAGATTATGTGATTTGTATTGTGTTAGTAATTTAGATCAATTAGATTTAATAACTATATACTCTAAATATCTAGATTCATTTTTAGTGCGGATTGGGTTATTAGATGAGTTGTGTATATTCGTCATATTTTGTGAGTGATGTATAAATGAGAATGGGTGAGATGCATATTGGGTTGTAGCGAGAATTGTAGACCCGAAAGGTCATGATTCGAAGAGAATTGAATATATCCATATTTTTATAAAATATAAAAAATAGCAAACAAACAATCCAAAGTCGATTCATTAAAAGAACCAATTTCCAAGCTTGTAGCTAAAAATGATATACTTAGACGAGAAAATACTGAGATCAAGTCTGAGAACATCAAACTTAAAACTGAGAATGCAAAATTAAAACAGGCTTTAAAAGAACATGAATCCAGATTTATGAAACTGGAGCAAAACGATAAAGATACCGCTTCGGAAAATGCCAAACTCAAAGCTACATCACGAAATATTTTAAGTAGATATATATCGATTTATAACACATAATCGATTTATATCGATTAAAATTAAATGTTATATATCGATTAACTTGTTATAAATCAATATATATCAAAAATCAATTAATAACGAAAAGTAGGTCATCGGGAAATTAAAATAAACAAAACAAACAAATAAATAAATAAAGTAAACAAAGCGCGTTTTTTTTATTCTGTAACGTTTTTTTTATTTAATGAATTTTTTTTTTATTTAACGATTTTTTATTTTAATTTTATTTTATTACAGTCATCCTCCCTTATAATTACGCAGTTGGGTACAGTCAACTCTCTCTAATCCGAACTGCCGGGACTGCTTTTTTTTACTATGTAAAAATTTGAATAAGTCCAGTTTTCAAAAAGTTATATATAGCTTATTCGAACTTTATAATAAAATTTACAAATGTTCTAGGAGATTTTGTTCAGTTTAAAGAGAGTTTAATAGTGTTCAGTTTAGAGAGGTTTGGATTAAAGAGAGGCAACTGTACGTCTAATCGGGTGATTATAAAGAAGTGTGACTTTATAAAAATACCTTTATACAAGCACACATTATATTAAAAATTATAAATGTGATTTAGTATATATAACTAATATGTATTACCATAAATCGCCTGCATGCAAGTACTGTAACTGTTTTCCATCTAATGTTTAAATTAAATTTTTTTAAAATTTAAATCGGCAGTTATAAATATGTAAAATTTTAGTTAAATATAAAAAAAAGATATTATATTTATCTAATATTTAAATTAATTTTTCACGTATATTACTATGTGTAATAAATTACTTCGAGTAAATTACTACCTGTTTATTACTACGTGCATATTACTACATATATTTAGTTTCATTTTATTCGCGTTCACATTTTTAAAATTAATGAGTTATTTAATTCATAAATATTAATTTATTTTATACGCATTAATTTAATCTGCAATTATAATATTTAAAAATTTAATTTGCTACAGTAATAGTATTTACAACCGTATAAACCAAAATACCATTTATTTTCTTATTTGTTTGAGTTGATTAACTATAGTACATTTATTAATATTATTTCTTATACTATATCAGAGATGGCGTCGAAACGAAACCTACCCAAAACTAGTTTCGGAAGGGTTCTAATCCGAAACTAGTTTCGAATTTTTTTAAAAAAATCGAAACTCTGAAACCCGAAACCCTGAAACTATAATCCGAAACCCCAGTCTATAATCCGAAACTCAAATTAATATTGAAGCTTTTAAAATTTATTAAAAAAGTTGACTTATTTTTAATGAACTCAAAATGTAAAGAAATTATAACATTATATAGCTTATTTTTTTTAATTATGTTTTTGGCTATTTTTTTCACTGCCTCGGTTTGTTTGGGTTTTTTTAAAGCTGCTCAACTTTGTTTTAAATATCATACCGTTATTACAACTAATTTCAAAATTCTAGGACAATAGAAAAAATTGCCAATGATGAATCGATAAGTATTTGATGCCTTTTGATACCAACAATTTATTTAATTCTGTGGTAACTAATCAACTCTATCATTATTAGATATGGACGTACTAATTTTTATTATTACTTGATATTGTACATAGTAAGTAAAAAAAACTGATGCTTGCAAAAGCAACCTTGATTGTCAGAATATAAACTTCGGAATTATACCTTTAATGTTATACTTGTGAATAATAACAACAAAAAGGACTACACGCATGCAATAAATCGTTAAATGCATTCCAGCGCTGGATATTCAAATTTTATTGTATTCTTTAAGGAGATATATAACATACATCAATGCGATTAATGTATTGAAGAGATACATAGCATATATCAGTGCATCTAAAAGAGATATACGGTATAATACTTTAATGCAACAAATGTATATGGAAGTTTGGGTAGTTTTTGGTGTTCAGTTGAGGTTTCGGGTTTCGAATGAGGTTTCGGGTGAGGTTTCGAGTTTCATATAAGGTTTCAGAAGTTATAATCCGAAGCCCGAAACTTCGACGCCAACATTGGAGAGAATAAACAAATAAATTATTGATGTTTTGGCAGTTCCAGAATTTCAGTTGAGGTTTCAGGTTTCGTTGAGGTTTCGGGTTTCGGTTGAGGTTACGAGTTTCGGATAAGGTTTCGGAAGCTATAATCCGAAACCTGAAACTTTCGGAATCACCAAAAAAGGTTTCGGTGCCATCTTTGCACTATATAAATGTGATTGCTAGTTTAATTTAATTCTAAATTTGAGAAATTGCTCGTATGTATGTATATCTAATTGTGATTGTAAAGAAGTAGTTTTAATATAAAAATCGGCCAACAAATTCTAAAAAAAAGTGATAGTGATTATAATATAATTGTGACTGTATAGGGGGTTTTTTAATATAAAAAAACGGTATTATAGTTTGGTGTGATTATGTAGAGTTTGTGACTATATGTGAGGTGATTATATGGGAGAACGACTGTACTTTGTATTTTTATATTTTTTTATATTTTTTTCATTTTTCTTTATTATTATAATTATTTTTTTTCAGTTCTTTTTTTTATTTTTTTTTATTTAATTTATTTTTAATTTATTTTTATTTAAATTATTCCGTCCCCTGGATCTAATCTGTAAGATTGTTTTTTTTACCGGTAAATTATCATTCTATATTTATTTTTTTATTTTTTTATAATTTATTAATATTATAATTTTTTTTTATTATTATAATTATTTATTTAATTGTTTTTTTAACATTTTTTTACATTTTTTTATTATTATAATAATTTATTTTTAAAATAGCGTTATAATTACCGGTTATACAAGACTGCAAGATAAGTATAAATCTTTTTTTTTTACGTATTTGATTTTTTTTTACTTTTGATATAACTTACTAATTATCGTATCTCTATTTTTCAATATTTTTTCGGCTTTTTTCCTTTCTTTGTCGTTCATATCAGTGTTTTTTCATAGTGGGTGTTACTTATACTTTTTCTTCGTCGTTGGTGTCATCGTGTCCAATTTGGAGTCTCTTACGTCGTTGGTATCGTCCATTTTAGCGTTCTTTTATTAGTGCATTAACTGGAACTTTTTCGTTGGTGGAGTTGTCAATTTTTCGGTGTTCTTTTGTTGCTGGTGTGTTACTGGCATTGGTTTGGAAACACATTTATCGCTGGCATGTTACTCAGGCATTCGTGTTTCTCAATTGTACAGCAAAGTATCAGTTTCTATTTTTTTTTTTTGCTTTAGCATTGTATTCGTGCAGTACTAATTCTTTTCAGGTCCAGAATAGATGACCGTTGTGTCTTGCTTTTTTGGTGCATTACTGGATACGTTCGTCGTTGGTGCCGAGTTTGTGATGCTATGTTTGGTGCTTTTTTTCATCGTTTTGTTCATACAATGTTGGGATTTAGTGGATAGGAAAATAGGAAGGTTAGATTATATTAGATGTTTAGATAAAAGGACGATATCTCTATGGCGTTTTATAATATCTTTCTATGGTGTTTATGTGGTGTTTGTATGGTGTTTTTATGGTGTTTGTGTGGTGTTTTTATGGTGTTTTTGTGGTATCTCTTGTAATATATTTTGTAGTTTTTTTTTTTTTTTAATAAAAATATATTATTTTTATTATTTTTTTGAAATTTATTATTGATCAATATTATATATTTGTAATAAATAATATTGATTAAAAATATATATTTAATTAAAATATAATGTATAATAATAATAATAAATAAAAATAAATAAAAAAATATAAAATTTTATATTAAATTGCGAAAACTTGTGAAAATATACAAAAACATGCAAAAATCCGTAAAATGGTTAAAAATAAGTATACAGTATAATAGTATTGTTATTCGTGATTTTTAATCTGATATCTATCGATTATTACTGATTATTATCGATTACTATCTTAATCGATAGTCCTCGTCAGGGGAATTTAAATTGATTACTATTCAATAATGATAAAAATCGATAGTAATTCCCGTACAAATTTTGGTGATGTAAAGTTGTGAAATTGGAACAGAAACAGTTACAAACTAACAAAGAAAAGAGCGACTATATTATATTACGACATTTGTGAAAGCAAAAATTTGTGGTTCTACAAAAAAATCAAATAAATAAAGATTAAATACATCTCGTCAAATACAAACTTGAAATATGTATCTTTAGACACTAGCTCCGCTATTCCACAAACATTACCCATATTGGCTAATTGTTCATAATAAGCAAACGTGATGTTTATTTTTTCAACCCCATTTCCATTTTGATAACAATACCTGCATTTGTACGCTCAATACCGATAAAGGTTTCACTTGTATCAGTTGTTATATTTGAGTTGTATTCCATATAAAAAATTAAGAAATAAGGATAAAATTATATTTTATGCGGTCCAATTGAATCACCTAATTGATTATTTTTGTAAACTGAACGAACCACCCAAGTCAAAGTACTGAGCCACCGGCAATGATGATTATGTCCTTTCGAATACACAATACACATAGTCAGAGGCCCTATTGTCAAGAAGTAAAAACTCAAGCGAAATTTTTTGTATAACTATACATACCCATAACAAGTAACCTGGGTGATTGATCTATTGATGCAATATAATCTTGTGTAAGAAAATAAAAACGTATTACTTACCCAATTTATTCAGTATATCATAAAATTTTCAGATTAGATAGTAAATAATAATATAGCAATAGGTTATGTACTTATACAAATTTCGAGATGGATATATTCAAAGCTATTTCTTATCTCATAGCTCATTGGACTAAACCGCAGGAAGCTCATTAGGTCTTCCTCTCCTCGCTACAAAGACAATTATAACTGACGATCATGCCCTTTAAAATTGGGTTTTTATAAGTATAAAAAAAAATAAATTGCAGGGAGGTAATAGTCAGATCCTAGGCCTGCCGCGAAAGGCTATAACTACACCTGAGAAAACTATATTATTAAGGTGACTAGATTGTGCATTTTTGCAAAACAAACAACTACCTTCACCAAAG
Organism: Gigaspora rosea; assembly: GCA_003550325.1. Classification (NCBI taxonomy): domain Eukaryota; kingdom Fungi; phylum Glomeromycota; class Glomeromycetes; order Diversisporales; family Gigasporaceae; genus Gigaspora; species Gigaspora rosea. The sequence goes on from QKWP01000778.1 coordinate 28,217, forward strand.
TACTGAGCTACCAAATGGTAATTATAAGTATGTTAAACCTCACAACTATAGATGCTAGTGAAATTAAACCATTTCACCAGGTGAAATGGTGAAATAGTTTCACCAGAATTACACCAAAATTTTATTTTGGTGAATTGGTGAAATTGGTGAAATTGGTGAATTGGTGAATTGGTGAAATTGGTGAAATTGGTAAATTGGTGAATTGTTGAATTGGTGAAACAGTGAATTGAATTAGTGAAATAGTGGTGAAATGGTAAATTGGTGAAATGGTGAAATGGTGAATTAGTAAATTGGTGAAACAGTGAATTGGTGAAATGGTGAATTGGTGAATTTGCTCAGTCCTATAAATGGTTAATAGTTCTGATCTCAAAGTGTGCCTGTGAAAACATAAAATGTAAAAACTTGAACAAAAACCTAACTGAATTCCAGGCTGAAATAACTTCAGACTCTGGAAATTTACCATTTCACCATTCCGCTATTTCACCATTCCACCAATTCACCAATTCACCATTTCACCAATTCACCAATTACACCAATTACACCAATTCACCAGTTACACCAGTTTCACCATTACCGATTGGTATTTGGTGAAATGGTGAAATCATTTCACCACTCTGATTTAATTTCACCAGCATCTATACTCACAACACACATAGTCAGAAGCCCTATCACTTCAATAGTAGAAACAAAATTTTTTGCTTGACTAAGCATATCCGCACAAATAGTTCTGGCAATCATCTTATCAATACAAAAACAACCTAGTGTGAAAAGGTGGAATATCGGTAAAAAAAATTGCTCTAAAGGATTTTATATCAATATTAGTGGCTATGAAATTATGCCATATTCGGTTAAAAATAATTCGACATCGCAGGTATGTACATGTTGTAGTTATATTTTAACACGTATAAAAATAATGCTGTGGGACTGGTTTGCATCATTAAAATCATAAACATATATGCACATGAAAATAAGATAAGCCATCAGTTAATCGGCATATATCGATACAACTTTATGCAGTTGTTATTTGTCTTCTAAAATGGTCTCTATGAGACCCCCGCATATCTACTAATCCAAATTTATGTTGTATTACTGTTGTGTTGACGAACGATACCCTATGTACAATACTACATTCGAGAGATGCTAGGAATCGATAACTTGCAATACAATTGATATGTATATGAGCAAATATGGTTGGATGGGTAATTAGTGTAAATCGGGTAACGATAAATAGTTAATTTGTAAATCTTGCATAATGTGCGTCATGATGTAAAGCTATTATAACTTGCGTATTAAATATGTAGTCATTGATTTGTAGTCTAATAGAGCCAAATTCTGTATAAATAGAATAAGAATTTAGTAAGCTAAGGGGAGTTCTTTTAGTTCGTGAAAATTAGAATAATAAAGAAACAATACTTCCTTTGGTACTAAAGTAAGATGTAACTAGTTTCATGATTCTTTGAACGTTGTTGGCTTCATGGTAAGCATAAGTAGATAATTAAGGGTTGATTTGTATAAGCAGAATCCCCGTTCGCTATTTGAGCTAGTTTAACAGTAAAAAACTCCTTCATTGTGAACCTGTATGACAATTACTCCGAATTGCGACGATTTTATCCTAATGAAAATCTTTATTTTTTATATTAGCATAGTACAGACAGTAACAAGTTGCATGGTTCAGAATCAGAATCAGTTTCGAGAATGACTGATGATCTTAAAAAATTTCAGTGTGATATTTGATTTATCGTTACAGTCGACACATAATACTGTATGTAGCTAAGTCTGATTTGGTACTATCGTGTTAATATTCCTGATCATAACTTGCTCATCGATATATTAGTCTTAACATTTTTTTTGATGGTTTTGTATAACTAATCAAAAGCGTAAACGGGCGAAATTAAATCATGATACTATCCATTTAGGGCTATACCCAATCAGAGGTTAGTATTTGTATACACCATTTCATTGAATTCTGTTTCTGGTATTGACAGCACAATAATTATCCACATAGGATGGAAAAATCAGATTTTTTTTATATAATATAAATATAAATATAGCATCTAATGAACTCGTAAGTTTAAGCAAATTTAGAAATAACCCGAAATAACCTGAAAACAAATATCAAAAATGTTATAGTTGTTTAACGTAGACTTTTTATAATTTACAAGAGATAATGAATTAGAACTTATGTCTATATCCAGTCGAAGGAATCATGCATTAGTACTCAGTTCCTAGTACATCGTGTAGATGTTCAGTCAACATGCGATTCCGGAGAAACAAATATGTGTTATTTTTACGTGGTTATGTAAAGCGCTAAAAGATCAGCAACATTTGTCTGACCCAAGTCAGTTGAAATTTTTCTGCTAATTAGCTTTTGAATATATTTAATTTCTATATAAAATAATGTCAAATGCAATTGATTTACTGAAAGAATTAAATTCCTATCTCTTGGAATGATGTCCTTATTTTACCAGATAAAGGTATAGTAGTAAAAGCATAGTGGAGTAGTGTTGTATTTAAAATCACGATATGCATCACATATTACTAAATTTATCTATTGTATGAGAGTTGTTTAACTAAATATCGCTTTTGTCTCGATTAAAGTGCATGCTGATCAGTATAAAAATATATTTTTTTATTATTACTTTTCAGAATTGCACTAACTAAATATGTATGAAACCAAGAAGGAGCATAATACTGTATTGGTTACTTACTGCAGATAGATACGAATATTACGAATATCGAGATAATTTGAAACCCGATTGCTTATATTATAAAATTTAATTTTAGTCACTTACCTCTCCTTTCGATTTCTATACAAAATTTCGGGCGTAATACCCATCCTAGTTATTCAATTTTTCGTTCGGCCTAAGATGTGATAAAAATCATACTTTTTTAGGATGCTATACTGTGATTATCTAACGATTAATTTGGTTGTGTTAGCTAATGATACTAATCACTGTTGAGTCGCGGTTGAGTTGCAGTTTTTTTTTTATATAATTCTATGAAAAACAGGTGTATCGCCATAAAGTTGCAGTTGAGTCACGTTAGAAACTTAGTTGATTAGAAAGCACAAAAATAAGATGACTATGTGATGTTGGAATTTTTAATATGTAGTATTGTAAAGCATGACTTACAATCTGTGCAACAATAAATTTTTTCCATTCGTACTACTCTTTTATCCATTACTTTTTTATGTTTGTTGATCTTCCGACGGTCGAGGAAATGAGAGGATTTAATACCGAAAAACTTAATAGCTTTTTGAAAAGGAGGTTAAACAACATTGATAGTCACATAGATACCTTAACAGCTCAAGAAGTTGATGGTGAAGCTTTTCTTGGATTAACTCCTGAAGACCTTACAAAGCTAGGAATACTTCTTGGACCAGCTAAAAAAATCTTAAAGTTGATTAATGACATTCAAGAAGGTATGCGAACTTTAGTACGCACTTTTATATTCGTCAATAATACTTATTCTTGTGTTTTTCTTTCTGCTTCTTATTATCAAACCCGCCCAAAAAACACATTTACATTATCATAGATCAACCCATTGCTGGTAAGTAAGTCGTAATAAATTAGTCAACGCGAATGAATGCGGTATGACTTGATAACTACCTTTCATTCACTAACATTTGTTTCTAGCTTCTGTGGAGAATCTTCCAAATCTTTTGGGTCAAATGGTATGTCTATTTATGCAAAGTATTGCAATTTTGATATGCTATATTCATGTGATTTTTCTAGGGCATTTCAGGTAGCTCTTGTAGTGTGAACACATCGCCTTTTTCAATATTTATAAAGACGGTAGTTGATAACTCGGAAATTACAAGAAAAAACTCAGAAGCAATGGTTCGATTTATAAAAGAATTTAATAGAACTAAACATGAGACAGGTACTAGTTTTCAAATACGTAAGCTTTGGCATTTCCATTTTATTAACTCTATTTTGCATACTTAGCTTCCATAACACAGGCAAAAGCTTACCAGAGTACCATATTTGAAAGTGTTGACGTGGAATATTTTCTTAGCAAGAATAATACTTACCTTGGTTCCTTTCAGCAAAATGGAACAGTTAATACTTATCTGCGAAGAAATAGTATACCAACTAACACAGAAGATAATGTCCAAGAATGTTTAATAGACTGATGGAGACACTCCCAATTTTTTCAAAGAAAATCGCTATAAGAAATATACACACTAATGTATACCTTAGTGGATATAAGCCAGATATCAGTATCTTTATGGAAGATGATATTATAAACGATGTGTATCTTACCATGTAAGTACAAACACTTTTGGAGGTGAAAAAAAGGAAAAGTTTCTCTAATTTGCTTGATGAAGACAAGGGTCAGGTGTTGAATTATATTCGTATCCTTATCCGTCAACAGCCATTGCGAGAGCTTTTTTCAGTATTTCTTTCAGATGGGTTTTACTTTTATGTAATGGCATATGATAGGAGAACTAAATGGTATAGTGAGCATACAACCAATTTTAAGACTGGCTTGCGCCTTTTTTGGGTGTTAATCAATTACTGCTCACCTTTTACAACGACAGTTGGACCTAAATCTATTGATTTCAAGCTATCGCAGAGAGATTTTACAAGAATACGCTTAAAAGAATACTTGGGTATGGGTTTATCTTCAAGGGTGTATAAAATTGACTGGGAAAATACTTCATCAGCCATAAAGGTTTTTAATAGTGGCTATGATCTGAGTAATGAGGTGGAAGCACTACAATTCTTGAATAGGGGTAATTTCTCGAACATTCCAACATACATTGCATATGATGATAATTCAATAATTATTTATCCAGTTTGTGAACGATTTGGTGATAAATTCCAAGTATCTCATGCTCTACAGCTCCTTCAACTTCTAGAGCTCATTCATAAGGAGCAAATTTATCATCAAGATGTGCGGCCCGAAAACATTTTATTAGATAGTGATAACAACAGGCTTGTACTTGTTGACTGGGGATCAGCAATTCGAATCACAGATCGTCGTAAAAGATACACGTATGAAGGGACAATTATGTTTGCATCACCAAATATTCTAAGAGGAAATTTTGGTTCTTATGTACCTAGTGCATCCAATGATTTACATTCCTTCGTGCGTACGATGTATATTTTACATAATCTATCAGAAATGCTAGCTATTCCCGAGGGGATTTGTCATCAAAAGCATGGGTAATTAAAGAATACTGGAACGATAAACTGGAAGGTCCTCTTTGGGCAGAGATGGTTAATGCAGTAGCAGATAAAAATTATAATTTGCTAATGAAATGTTGTTATATTTTTAAAAAATGATAATATATCTGGTAAATTTATTAGTTCAGAGTTAGGTAAAAACTTCCTGTTAGTTAAGAAATTAATAAAGTTTTTCTTACTTGAGCTTTTTTTAATGGCATTGTAAATTGGAAATAACACGAATTAGATCTTTTCCCGTGAGATTTATTTTAAATTTGTCTGATAGTAATGTTTGATCGTGTCATTGCTAGAGTCTTGAGAGCAGAATGGGCCAGTGATATGGATGTCACGTCTAAATTCCTACTTGTTATATTTCAGTATTTTTTTTTTTACTTTTTATTACGAATGTGCTAGCTCATGCTATTCAATAAAACAAATTTAATCATTGAAATTTTTAGTATTATGTGATTGATGCATTTAATTCATTCAATTATCATGAGCAATTGGGTAATATATACAGGAGTGATTTATATATAAATATCACTACAAATAAATTCTTTAGAATCAACTCAAAACTACAATTTTCGATATAACCCAATATACATTTCTCCCATTCTCATCATATACATCACTCACAAAAAATGACAAATACAACAATCTTGAAACAAAGGTTCAAGAATCCAATCTTACTAAAATTGAACCCAGTTATTCTAGAGTATATAGTGGTCTAAATCAGTGACGAGTAAAAAAATCTGGATCTCTCTTCACTGATTACTGGAGATAGTGAAACCTGTGATTCAGCAAGATATTATAAACTTGATAGCAAATCCAAATATTTCTCAAAAGAATCATACATCATCTAAGGCTAAAAGAAAATGCAAAGCTAGAAAAAACCTAATTTTTAATGATACCGCATCTGAATCTTCATCTTTATCCGAATCTGAGTCTGACTCTGAATCATCTAATGATAATGAAAATTTTATTGTGGATATGATAAAAGTGAAGAACCGTGATTAGCTATCATCATCAGAAATTTCTCTATACAAATCGATGATATCCTTGACCTCACTATTTTTTTGCTTAGGTGCTGGAGTATTTGGTCTGTCATTCATTATACCATAATGTTCAACTGATGAAGCATGACCTATTTTATGCCTACATGCCAATTGTCATAAATATTGATGGTGGGAATCATTCCTACCTCCATGTACTCTAGAAGCATGATCAGCTCCTATTTTTTTAATATAAATGGGGGTAATTCTATGGCGACTTAAGAATTGATTAAGTGGTACAACATTAGTATTTCCATTCTTATCTTTTAACAAGAAGGGGAATTTATCCGGTATTAATCTCTGAATCCAAATAAGTAATTCTCTTGCTCGTATTGAATTTTTTTCATTGAAAGGAATAGTCGGGTTCTTCTACTTTACCTTTGCTTTTTGCATAACCAATACAGTACCAAGAATAGTCAGAATTATACCATGATTCATGACTTGGTCTGTATCGATTAATACTAAGATTTTTTACATCTGCCGATCACATACATAGTATTATCATTATGTCTATTAGATTTTGCATTGAAGGAGGCTTGTTAATATTACATTCATTAAGTCTTTCCTAAACTTTTTCTAGATAAAAGAACTCTGGACAATTGTAACCATTAATTCCACAAAGTATACGTTTTCTTGCTTGAATCTGATTTGCTTCTTTAGTAACAAAGGGTATTTTTGTTGCCTCTGTGATAAGATAATCAACCTATGTTTGCGCAACTCTTTTCATAATAATTAAGCCGAGAATTTCCAGCAACAGTAGTGGGAGCAGAAGAAGCCAAATCGTATGCTATTCCATTTATCTCTTCAGATGAAAGATTATTTTTTATAATATTCTGGGCAATAATTTTGATAGGATCTCTTTCATCAACATGTCTTTCAGGGGATCGAATAGGAATAAGAATATCAGCTTGCTCCTTACTTAATCCCAACTTTTGGAAGCGTCTTTTAGCCTGATCTCTAGCTTTTCAGGCCTGCTCTTTTGTCATGCTATTTGAAAGTTTGCTAGCCAACTCTTCGACATAACTACTAAACTGTGGTAAACTAGTTTGTGGAGTTAATTTGTAGCGATTTACAAATGATATAGCAATTTTTGCCATGATTAGTATATGTCAGTTTATATGATTGAGATGGTTTATGTAGACTATTTTTGTCTAATATATACTATAGAGATTCTTTTTCAAATCAAAATTAATTATACTTTTTCTTCCCATGCTCAGAAAAAGATAGTATAGGCCTACATATAGGTAATTGGTCATCGATAAGATTGGTCAATTTGAAATTTAAATTGTTTTTTGCATTTTTAATACATATATCAGTATTTATTTATGACACATTCAAGAATTTTTAGTATACCAGAAGTATTAGAACGGATTTTATATTTCTTATTGATAAATAAATCTCTCTACCCCGCTCTATTTGTTTCTTGATTGTAGTACAAATGTGGTGCTCCTATTTTATGGAAATGCATTGAGCTAGAAATGAATAATACACAAAAGATTTTTATGATAATAATACGGGAGCGAAAGCCAGTTTATTGCTTGAATGTAACTTATTTAAAAATTCTATATTACTACCATCTTTCAGATAAAAAATTCAAAATTATTGCGGGTCTGCTCCCAAATATAGTTCATTTAGATTTCACTTTTAGTGAGAGATTTAGTGATAAAATATTAAACCGAATAGCAAAATCATATCCCTATCTGAAGTATCTTAACTTGGCTGGATATAGTGATAGATTAATAACTGATAAAGGTTTATATGCAATCACAAATTCATATCATAAATTAGAATATCTGAATATCTCTTACCACAAAGAATTTTCTGAAATAGCAATTTGGGATGTTATTTATTCTTGTCCAAAGCTCCAAGGGTTTGATATTTGTGAATGTAATTTCCTATACAACTATCAAGGAAATTGAACTATATCTTAAAATAAAATATATTAATCCAGATATCACCAGCAAATATTTGAAAAGAATCGGTCGGGTCAGATCCGTCGATTTGAAATTTACTAATATATAGATTATAATGAAAAAATTTGCTTTGCATGCACCACGTGCATATAGCTTTGGGGGTGGGATCCAGACTTATGATTCATTTTTATTTTTTATAATGCTTGGAATAGATTTCGATATGTTTCTATACTTATGAACCATTTCTTGTAAATATCGGATCTATTTTCCATTATATCAAGGTGGTATCATAGCTAGATGAGATAGAGCATTCATGAATCTAATTTGTTCGAGATAGTAATAATCTATAATATCTGATAATTGTAGAAATTCTGCTAAATCCTTTATGTATCTAAAACTATTGTGCATTAGTTTGCGGAATGTTGGTCCGTTGTGATCGATCTCTCTCTTAGTTAATATGTTAACTATTTTCTGGAGTGTTTCCATTTTTTAGTGTGATATATAGTGTCAATATATATTTGATTATATTATTACAAAATAATTTGGAAAAGTTTAAATTGATTTTTAATATACTGTATATAAAAATGCGAGTAAAAAATATGTTAGCAAATATAGGATTTTATGGAATATGAGGGTTATAAGCAATACTTCGAATAGTGTCTCTAATATATAATATATTATTATAATCTGAAAAGATTTAAATTGGTTTTATATTAAATATATTTGCATAAAAAGTGAAATGAGTTTTATATATTATATATTAAAACACTTTGAATGGGGTGTTCAACCTATCAATACATTAAAAAAGACGATTCGGAGTGTTCAACACATCAATATGTTAAAAGAGATAGTTTTGGGCGTTCAACCTGTCCATATGTTAAAAGAGATGGTTCGATTTGTGGAAAAGGTTGTTGCCAAGACATAGGGTATTCATTGCACTGGAAATTATATAATACGAATATAGCAAAATTCCTTGTGGGATCTGTGGAAAACTAACAATTTCTGGGACGGGATATTGACCTAAGCACGCGAAGAGAGTTTACTTTCGAAATTGGTATGAGAAACAAAAGGCACAGAAAATAGAAGCAGATGAATAATTTTATAGATCCTGATTTTAAGCGTCACAAAAATGGTCTTTGTAATAGGATATTTTTTACAAGTATCAGTTTTAAGCGTCACAAAAATCCCCTTGTAAAATATATCATAGATCTTAAATGCTTATTTTAAATGATATCAAACAATTCTTGATGCAACTATATATTAGAACTGGGAACGATCTTTAATTCATCGGGTAAGAGTTTACTATAAGAATATCACATATCTTACCATCTTCATAAAAAGGTCCTTCTTCTGTTTGGTATGGTAGTAATTTGGGAGCATCCTCATTGTCAAATGCTCCAACTAGATGGTAATTCGTATTTTTATTATTAGTAGTTTTAAACTTTATTCTATAGATTGCAGAAAGTGCTGAATTTAGTAAACCAAGTTTCGCTTTATCCGATTTTAAGCCAGATTTTTTAGCACTACGAGATTTGTTTGTATTATCAAAAACCCAAGCCATTTTTGGTACTAAATATTGGAGGTACTGTATCGATTCTGGTAAGTTTAAGCAGGTTTTGACATCATTAACTTTATATCTATTTCGATCATCAATATTTTTAACCGTACAGGCTTTAGTAAATCCAGACAAATTCAATGCTTTTCAGCTTGAGTAATGGTTGTAAGTCTATCATTTCTATAATATTCACGGATAATGGCCTCAACTGCTGTTTCATTATTAGTGCCTGCATCTCGTAGTTTTCAGAGATTCCTAAACCATTTCATATGGTCATACTTACCATAGTCTGTAATAAATTCTTCAATTAAAGATTCAGGCGATATTCCATAACAATTGGCTATATGGAATCGGCTTAAAGCATGCATCTCCTCTAAAGTCTTCTTTGGTTTGTTTTCTAGGTAGTCGACCATTTCGTAATTGAGAATATTGGCATTAGCAATCTTTGAAATTTCCTCTGCTTTAATAACGGAAGAACATATCTTCACCGCTTAGTCAATAATACAGAATCTTTTTCAGATTTAGAAGCAACTTCTATTATTGAAACTACCATACCTGCCTTTTTGAGAAAATCAACCATTCTCTATCCAAATAAATGATGAGACCGGAATTTTTCTAACATATACACTACCCATAATTGGACTGTTGGAATATCCTTATTTCGAATAATAAACTCTGTATTTGGAAATATTTTCCTATTCTGTAGTTCCTGAGGAAGACATTCTCGCTTTGCTTTTAATAGCCAATTAAATAACACCTCTTCTGTAATTGGAACATTTAATGATCTTTGCTCAATATAATATATATAATCTTTAACGCTTCGCATATGGAATAACATCTGATTAGTTCTAGCATTTGTTCTATATAACTATTAAAGAGACAGAATGCTCATTCAAACTTGAGATCAGTACAAGAAACACCAATTTTTAAAGTGCTAGTGTATGCTACTAGGTCCACATCTTTCCATGCTTTATCAACATTACCAAAATCTGAGCCTTTTTAGCCGGAACAGACTTACCATGGTATTCTTTGATATGTAATTCTGAAAAATTTGTTCTAGGAGCGTAAACAATTCCTTGTACATCTTTTTTCAGATGACAAATGAGTGATGCACTTTTTTGTTCCTCAAAGGGTAATGTAGACATTCGCTTAGCCCAATCCCAAAGTTCAGCTAATACAGTTTCTCTATCAGGTGCCAAGTGGAATGTTTTATCTTTCTTGGGTTGGTAAGTGTTATAGATAACTAAAAATTGCTTACCACTTTGAAGTGATTTAATCCATTTTATATTGAGATCAGTTAAATCATTATCCATAACAATAATATGCCTTGCATCGTGAATTAACTTATATTAATGCTCTCTTGATCGTTCCGCTAAGCAAGTATGGGCTTGACTATTCTCAGATACTATCTTATCTAGCATGGCGGACATTTGTTTTAATTGGTTAAAAAATGTAAACAAATAAACAATATGCATAATATAGATCATTACAGTCTGGGGATATATCCGATTAGGAAATCGGTTCTAGAATGATCGATGAGAAGATCTGTGACAGATATCCGATTAGGAAATCAGTTCTAGAATGATCGATGAGAAGATCCGTGAATTTTATTGGCTCCTGCATTTTTTTTCGCCACAAGGCTTTACAGCATTTTGTATATTCACTTGATAAATACTGCAAAGCTTATAGATTTGATCATCCCACTTAATCCCTTCTGATCAACCATCTACAAAAAGGTAAATGAGACATGAAGTTAAGAAATTTATCCTGTGCATTTTTGAATTGAAAAGTTATTTAGACAATAGTTTAAACACTCTTTGACAGCATTTACTTACTAGAATCTAAAGACAAACCTTTTCTTTGCACTTTTTTTGAAGTTAGTTAAAGAACACAAGCCGTCGGGAGAAACAAAAGATTACTAAAAAGCAGAACAGTAAAGCCACTATGAGTGCATGCTCTTGGGACCAATCTTTAACAATGTGCACTTAGAGATCAATAAGAAAAAGTGCATTTATAGAAGCATGTATATATTTGGGCCAGAACTTGAGTGTGCATTTAGAGAGGGTGTGCACTTATAGAGGTGCACTTATGGAGGTTTTACTGTATTACGTTTCGATATGTTAAGTATTTTGCATTTTTATTCGGTTATCTACACCATGAATTTCTTTTTCATGCACATTAGCAAACGCCATTGTCTCGAATTTGTTTTCTATATCTCAATCAGAATAATAGCCCGCTATTTCAACATACTTCTCTAAATACTCCATAGTTGTATTAAAAATATTATGAACTGTTTTTCTTTCGTGAGCAGACAAAGTAACTAACTCTTGAATTAAAATTCTTTGCTTTCATTTTCGTCGTTTTTAATTGTTTTATTCAGTATGCTAATAATGGGAAAACCCAACGATGATATGCATATTTTCATAATACCACTCTTTAGGATTAGTTCCTTTATCATTTCCCATTCCAAGATCATTACCAAACCATGGCCCTTCTGATATTTGACCATTTCAGATTCCATATGATTTTTTAAGTATGCGACTAAGAATAGATTTTTTAAGGTTCCCATTTCCTAAAGAGAAGATAAAACTATCACTTGTCTTAACATATGCGCCACCTCCGATAAAAACTTCCCATGTGAGAGGATTATAACCATCAAGTATTTCATTTGTGTCATTAACTTTTAAAACAACTACGGTACCAGGTATATTATTACATAGTTTATGAAAAGTATCATCTGTAAAACCATCTCTACTGCCTTTAAGCAAAAGCTTAAATTCATAAATTTTTGAACGTCAATCAATCCATGATGAAATTTCTGCTACATGCTGTGATGTAATTATAGAGGATGAAATCTCTGTATCTTGCTGTAATGTAATTGTAGAAGGTGTGACATCATTAGTTGGATATCTAGAAGGAAGTTGTGTTGTTATTTTCGTACGGTTAGGTAAAATTAAAGAAGTCTTGGAAACGGGCGTATCAGGGTCTAAATTTTTTGTTAGGGGATTACAGAATAGCAGTATGGTATGAATCATCCGATTAGTCTGATGTACGATACATATTTACAATACTTGTCGGCTATTATATATAATAACTGGTTAGTATGGTACGGTTTATAATTTAAAAAATCTGATCAGATATTATAATAATATTATTATTGTACTGAATTGGTATGGTATGATTTTTAAATAAAAAACCGTACGAATTATGTTGATCTCAAATTATCGATCCCATTTCATTACATAAAACAAAATAAGATGTCCTATATATTCATTGATTTTTACAATTAATTCATCATAGGCTTTTAAAAAGTCATTATCTTTATTGATATTTGTGCTAAACTATTATTTTATTAAAAATAAAAAGTTGAATAAACTTTAAGCAATAAAAATCATAAAGACTTTTTATGAATCTGAAATATTTCATACTCCTCTATAGAAAAATATGAAGAGCGACTATTGGTATCATATAACGATGCGTCTCTAATTGGATTTTCATATCTAATACCATCATAATAGCAACAGCATTGACTGTCTTGGTTAAAATTATTTCTCATATAAAAACCATTAGAAAAACACGGGCCCCAACTAGAATAATTATAAATTACTTTTTTAGTTGGATCTTTTACACGACTTAAAATAGAATTTTGGATAGTACCATTTTTCAATGAAAAAATAAAGCTATCTTTACAACGCTTTTCGTAATAGCCAGAATTTTGGTTTTCCCATCCAATAGGATTATATCCGCCAAGAATTTCGTCAGTGCCTTTAACTTTCACGACAACAATAACATTTGTCTTTTTATTGCATAAATTCCAGAATGTATCCTTAGTAAAACCGTCTCTACTGCCACGAAGAAGCAACATAAACTCATATAGATTATTTTCCGTAGAATATTTATCTTCCCTTTTATCAATCCATGAAGCGATTTCAGCTGCATGCACTTCATTAATAACTTTTGAAAATGGTTCAGTTGTTTGCATTGGTAATTTTTGTGTCAAGATAGTGCATGGTAGAAGAATTTTTGAAGATACTGGTTTATTTGGAGTAATCAATCGCATCTTTACATCTTTCCAAAGGGTCTTTTCAAGAATTTTTTTATATGGATGTACATATTCATAAATATCATCACCAGATATTTGAAAGTATCTAATAAGAGGTAGGCTTTTGTAAAGTAGTCTTCAACGATAGAAAATTTTCATGAGTCCAATCTTTAGAATCAATAGGTAAGTCTGGATTTCGAGCAATTCCCCATTTAATAACATAATTCCAAATCTTTATTTCTTTCATTTGTAAATCATCACGCCCAACAAGTGAAACTAATGCGTTTTCATGAAGTAATGTAAAATCTTCAGAGTCAAAGATCTTATTCGGGTATTTTACCACAATATCATTGCGCCACTTTTGTAATTCTTGAAGGATATTACTTTTGAAACTTTCTTGATAAACATGAGCAAAATGTAAACGGAGCCAATGAGCTTTGTCTCAATTAAATAAGCTTCAATGTATTTAGCCAATACTTCAAGAAAAAGCTCGCAAGCAATAAACATGAGCTCAAAAATAAATGAAACATCAAGATTATCTAATAAAATGACTCCCCCATAAATATATCTTTATATCAAATTAATAATGTTATTAACTTTAAATTTAATACAACATATTATATATCAAAAAATTCAATAACTTACTTAATAATAATATCAAATTGTTGAATAGACACATGGTTTAAATTAATGGTTTTAATATTATTCTTATCTTTATTAATGTTTGCTAATTCATTACGAAAGTATAAAGACCGATATCTCAAAATAATGGAATGTGTTTTAAAAGTTTTCACGCACAGAATTTTTCCAACGTTAATTATTACATTAAAGTCTTCTTCATCGTTAAGAAGTTCAATATAATCATTTAAAAGTTTTTCGATAATTTTTGTTGTCATATTACAGAATCTATAATAAAATAATTGTTACAGTATCGAATATTTAAGATGAACTGCATACAATACAGATATTCGTAATACCTGATCAGTATGGTATGATTTTTTAAATTATAAACCGTACTGTACTAATTGGGTATAATAGCTGATCAGTATGGTACGGATTTTTTAAGTATAAACCATACCATACTAACTGGGTATTATATATAATAGCTGATTAGTATGGTATGGTTTTTAAAGAGATATCGTACACCCCCATACCATACCAAGCAGGTTACCCATACAATACAGATATTCGTAATACCTCTAGGAATCTGAAAGTATCTGATATAAGGAAGGCAGTGTTGAAGTGTAGTTTTTAACGAATTAAAATTTGCTTCTGTCCATTGATCAAGATTTGGTGGCAGGTCTGGAATTTTATCCTTTCCCGGTAAAATAACTTTATCCCAAATCTTTAATTCATCCATTTGTAAATCATCACGTTTCAAAAGAGTAACTAAAGCATTCTCTGGTAGAGAAGTAAAATCATCTAAATCAAAAACCTTCATAATATTCTAGAAAAAAACTTCAGTAATGTTAGCATAACAGGCTTTCGTCCAGAAGTCTTTAATATAAATTTAATAATCGTTATACTGTTACAGTACTACTACTTAGAAAACTATAAGCCTTACGTCTTTTAACTTCATAGTATTAACCTATATTATATACGGTCATGTTTTTTTATTAGTTGGAATTATGAAGAGTAAGTTTTCACAAATGAAAAATAGCTTAAACGTTTAAACATACCTTTCAACTAACTTTCGTGTAAATTTTTTTCATACTCATGGTCAACAATCCAGTTTTCTGCTCATCTAATTCGTATTACTTGCCTGAATTTGCCTTCTAAATAAAGTTTTTAGGATATTTGATCTATACTGATCTTTTTTCACAGGCGACGTACAAAGAGTTAAAGAGCATTATAATGTAGTTTAAAAAAAATTTTTTATATAAACTACTGAGTTGCCAATTGACAATATAGTTATTCATAGTAAGGGTTACTTTAAAAATTTTTTTTATATTGTGTAACCCAGTGATCTTCAATCCAATCAAATCGAACGTCCACCATGCTATCTTATCTAGCCATAAATCATATAGTATCGGAAGACATTTACATTTTTTCTCGAATTTGCATTTATTAATAATGCGATGCAAACTTTCTATCTGACACACCACTCTTTGATGTTCTGGGAGGTTTATTTCCTTAGTATCAATATCACAGTAGGATTTGAGATTAAGCCTTACTGTAACTGCACTAGAATAAGTATGTTATGTAGATAGAGTGAGCAAATTTATAGCATCAGGAATGGTAAGGTATTCTAAAGTATAAGTTTTTCCCGTCTCCAAGGTGACCCTATATATACATCACCCTCCTTGGGTAAAGATTTTACATATCGCACCTCTTATGTTTCTGTTGCGGTAAGAGGGGAATCATATTTAGCCCAAGCTGGCATTTCTAAAAAAGGCCATGAAAACTTTGGACCATCCACCTTACATATAATAGGTGGTGGAATATTATTTTTATTTTTTTGCTGGATTTTTTCCGCGATAGATGAGTCACTGAAAATTTCCCCTGATTCATTACGATTTTGCTAAAAGCATTTCACAATGAATATTCCATCATAACGCGCACAACCAAACCACTGCTGATCTTTGTCATGTGTGCGATTGCATAGTGGACATTCTAGATATGTTTTTCGATTGAAATTTACATACCATTGAGAATTTTTTTCTTCAATATTCATAATACTTCTGCAAAACTATATTCGCATACTTTTTTAATGCATCATGGCCTACAATTATTTTTTTCTAATTATTTATTTTTTCTATACTAAGTATACGGGGCCTTACTTCATATCTCGAACTAGTAGGTGGTTGAACTCTGGCGTCATTGAGATTATTCCACCTATTATCTAGTGAGAATTGAAATATGCGCTTTACGCGATCTTTTTTCGCAGAACCGATAAGACAAAGATTAAAATTTTGACCAGGTAATCCCCTATCAATAAACTTACCATATTTTTATCCCGTTAGTTTATATACTAATTCTGTAAATTCTTTAAGCTCTTGATAGTCAATAAGGAGAGCTGGGCATATAAAAGATGGTAACTGCATTTGCTAGAATCAGAGGATATAGCAATTACCAATCCTTTGAGAATTTCCTCCCAACTACAGTTAAGTATTTGGTACAATGCTCTTATAAATGAGCAACAGATACGAATAAATACATCTCTTGCTTTAACGCCTTTAGCTTTCATATCTTCTTGGGAGGCATCTATATCGATCACTGCTCTTAAAAGTCGTTGCCTGTTAATACATTCATGAATTTCAGGTACTCCATACACTTCTGAGATATCATCTACAACTAAGAATTTTTTGTATTCACTCTGTTCTACCTGTATAACTAATTTATCTGCTAACTCCTCCTGTGTATATGCATTGAGCAGACTAATTCCTTCTTTTGCTTTGTAATTAGGTAAGAAATAATTCCATAAATGTATATCTCCTAGTGAACCCTTTTTATCTGTCATATTTCTGGCAGGTGAGGAAGCAATTTCACGAATTTATTTATTAAGCCTTGTTTGGTAAATTTTTCATGAAAATTTTCTTGCCTTCTATAATATGTAGGACTTACTTGTTCAGTAAAATATGTTGTATTAGATATTTGTTCTTCTACTTTAGAGGGTTGGAATATTGGTAACTTAGTAATACTTGTTTTAGTATCTGACTCATAGTTGGAACCATACTCACTATTATTGGATTCACATTCAGATATATTATACTAAAATTATCTGAATCGCTTGAATAGTCATCAGTTTCCCCGCCCCTGTACTGCGTTTGCTGTGTGTTTTGTTTACTCATTTTTTATTGGTATATATCAATCTTTGTTCGATTATATTATTACAATATAGTTTGAAAAAGTTTAAATTAATTTTTTCATGCCTGGTAAAAGATGTTAAAAAAAGATGTATCGAGTTTTAGTGAGATGAATGAAGAGAATTACGATCTCTATTAGTGAATACTTTGGGTATATAAGTTCGGTAATATATTATAAGAATTATGGAAGTTATATACCCATTTTGATAGTATGTTTTTGGGGTATGTGATCGGTATGGTCGAGGTATATAAGTTCAGCAATATTATATAATAATTATGGGAGTTATATACCCGTTTCGATATATGTTTTCAGGTGTAGTAATATACGGTAATATATATGAGAAAAATGGCAGAACACTATACTTTTTTCGGGGTAGATATCTACCCACTTTAATAATACGTCTTCGAGTGTATAAGTTCAGTAATATTATATAAGGCTACCCATTTAACAACATATTTCTGGGTATATTTTTGGATATATGTTCAGGGTGTATAACTTCAGTAATATTATATAATAATTATGGGAGTTATATACCCGCCTTCCTATATAATTAGTCAAAGTTAACCCACTTTTTTACTATGTATGTTCTTAGGACATATTTCTGGTATCAAAAATTCTGGCAATCATACTTTAATATAATGTACTCAATAACATTTTTTAATAGCATAGCCCGATAGCATATATATGATAGCATTATCGATAGCATTTACATGATATACTTAGTATACATATTTGATGTAGTACTTGGATCCGGATATCCGGATATCCGTTTTACTGTACCTGTATTAAAAAAGCTAGTTTTATTTGGCAGATAACCGGATAAACCCTACGGATAACCGGATAACCTTCGGTTAACCATTTAACCCTACGGATAACTATTTAACTTTACGGATATCCGGATAAACTGGATAACCGGTAAATACAGTTTGTTATTTTATTGTCGCACACCATATTATATTTTATTTTAATCCGATTTTATTTATACGATTCATTTTAATCTGAATCGATCGTATCCGATTTCATTTTAATCTAGATTTCATTTTAATCGGTCGTATCCGATTTCATTTTAATCTGGATTTCATTTTAATCTGCCACAGTACACAGTACGACCGATTAAAATGAAATCCAGATTAAAATGAAATATATAGTATAAAAAAACGGCAAAAAATAAAAATGGGATGTGTGCATTTTTAAGGTTAGGGGTTAAGGTTATTTTTTATATTTAATCTGATTTAATTATGATCTGCGATATCTGCAACAATAATAAATTTCGATTTTATTATTAATTTAAGAGATTTTTTTATAGCGCTATAGCACTATAGTGCTATAGTACTATTGATAAAATTTATTAAATTTTTTATAATTAAGTACGTCTACCCTTGTACTTAAACTAAAACACTATTTAAGTATAGATAAAGACCTCTAGCAGGCAAAAAGAGGCATGGGAAGACTTGTCCAGGTCTCAAAGTTCGGAGAGTCTTGTTGCGGCGAATTGGAAAGATAAATATATCAAATTAATTTTTCTTATGGTTCTTGAGTTTGAGTATTTATTCTTTACTAATTCTCAATAGCTTTCTTTAGTGTAGCTTGTGGAATTCTAATACATCATTAAATCGGAAGTCTGGTTCTGATAGTCACGAGGAAGTTGAATGCGGAATGCGGCGCTGATCGAGTTTCTAACTAAAATTCCAACAGAAGAAAATGCCGTCAGAAATCGAATTACGGGGTCTAATACTGCAGAGTCATGAGGATTGATGATTAAACTTTTTTATTATAAATATCATAATAATAAAATTTAATTATGCTATAAATTCAATTTAAATAATAATTTGTATTTCTTAAAATTAATTAAAATAAATACTCGATTTTAAATATGTACGTATTTTTTTAACTGAAATTTTGTAACAAACCTATTGGTTTAAATAACGGTCTCGATCATGGTCTTTTATTAACCAGACCAAATTAGACTAGACTATGATATACTAATTTGGTAATTTCGATTTACCAATACTGATAATGTAGTTCAGTCGGGGATATTACCAAAAATGGATATCCGTTCTAGAACGTTTCTGGAATGATCTACCAATGGTTCGCAAATTTTGATTGGCTCGTGACGGTCTTTTTTAGAGCCAAAATTTTTGCATTTATGCAGTATCCCTATTTGCACTAAACGATATATAAATTTAAAGTAAGAAGCCTTTAGATTAATGATCAGTATTGATCTCCTCTAAATCCGTTTTTTTAAAAAAGGTAAATGAAATATGAAAAATTCGCAATATATACTTGAAAATATGGTTAAAATTTTTTTTTT
>QKWP01000778.1:58571-80863 GCA_003550325.1 Gigaspora rosea
ATTTATTTTTTTTTATTTTTTTTATAATAATATATAATATATGTAATATTTAAAATATAATATATAATAAAAAAAAAATTTTATATTAAATAGCGAAAACTTGTGAATATTGTATATTTAATAAATTAAAATATTATATAACAATAAATAAATAAAAATTTATAATTAAATTGCAAAAACTTGCAAAAACCTGTAAAATATTCAAAAAGCATGATTATGTGAATATAATAATTATTAATTGATATTATATCAGATATATATCGATTAATATCGATATATATCGATATATATCGATTACTATCACTATCGATTATAATCAATATATCGATATATATTGATACCCATCACCCTGCCGATTACTATCGATAGTGATAGTAATCAATATATCAATATATATCGATTACTATCACTATTGATAGTAATCGATATATCGATATATATTGATTACTATCACTATCGATAGTAATCGGCAGGGGTGATGGGTATCGATATATATCTTACTAGTTAGTAATCGATATATATCTATATATAAAATTTGCAGATAAATATCTTATATAAAATTACGTATATATAATTCGCTAATGCATCATATATTAAAATACCAAAAATACAACTTTGCACTTTCTATCTGTCCATTCACATGATTTTTAAATTATTTTTAATTGGCCAATTTATGAAATTGATAATAACTTTTGATCCACCAGACCATTTTGAATGGTTTAACTATCAAAATGTTCATCTCGATGAGACGATTCTAACAAGCCCAAAATTGTTAAAACCCTATTACAAAATTCCAAGATCATTCATCACTAAGTAAATTAATTTCTTTACTATTGAATAACTTTTGATCCACTAGGCTGTTTTGGATAATTTAACCACCAAAATGGTCGTCTTAGTGAGATAATTCTAACAAGCCCAAAATCATTAAATTCCATTCAAAGAATCCAAAGATCGATAAAAATTTATCAATTATTTAATCAAATTAATTTTTATATATAAAATCAATTTGATTAAATGATTAATAAATCTTTATCGATCTTTGGATCCTGTGAATGGAATTTAACAATGTTGGGCTTTAGAATCATCTTACTGAGATGAACATTTTGGTGGTTAAATCATCCAAAACAGCCTAGTGTATCAAAAGTTATTCAATACAGTCAACCCTCCATAAATGCAACCTCTATAAATGCAATACCTCTTTAAATGCACGTTTTTTCTATTCCGTAAAATGTTATTAGTGCTAAATGCACGTTCTGTATTCTGTAAATGCACATTCTCTTGAATAACATTTTATATTACACTAACCTCCCTAAATGCACGTGGCCAATCAAATTTTAGTATTTAAGATAGGTTATACAGTTTTGGTAGAAGTTAAACAAACTTGATGATCTAGTTTTTAAAAGCTGCAATTTAATTGGCTTTCTCTAAATGCAACCCTCCCTAAATGCACGTTGTAGGCTTGTCTCTACGAGTTGCATTTATGGAGGGTTGACTGTAGTAAAGAAATTTACTTAGTGATAAACGATCTTGGGATCCTGTAATTGGATTTTAACAATTTGGGCTTGTTAGAATCGTCTCATCAAGATGAACATTTTAATAGTTAAATCATCCAAAACGGACTAGTGGATTAAAAGTTATTATTAATTCCATAAATTTGAACATATATAAAATTTATAGTACAAGAAATAAAATTGAGTTTTAGACAAACAATGCTATGCTTTTATCTAGTAAATAGCAAACTTTTTTAATTATTATATTTATATAAACATTTAGCTCCGGACAAACAATGCTATGCATTTACCTAGTATATAGTATTTAATTCTTTTACTATGCTCTATATTGTTTTTTATATTCTAGGCTTTCTATAATATTGTTTTTATATCTTTTAGTACTATTATTGTATTTTCTTTTCAACTATAATACTTTCTTCCTGCAAGTAGATTGTTTTTGAATTTGCAAACTTATTCATCAAGTCTATTTGTTTATTTATTTCTAGAAGTATATAACTTGAATATAGCGAAGGTTTAAAATTGTGTATCATATAAATAATATTGTTAATTTCTATCAAGGCTCTATATAGTTTAGTAGCTTTGAGTATACATGAGGACGAAAGCATTTCAGTTCTAAAACCTGAAATTAAAATTTGAAGACGAAATTGTTTTTGACCTATTATTCTATTGTACTTGTATATTTTTTCTTTTTTTTTAGTTTTATTTTGAAATAATATCTTTCACTTTGTTGTTAGAATTTTATAGTTGCTATCTGTTATTCCAATAGGATTTACTAGCTCTGGGGTATGCAAATCTAATATTATTTCTGGTAGAAGCTAAAAATCATCTATTTGGCTAGCTAATTTATCTTTTTCTATATAGGCTCTATTATATATAAAACTTTAGTGCACTTATATGTCCAGTTATTGTACAGTACAATATAAGGGCCGTGTCATTAATTACTTGATTATTTTTTATCAGAGGCCTACTCCCTTCCTCTTTCTTAATATATATATAGTCAGGTTTTTATATATAATTTCAACTTTTTTTATCCTCTCTCCCCTAAAAAATCATCTGATTTTTGTTACTCTCTTAAGGTAATTTTGTTTTTCTGTTCTAATTTGTATTAAAATCTCTTATAATAATGGTACTAATATTTATTACCTAATATCCATTTACTATAAAAGCTTACCCTTCACCCCTAGGTAATATATTTAGTTAAATTTAATTGGCTAAAATTTTTTATATAAGATAAGATTTGGCTTAACTCTTTACATTCTAAATTATTATTTAATAAATAACAGTACTCTAAATATGTATTATCTATGTATTTTTGCTTTAGTTATCTATTAAATAATTTTTTTTGGGTCTTAGGGGGCATCCATAAATAACGTTATGTACCCCCTTATAGTACCCTCTACTATATAAAAAAATTTTTTCAAAATCCATATGTTTATATATAAAATTTTACAAAAACTTGAATATATTGTGACACAGTAATCCGATTTGAATGATTTAGATACTATTCGATTCGACTCAGTAAGATGAATCCAATGACACCAAAATCATTTCATTTGGATCACTGGATCAATAGTTATTCACAAAAAACTATTGATTTATCCCTTAAACATCCGTTTTAGCGGCAAATTTGTTTGCTAGAATTTTTAATGAATTTTTAAAATTTGGTTCTGATTTATTTTTATTAAAAATCAAGTTATTTTAAATTTTTTTTTTAAATAATAACTATGAATATAGATTATATTTTAATGATTTTAATTTTCAGAAAAAATTTAAATTGACTATAAGCTAAAAAAATTTGAAATTTTTAAAAATTTTTGATTTTTAGAGATTTTATTTTTGACCATTGACAAACTTTTTAAAATTCTAAGAACACCATAGATTCCCGAAAATAAGCAACCTTTTTTGGACGATTTTAAGTAAAAAAAACTGGGGTTGCTTATTTTTGGATATACAGGCTTTAAGGATTTATGCACAATCGATAGGGGTAGCTTATTATCGGGTGTTTAAAAAAATTTTTAAAAAAATTCACATGCATACCCTATTAATTTGGAAATAGGCACATGTGTACATACGTACATCATTGAAAGTGACATTATCTCCTATATACATATGTACATATATACATATTACCTGTTACCTTCTTTAATTCGCTTTTTTTTTATTTGTTTTTATTTTCTTTTTTAATTTTTTTTATATTTTTTTTTATTCTTTTATTTTAAAATTTTTTTTACGCTTTTTTTTATTTTTTTCGTTTTTTTTAATATTTTTTGTTTTTTTTTATTCGTTTTATTTTCTTTTTTAAATTTTTTTATTTTTTTATTTTTTTTTAATATTTTTTTGTTTTTTTTTTATTTGTTTTATTTTATTTTATTTTATGTTTTTTTTTATTTTTTTATTTTAAAAAAATTTTTATGCTTTTTTTTATTTATTTTTTTTGTTTTTTTTTATTTTCTTTAATCTTTTTAATTTTTTTAATTTTTTTTTTAATTTTTTTTATGTTTTTTTTTTATTTAACGATTTATTTATTAATTCTTTTTGATTTTTAATTTTTTTTTTACTTTATTTATTTTTATAATCAGATCTTTTTTTTAATTTATTTTTTTATTTATTTTTTTTTTATTTCTTTGACAGTCTTGTCGGTGCTTAAATACAAATTAAATCAACTAATTAAGCTAATTCTAGTAATTACTACTTTGCAATTGCAAGCCCGGCATCATCCGGCTATCTTAATCTGTACCAGATGTGACTATACATGAGGACAAAAGCATTTTGGGTTCTAAACCTGAAATTAAAATTGAAAGACGAAATTGTTTTTGACCTATTTTACTTGAAAGACGAAATTATTTGATACTTTTTTGAATAGACGAAATTATAAAAAACATATCTATATAAATTTTATTTGCTCTTTCTTATAAAAAATTTTAATTTTTTCTAATAAAGACGAAATGGGCCTTTTTCAAAAATCAATTTCGGTGGCATCACTAGATGCGACCTGTCACACTAGGTCACGTATGATCCAGAAATTTTATCTTGGCTACTTGGCTATCTTACAAACCAAACCAAAATGGTACAATACCATTTACAATTCTATCTTCTACCCCTTGAGAAAACAAACTTTCAACTAAATCTTTCCTTCTCTGACGGTAATCGTCTTTAACTCCATTATTCGACAAACTTCCTTCATCTAGAATTCTATTAGAAAGCGTAACTTTCCTCGAAGAAAACCTTTTGTCACACTTCTTGCGCTTGTCATTTCTTGAAATTCTGTTAACTTTCTCCCACTGATTTACTTCTTTACATCGTCTTTGCCATATTTCTTCATAAAAACACTCCTCAATGATTCTCTAATATGGCTCTTCCGCCAGCTTTTTATTTTTTAATTTATTATATTCAAGTTTTTTAATTTAATTAATATCATTTTTTTTAACTATTATTTTAAACGATCTTTTTTTTTAATTCAAATTTTATTTTAATTTAATTTATTTTTTTAATTATTATTTTAATTAATTTTTTTTTTTTATAATAATTTATTTCGATTTATTTAAATATGTATTTTAGTTTATTTTTTATTTTATTTATTATAATAATTTATTTATTTCGATTTATTTAAATATATATTTAATTATTTATTTTAATTTTTTTTAGGTCGCAATATTGGTTAACATGGGAAGAAGGTATATATGCGCATATATGTACATATGTATATAAATCCCAGTTAGGAAATAATGGTTTGTTTATAATATTGTGACTAAAAAAACAAGTTTCTATAATGCTTGTTATTTTCCCGATATACTGTAAGTTATTAGAAACTTGTTTATTTACTAATGAAATAGCGATATTAGATTGTATAATTACTGGATATGCATGGATTTGAGAGGTAGCTTATTTCTGAAATAAAAAAATTACTATTGTTTTCGGCTTGAAAATATGGAGTAGCTTATTTTCTGGTATTAGAGGTTTTTAGGTTTTTGCTCAAAACCAAGGGGTTGCTTATTTTCGGAGTAGCTTATTTTCAGGAATCTATGGTATGTCCCCAATAATTTTGATACAAATTATAGATTAAGTTATTATAAACAACTTTTATTATAAAAGTTTTTATAATTTTATAATTAAAATTTTAATTTTAATTAATAAAGAAAAAATTTTTTTTCTTCGGGAACATATAAAAATTTGAAAATTTTTAAAAATTTTTGAAAAAATTTTATAGTAAAAGTAAAGAATTGGCTATATTTGAGCCAAGTTTTCTTTTATATTTGAATATATATATAATTAAAATTTTAATAGATATCAATTAACAATTTGCTAAAGTTTTGTTTTAGCTTAGTAATAGAGGGACATATCCTTAATAAAATTTTTAGTAATTTTATAAGAAAACATAATAACCAATAGTATTTGGCCAATAAAATTTGAACCAGTAATCCGAATGAAATGAAATTGGTACTATTCGACTCCTCTTACTGAGACGAATCGAATTGTACCAAAATTATTAAATTTGGACTACTGGTTCAATTTTAGCCAATTTTTTCTAAAAAAATTACATTATATTTTTTTGACCTCCCCTACTTATTGAGAAAAACATTATCGTTCATCCAACCCCCTTTTGTATAACGTTATTTATGGATGCCCCTTATTTGCTAAATTTATTTTGTTTGCTAGTATATATATTAAGATTAGGGCACTGATATTAGGGTTCCGCAATTTGATTTGATCTTCAAATATTTGAATCAAATATTTGATTAAATTCAAATTGATCCAATATTTGATTTGATTTGAATTTGAGGAACCCTAACTAATATTTATTAGATAATATTTTAGAAGGTAGGAATCAAGCCAAATCTTACCTCATATAAAATTTTAGCCAATAAATTTGATGAAAATATTACCTGGAGATGGAGGTAAGCCTTTATAGTAAATGAATATTAGGTAATAAATATTAGTGCCATTATCCTTATCTTGTTATTATTAGATAAAAATAAATTGATTATTATTATTATTTCAGAAAAATATCTGGGCTCTCAAAAGTAAAAACCAAAAAATTTGACTATTTTTTGAAAATTGACCTGTTTGATCGATTAGGTGTAAAATTTTAGATCCAATCTTTTTTACTTAATAATGAAGTTTGATCACTTAATAAATTTTTGCGATACAATGGTTAAAAGCTTTTGACGCTATAATTTAAAAATAGATTTAACGAGATTTACTGATAGTTATACGGAATCTACAGATCTAATAATCCAGTAATAATCCTGTTTAAACAGGTTTGTTAATCATGAATAACCTAATTTTAAATTGTTTGATTTTGTATAACAAAATAGATTTTGATGATTTTCTCAAACCCCATGATCGGCCAAATTCCTTGGTTTCTACTTTTGAGAACCTATCTATTTTATATATTTATATATATATATGGACTTATTTCATTGTATATAGCAAATACTGTATCCAAACTAGCTTCTTTCTTATTTGTGCTTTTAGGGCTATAGTTTAACATAAATATTTTGTATATTGAATTAACTTTTTTTTTTCTTAGACAGTCTTGCTAGTACCTTATTTTATAGATTTGATATTTTTGTGATACAAAAATAGATACTACTATTCTACAAGTCTGATATCACTTCTTCTTGCCTGTCAAAAACAAGTGCGACCTGCCACACCAGTTTGAACTAGGGCTTATATTAGGTTAGTTAATACTACTATATTATTGAATTGTTTTAGCTTAATTTTAGTTATTGAAACAACATCTAAGTCTTGCTCATAGCAATATATTAGCTAGTTTTAAAATTTTATTCTATTTGTTATTTTTTGAATATTATGTATACATATATTTAACAATTCTATTTGTTGTATAGTATTACTAGTTATAGTGTATTGTTTGTATTGCTATTGAAGGTTATTATAGCTATATAGGTTTCAAAATAGCTTTTCTAGCTCTGAAAGTTGAAGGATATATAGTATGTTGAAGTTAAAAATTTTTTTTAGTGCTTTGATTGTGTTTATAACTTCTTTATATGACCTTATTGGTATTGTAATCTTTGTCTTAAGGTCGTCTTTTTTCATTTCTTCTTGTTTTTTTTTCCCTTCTTTGAACATCTCGCCAGATTCATTTATCCCAGATCATAGTGTGTATCTAGTTTCCAACTATCGAGTTCCCATCATAAACCCCAACCCCACCTCGACTTGTCATACAAAGCCATAACCCTTATCAGGAGATCCTCCGGAGAGGCCAAATTTATAATCTGACAGCCCCCAGGTACCTCGAAGATTCCTGCAGGCGGCGTTCTGCACCAGTACCTGAGTGCCAGATTTTTCTATTTTCAAGAGAACATCAACCCCAAGTCCTAGCAAGCTAGGCGCCACAAGTTCGTAAGCAAAAATATTTCTACTACATCTTGTGACTTCGTTTATATCCAAATCGGGTTCTAACCCAAATCGCTTCACAGCCACAAGTCTTAAAACAATAGCTGCCCAATTAAGTCTATCATACAATGTCCTGGGTACCTATTTTCCATAGTGTTTCAGTTCTCTAACTAGCTAACTCTTGTATTTCGCCTTTGGGATGAATTGAACTAACAACCTTTCAATTTGCATCCTCAGAGCATAACTGCTATGCTATTGACCCAAAGAACCTCATTTTTTCTTGTAGTATTTCTATATTATTAAAAATTTAATATTTGTTTTTATTACTTTTCTGAGTTCAGATATCAATCCAGGTCTTTGATATGCATAGGAAATAGTAGTACTTCTGCAGTTGTTTTGCTGTAATTACAAGCTCCCTTGGGTATATAATCAGTATTTGTATCACTATTTTGTTTATTTTTCTGGGGACCTAGAGTAGATTTGTTTGTCAGTATAGTTTATATTAATATAATTTAATATGATTATTGCAAGAATATAACATTTCTCTTTAATTTCTGTTATAAATTTCCTTGCTGTTTTTTGTCTTTAATAGAAATAAGTAGTTGTCTATAGTTTTTATTTTTAATTTGTATCTATAGCAGTTTATGTCTATTTCTAATATAGTTATTAGAAATCCTTCAAAATGAGTAATACTTGCATAGTATCAATATATTATTTAAAATCAACTATATCCTTTGGTAAGAAAAAAAAAGATATACTATCTCCTTATTTAGTTCTTAAAGCATACTAGGTAAAGGGTATAGTTTTTTAGAACTTCAAAATATATTTTATATAGTTATGAAAAGTATAATTTGCTCTTAGTTTTTTACAATATTTTAGAAAATATTATAACTCTAATTTCTAGATTAGAGCACTGCCATTTATTATCTAATATCCATTTACTATAGGGGCTTACCCCCACCCCAGGTAAGATCTATAAATAGAATTTTGGCCAATCAAATTTAACTAAGATAAGATTTTTCTTGACCCACCCTCTAAAATATTACCTAATAAATGTCAGCGCCCTTATACAGTATAGGAACCTTTAAATCAGCTAGTCATATATGCAGCCAAATTTTGGTTGGGTCAGAAGTTGGGTTGGAGTCAATAGGACCTCAGATATCTCTTATATAGATTATAACTAGATTTTGGCCAATGTTAACCTAATTTGCTAAAAATGACAAAACCATATTTACTTAAATAACTTTCAATCCAAATCAGAATTGAATGAACTTTTTTTTGTTGAATGCGTTTTACTGAAAGCTTCATTTTAAAAAAAGTTCATTCAAATTGAACTACTACATGCCAAGATAATTGCCAAACCTGTTTTTTGCTTTTCAAATTTCAGAGGTTTTTGTTAGAAAAATAAAGTATGATCTCTGTACTACCAGTAGATGTCTAGGGTTCTGAGTCAATGAAATTGCAGAAAGTTTTGCAAATAAAAAAAAAAAAAACAGAAATAAGTTCAAAGCCACAAAAAATTTTGCAAATAAAAAAAAAACCTAATATAACTTAATTTTTATAATTCTGGCCAGAATTATAATACCTTTGGCCAGAATTATAGTAATTCTAGCCAAAATTATAGTGGCCAAATTTTAGATTTATTAATAAAAATAGTTAAGTTTAAACCTTTATAAAAGTATTTAAACTTAATAAATTAAAAAACAAATTATATAACTTTATTCTTAAAGTCTTTCTTTTTTTTGTATTCGGCGATTTTGCCTTTTTTTATTGTAAACAGTGCAGTCTAAGCTGCCTTGTACAAGTACAAAATATGACTACAAACGTTCTATATAAAAAAGACTCTCTGAGTAATAACTAAGTTACCTGCCCAAAGTGATCCACTATACTAGACATTTGTTTCAATCTGGTTTCAAAATCTATCTTCCGAGTTATATTCCATCAATCACCAACTGGTGTTGGATGCTATATCAAGACCGCCTTTCTTTTCTTAAAATCTTAACTTCTTCACAAAGAGCACGTAAAGAAAAAAATATGGAAAAATAAAAACAAATACAAAAAAAAATGACAAAATATAAAAAAAAAAGAAAAAAGAAGAAAAAAGGAAAAACAAAAAAAAAAGAAAAAAAACAGAAAAAGAAAAAAAAGAAAGAAAACAAAATAAATTCAGATAGGTATAGTCAAAGTCTATACTAAACTCGTAAAAATTATACAGTACAGTCTATATTGTTACAATGCTATAGCCTTCTTGTATAGAATATAGCAAAGTAACAAAGTCACCTGGTGCAGTGATATATTTATGAATATACATGGGGTGGAGGTGAAGTACACTTTTTACTTCACAGCAGGAGGCAAACGGTTCGTAATAAGAACAGTTTATAATTTTATTAAATAATATAAGATGATAATAAGCCTTGCCTGTAGGAATTATCCTAGAGGGGGAATATTACACTTTACAAGATAATAATAAAAAAGATAAGGATATTATCCTAAGCTAAGATTCTAGGTGAGAGCAGTATTGTACATGGGACGTGTCCACACTATATAAAATGTCCAATATCCAAGATTGTCCAAAACCGGCCAAGCCTATGTTCCATGTTTAACTAATCAATAAAGTTATTTAAAAAAATATATAATTATATATTTTTTTAGGTGCTGGACTTATTGGTGAAAAAATTAAAATAGATTAATTTAATAAAATTTTAAGTAATTTTAATTTGAAAAAATGTCCAAAATTGTCCAAAATTGTCCCATATACAACACTGGGTGAGGGTATTGAACTCTAACTTTTGCAGGAAGGGGGAAATGCTTCCTTTTTATAACTTTTCTATCCTAAGAGGTGTAACAATTCTATTGTTAATTTGTGCAAAAATAACTAGGATAATTACTACATTATTGTAGAGATAGTTAGAGGCAGTGTTGTCATGGGACACAGACACGGATGGCGGACAGTCCGGGACGGGACGTCCGGGACATGTCCGCCCAGAATTTTTTTTGTCCCGGACATTTTGCGACTCAACACGTGATCATCTACCAATAAAAATCGTATAATTCAGCAATTTGATTAGTATTACCCGGCGAACATGTATAATGTTGGGACATTATTGCGGACATGTCCCGGACGTCCCGTCCCNCATTATTGCGGACATGTCCCGGACGTCCCGTCCCGGACTGTCCGCGTCCCTGAAAAATCAGCGGGACAATGTCCGTGTACAACACTGGTTAGAGGTATTTGTACAGAGGTAATTAAAGATATTTGTTTGGAGTAAACAAGACATTTGTGTGGTAATAGATAGGAAATTTGTGTAGGGATAAATGGAGATATTTGTATAGAGGTAGGCAGGAATATTTGTGCGAAGATAAGTAGGATATTAGTATAGAGGTAGTTGAGAGTAGTTGTGAAGAGGTAATTGAAGGTAGTTGTATTGCGCCTTGTATTACCTAAGTTACTAGTTGGTGTAACCTTGTATTACCTAGTGTAACCAAGCTGCAGTATTGTGATGCAGTTACTGTGCCTCATTCTTTTATCCAATAGAATCATTTCCTATATTTATACTATAATAATAGGACCCAAAGAACTCTGATACAACTTAAATCTGAGTTTGTATAATATCAGCCAAATAGGCATATAAAATAGGCCAAAATTTAAAAATTTACTATATAAAAATGTAATGTTTGATGAATTTCTATACAAAATTGCCTTTTTTAGAGGACGTCTAAAACAGGGGCAACTCATATTTCTTAATAATTTTCTCGATTAACTTTAGGGTTAGGGTCATCTTATATTAGGGTTAGGCTGGGTTTTAGATAGTTATATATAAGCAAAATTGCTTTCCTGATGTTTTTACTTAACCTACTTGAGGTAGGTTTAGTCTGCTATTTTTTGTATTTTTTAGGTTTTTCGTTCTTTGCTTCGCTAGCGATCATCAAAATTCTGTAATTTGATTGGCTGTGATCACGTGAATTTGCCCCCGCTTTAGACGACCCCTTTTTTAGTAACCTCTAAGTTATATCAGAGTTCTTCGGGGTCCTATAATAATACAATAATAAAATATGCTAATATAATAATAATATGACTAAATATATAATAATGAAATATTAACTATATAAAATAAATTATACATTCACGAAGTCTATTCTGTGCTACATTACTACGCTATCCTAAAAAACCTGTTTTGTAACAATATGATCTCAGTACTATATTACAATAAAGGATGTAACTATATAACCCTATATCTTCTAAGAGGTTGAAATCTACCAATCCATAATTTATTTAATCTCATCTGTTAAACATTAGTTATTTACCAGCACCACATGATCACCTGGCAGCATTGCAAGCATGTGACTT
Source organism: Gigaspora rosea (assembly GCA_003550325.1). Lineage (NCBI taxonomy): Eukaryota > Fungi > Glomeromycota > Glomeromycetes > Diversisporales > Gigasporaceae > Gigaspora > Gigaspora rosea. The sequence continues at coordinate 70,788 of QKWP01000778.1, forward strand.
CTCGTGACTTCATGCACTAGAGTTTCAATTTTTGAATGTAAACAATGTTGATCTTCTGAAGGGATTATACCAAAATTGCTACTTTTTGAAAAAAACTAAGTAGCAGGCAAAAATAAACCAATGTAAAGAGAGTGTAATAGTTTGCATTATATAGAATAGTAAAGTTGACCAGGTTTCTGCTTCTACTCTGCCATAGCTCCACAGATACTTGACAAAAACTTTCAGTTTTCACCAACTACTTATTCTATAGTTCGGTAGTCTTTCACCAGGGTGTTTCAAACCCAAAGAGAACTTCTATTTCAGCTCTATTTCAATTATTCCATACAATCCAAAGGACTATTCAAGCTCTAAACTTCTTATTCCAGTTGCTATAGGTGAAGTCTTGTGTAAAGTAGACGTTGCTAACTATAAGTGTTGTTGCAGGTCTGTTCGGTGATTGTTGGTTTAAAGGATTGTCAGAAAGAGTTGTAAAAATATGTTATTTTTAAAGTCTTTTTTTATATTTTTATAAAAAGTAAAAATTATCAATTTTACTTGTTAATTTAAGGATTTCCATACAGATCTCTCAGGTTACTATTAAGTTTTACTGGGTTTTCAAAAGAAGGAGCAACTGTTTTTTAAAAAAAGCTTCTAGTAGTTGTGTAAAAATAAAGGCTGCTTTAGAACTATTACTATTTGTCTTGTTTGCCTTTAATTTTCTATAAGTAGGCTAAATAGTAATAGTTTATTTATTATCTCTGGTATAAGTTCTGGTATATCTAGTAGTAGCATTGGCTGTAGCATTTATTTCTCTATATATAGTTCTCTAATTTTTTTTCTCAGCATTTCAAAAGTATTTTTATCAATATCTTGGCAAAGCCTGCTACATAAAATAGCTATTGTATAACCTTGTATGCATCTATCTCTATTATTTTTATCCCTTAGATTGTAGTAGAACACAAGCAAATTTGCCTGCGTTTTTGCACTTTTTTAGCTCTGATTTACTTTTTTAAAATGCTAAAATAATTAAATAAAACTTTGTACAATTATATTTGAAAATAAGGATTACTTTTTTGCAAAATTAGTTTTTATATTATAAGAAAATAAATTATAGTTACATATAAGCTGAAAATAGATAATTTTAAGAAAAAATTTTTTTAAAAAATTTTATTACAATTTTTCTGCGATCTTATTTAGTTTTAGTTTTAGAACTATAGTTCTTAAGACAATATTGTAGTTTATATAAAGGATGACAACTTTCATTATTGCAACTTTAATGATTTACTTGTAAAAATTAAGACTTGTATTAGAAGTAAAGATTTTTTTTATAGACGGGAACATATAAAATTTGAAAAAATCTAAAGAAAAATTTTAATAGTAAAAATGCCAATACAAGAACTTTAAACATTTATTATATTAAAGTTTTCTAATGATTTTAAAAAAAATTTATAACAAAGTTACTAAAACAAAACTTAAAGAATATTTTTTACTTAGAAAAGATATAGCTAAAATCAATATTTAAAATTTTATTAAAAATTTTAAAATACGCAGGCAAATTTGCCTGTGTTACAATCTAAGGGATAGTATTTCTATGAACCTGAACTAAACTTAAATCAAGTTCAGGTTCAGGTTCAGGTTTAGTATTGAATCTAAACCTGAACATTTTTTAAAACATGTTTAGGTTCAGATTTAGTATTGAACTTTTAAAACTACATCGGCAAATTTTATATATAGATATATATCGATTACTAACCAGTATGATATATATCGATACTAAATACCCCTGCCGATTTTTATCGATAGTGATAGTAATTGATATATATCTATAATGAATATATATCGATTACTAACCAATTGGATATATATCAATTATAAACACCCCTGCCGATTTTTATCGATAGTGATTACAATTGATATATATCTATGATAGTTAATAATTGATATATAACCAATATACCAATAGTAATTATAATCGATACATATCTATAATAGTTAATAATCAATATATAATCAATATAAAAACAATTAATATTTTGATAATAAATCACTTATAACTAGTCAATCAATATCAATTGCAAATTTTATAAAAAAACTTTACCAGTAAAAATTTTTTATTAAAAAAAAACCCCAAAAATACAATAAATAAAAAAATACAAAGTAACGAATACTCAAACCCAAATCCAAACTCTAACCCAAACTCTAACTCTAACCCAAACCTTAACCCTACTCTAATCTAATCTAATCTATACTAATCATCTATATTAAATCTTTCTAATAACTCCATATGTGACAATATACTATTGACACAATAATTATGACACCAACGACGGCTCCAACTACGACACTAGTGATATACTAATTATAATACTAATGATGCACTAAACAATAGCTCCAACTACGGTGATTCCACAAAACAACTTGAAAGACAACTAAATTATTAATTTAAAAGAAAAAAAAAAGTTAGTTAAATGCAAAATAAGCGAAACAAAAAAAATAAAATAAAAAGCAAAAAGTAAACAAAGCAAAAAAAAGCAAGCAAATTACAAAAGCAAAAAGCGCAAAGCAAATAAAGCAAAAAATGAAAAACAAACGAAGCAAAAGGCACAAAGCAAATGAAGCAAAGGCAAAAAGCAAACAAAACAAAAACAAAAAGCAAACGATGCAAATGCCAGAAAAACAAATGCAAATGCCAAAGAAACAAAAAAAACTATCTCATACGAATGCAAAAAAAACGAGCAAGACCACCTGTACGAATGACAAAGAAACAAACAAGACCTTTTTACAAAAATGCAGGAAAAACAAATAGACTACCTACAAGAACGCCAAAAAATTATGCAATACCATTTACAAGAATACTGAGAGAAGCACATAAAGCCATTCTACAAGAACACCAATGACACTAGCTAGCAACACCAATGATGACACCAACGACGACACCAACTACGACACCAACTATGACACCAGCGACAACACCAACTAGGACAACACCAACTAGAACAACATCAGTGGCTTTAACGATGGCACCAACGACGACACCAACAACAATACAAAAAAAAAGGTTAGTAAGTGAAGACAAAAAAAAACAAACAGATAAAAAAAAAAATAAAAAAATAATGATTATCAAAGATAATCATTATTTTTATATGATGCACAACTGTGCGAAAATAAATAAACAAAAAAAATAATAAAAAAATAAATAAAATAAAAAAATAAAAAAAATAAATAAACAAAAAAAAATTTAAAAAAACTGTAAATAAATCTATTTTAGATCGTTAAGAGTCTTAATGATCTATTTAGATCGTTAAGAATTTTAACAATCTATTTTAAATCGTTAAGATTATCATTAAGAATTTTAATGACCCTAAAGTAGATCGTTAAGAATCTTAACAATCTATTTTAGATCATTAAGAATCTTAATAATCTAAAATAGATTGTTAAGATTCTTAACGATCTATTTTAGGATCATTAAAATTCTTAATGATAAATAGATCGTTAAGATTCTTAACGATCTATTTTAGATCATTAATGATCTAAAATAGATCGTTAAGAATCTTAACAATCTATTTTTTAGGATCATTAATGATAAATAGATCGTTAAGAATCTTAACAATCTATTTTTTTTAATTTTTTTTTAATTTTTTTTTAATGTAGAATACAGTTTATTTGCATAGTTTTGGTTCTAATTCGGTACTTCTGTACTTTCACTTGTACGATAGTTGTTTTCTATATTTGGTTTTCATTATTTTTATTTAATTAATAAAATAAATAAAAATTTTCCTTAGTTACCGTTGATCCTGTCTTTGCCTCCTTTAATGCCAAATTAGCCTAAAAAATACGTTTTTATATATTCTATATATCATATTACTGTATTACTCAATTTAAGTTTACTATTCAAATTCGTAAACAATTACAAGAGTATTGTCCGCCCACCCACCTTGCAAACTTACATTTTATTTATACTTTTTTTGATGAAACTTCTTGTTTGAAATTTCTTGTTACACATTCTAGTAGGTCTCGATTTCAGATTAGCAGATCCGCACTGATTTTCTTTAAAAAGATTGATTCCCGAACATAGTGGCAGTGTATTTAAAATTTACTGACACGAATGGCTTATGTTTATTTTATGATATAAAAATTATCTGTATTAACGTTAATCTTTATATTAACTGTATTTAAGCCTCAAATACTATTTATTTGTTAAAAAAAATAAAGATTAAAAATTTTTTTCTTATTTATTAATACCCTTTTTATTTAAATTTTTAAATTTATTAATTTGACGTATAACATATAATTACTAATGCCCAGTATTTTTAATTACCAACGCCTAACACTCTAGATTACCAATGCCCAACGCTCTAAATTACCAACACCCAACTCTCTAGATTTTGGATTTCTTATGATAATTTTAAAGGTATTGAAACGATTGGCAGAGGTGGTTTTGCAACTGTGTATCATGCTGTATGGTTTGAAAAAATAAATGTTTAAACAAATCTATTGCACTTAAATTATTTCATGAATCAAATAATTATCATAAAGATTTTATAGAAGAGGTAATCTTTATTAATTATTTTTATAATTATATTATATATTCATTATTTAGCATTAAAATTAACAATTCAAATATATATTTCCTTTAATAACAAGTTAAAAGCGTATTGTGATATTGGTCTTAAAGATCCAATGTTTTTAAGATGTTCGGTGTATCAAAAGATAAAGTTTCTAAAGATTATTGTCTTGTTATAGAATATGCTTTAGAAGGTAGTTTGCGAAAAAATCTATATGTCATAGTGCAAATGAATTGGGAGGAAAAATTAAATCTGTTACAATGTATATCTTATAATTCTTTTAATAATTCGAAATTATAGAAAATAATATATCGTATTTTTTTTTTTTTAGAAGTTTAGCTATGGTCAAATTAGAATTTTTTTAAAACAATAAAAAAAAAACAGTTCAAACTGTTTTTTTATTACCATCCCTATTTTATGCATGGATTGTTTGTACATCACGAAATATTCTGATAGTCCATCCTTGTATTGCATATTATCTTTTGATAATTCATTCTCAAGATCTTATTCATCGGGATTTACATAGTGGAAATATTCTTTTAAATAGTTTTAAAAGTGCATACATCGTAGATTAGGGCTTTCAATAACGACCAATATTGCTTCAAAATCAAATTCGGATGGAATTTATGGAATTTTACCATATATTGCTCCTGAAATCTTAAATAAATATTCATATACCAAAGAGTCTAATATTTATTCAATTGGTATAATCATGTGGGGAAAGTTTGTATGGTAAACCTATTTCTTTTGACAAAAACTCAGACCAAAGAGTCTAATATTTATTCAATTGGTATAATCATGTGGGGAAAGTTTGTATGGTAAACCTGTTTCTTTTGACAAAAACTCAGACCAAAGAGTCTAATATTTATTCAATTGGTATAATCATGTGGGGAAAGTTTGTATGGTAAACCTGTTTCTTTTGACAAAAACTCAGAATTCCAGTTCCAATTAAAAATGGTGACCTGGGTGGTGCCTTTTTTTTTAACTGACCCGTTTCACCTGGGTGGCACATTGCCCAGACCCGGGTGAAGATTTTTCGAATGGGTCAATTCACTAGTACGAAACATAAATATAAAACATATCTGATATATTAGGCCACACAAAGTTAATTTTTCGTTCTGCATAACATGATGTTCCAAAATTTCAGTCGTGGGTTGGATTTTTTTTTTTTAATCTGTACTCCAGAATAATTGGCACGATTGAAATTAAAAAAAAAGGGCACGGATTATGCAAAATGAAAAATTAACTTTGTGTGGCCTTATATTAAAGTTTTGCAGAGAATTTTTTTGTTTGGCGTAAAAGACAGTTTTGTAAACACGATTCTTTTCATAATTTTGTATTAACAGATTCTGTGGTTTTATTGGTAAGTTACTAATGGGAGTTCAGGTTGCATAACAATAATCTAAAACACGTACAACTTTTTTATTTTAATTAAAGTTTAAAAAATATTTGACGGGACCCATGGGTAGTTCGAAGGGTGCCCATAGTTTAATGGGCTGGGTATGGGTACTAAGATCTGAGCCCTAGGGTAAGGGTAGGGCTTAGAAAAATTGGCCATGTACAAACGGGTAGGGTAAGGGTATCACTAGTACCCATTCCTACCCGGCCCATGCGGAAGCCTAGAATTTACCAAAAGACTGAGCCATTATTGCTTCATATCATAAGAATTATTTTTTTTTTAATCTGTATATTAATCTTTACCAATAAGATTTTTGATATTATAAAGATAAACTGCATTAGTATACTTACTTTAAAGAAGACATACCGACACATATTTACGTTCATTATTTTAATAGCCGATAAGAAATAAGCTGAGTTGACTTTATTTACACTAAATTTATTGAAAGTTACAACCTTTGTTTTGTCGAAATAAAGCTAGCCTGTTATTTAAAACAATAAGAAGTTGGTCTTTTGAATTAAATAAAAATTAAAAGGTTACAGTGAGCGAAACATATTTGAAAAGGTACCAAACTAGACTGTATATTATGTAAACCATTTGAATTAGATATTATAGACCGTAGATGCTATTAACCCCTTGACAATTATACACGATTGTTTGACAATTTGGGTATTAGAATAGGTATTCTATCCTACATTGACCTGATAGATATTCAGATTAAATTAAGAAACTTACCTTATTTTTTGGAGTTGCATGATTCTACATAGTACGCTACTGAAGAATCATTATCATTTTGAAACCCTCAAATAGAAGTACTTAATTCACTTCTTATTTAATTATTGGGTAGCTTGGCCTGTAAATATAGTAATTATTTCTCAATCGGCACTTACCACTGTCTAATTTTTACTTGTGTTATTTGATTATTTAAAATTAGCTAGCATTGTTTATAAATTTAAATGAGAAATTATATTGTGCGTATTCCATTGATTAAAAATAGAAATCTAGAAGAAAATTGAATAACACTAGTCCATCAGAGTGATGATATTAACTGAAAAATCAATTTCGAACGTCTTTAGTGATAGGACCTCTAAGTTTTTAGTTAATAATATGTTATAAACGATTTTGATCAATCAAGTAATTTTGACCGATCAAAGCACATAATCGATCATAAATCGATTTATCTTGCACATGTTCGATCAATGACCGATCACAAAAAATTTGACCGACCTTAACCTCTAGTGCAGTCAGTGCACAGAAATTATGATCATTAAGAATCTTAACGATTGTGCATGAAAATTATGATCATTAATATTTTTAACGATTGAGACATCAGTGCACAGAAATTATGATCGTTAAGAATCTTAACGTAGTTCATGAAAATTATGATCGTTAATAATCTTAACGATTGTGATGTCAGTGCACGAAAATTAACAATTGTGATGATCGTGATGTCAGTGCACTAAAATTATGATCGTTAAGAATCTTAAAGGTAGAGTGTAATGTAGATCATTTTTAATAGTAATCACATTGCAAATTATACAAATCATAACAAATCATATGATGATCATATGATTTACATAGATTCTAACCAATCAGAGTTGATAATTTATGTAGATCTCCTCGTAAAAATTAACAACTCCTCGCAAAATTTTATAGTATTGAAAAATTGAAAAATATATTGAAATATTCTTGTTTATATTTACATAAGATTAAAAATCAATTTTTAAATTGTTTTCGACTAATTTATTTTAGTTTTTAAAATTATTCTAACTTTGTTTATATAAACCGCTGATTTTTGTATGTACAACAAATAATTCGGCATTTATATTTATATTGTATTACACTATACCTTTAACGATTGTGCATGTCAGTGCATGAAAATTATGATCTTAACAATTGTGACGTCAGTGCACGAAAATTGATGATCGTGACGTCAGTGCATTAAAATTATGATCGTTAAGAATCTTAACGATTGTGCATGTCAGTGCATAAAAATTATGATTGTTATGAATCATAACGATTGTGCATTTTAGTAGTGTTACGAATCAGGCAAAAATTCATAATCGATTAATAGTTGATTAATCGATTAATTGATTAATTGATTAATCGATTAATGATCTAAAATAGATCGTTAAGAATCTTAACGATTAATTAATAAAATTTACATAAAATTTTATAAAAAAAAACATTAAATTTAATTAAATTATAGTTAAACTAATAATTTAATTAAATTTAATGTTTTTTTAATTTTTTTATATAAAATTTTATGTAAATTTTTATTAATTAATCGTTAAGATTCTTAATGATCACATTTCTGTGCACTAACATGCACAATCGTTAAGATTCTTAACAATCATAATTTTCATACACTAACATGCACAATCATTAAGATTCTTAATGATCATGCACAATCGTTAAGATTCTTAACGATCGTAATTTTAGTGTATTAAAATTATGATCAAATTATGATCGTTAAGAATCTTAACGATTAATTAATAAAATTTACATAAAATTTTATAAAAAAAAACATTAAATTTAATTAAATTATAGTTAAACTAATATTTTAATTAAATTTAATGTTTTTTTAATTTTTTTATATAAAATTTTATGTAAATTTTTATTAATTAATCGTTAAGATTCTTAATGATCACATTTCTGTGCACTAACATGCACAATCGTTAAGATTCTTAACAATCATAATTTTTATGCACTAACATGCACAATCGTAATTTATTGCGCTTTGCAAAAAGATGTGACCTCTGCAGATCACAATGTCGTGTGAAAATCGGAGATTTTATAGATTTTTTGAGATTTTAATAATTAAACCGATTTCAAAGAAATATAAACATAACCAATCGAAAATATAAAGTAACAGACAATTTATTTTGAATCTCAGTGATTCTCAGCCATCATCATTAAAAAATCACCAGTGTCGCATCTTTTTGCAAAACGCTATAATTAAATTTAATGTTTTTTATTTAATTATTTTATATAAAATTTTATATAAATTTTTATCAATTAATCGTTAAGATTCTTAACGATCTATTTTAGATCGTTAAGAATCTTAACAATCTATTTTAGATCATTAATGATCTAAAATAAATCATTAAAAATCTTTACAATTCTTAATGATAAATAGATAGTTAAAATTCTTAATGATCTATTTTAGATCAATAAAAACATTTAAAACCAAATTAAATAAAAAATTAATTTTTAATTTTTTTTTAATCGTTCTTATTTAATTTTTTTTTATTTTTTTTAATTTAAATTTTTTTATTTAATTCATTTTTAAATTTTTTTTAATAAATTATTTTATTATTTATTTTTCGTTTTATTCTTTCTTTTTTATTTTTTTTATTTATTAATTTGTTTTATTTTTTAATTTTTTTTAAATTAAATTATTTTTTAATTTTTTTTATTTAATTTTTCTTTATTTAATGTTTTAACTTATTTAAATTTTTTAATTTTTAATTCAGTTTTAATTATTCTAAATTATTTTTTTTATTATTAGTGTACATGCATCATGAGAAACCAAGATCGTTACGATCTCTTGAAGCAGGCCATCAGAAAATTTTTTAAATAGATACTAATCAATATATAGCAATTAATCATTTTATATCGATTAAAAATAACGTTATATATCGATAAACTAGATAAAACTCGATATATATCTATAATCGATATATATCATAATTAAATATAAATCGTTATATATCAGCTAATCGATTATTATCGAGTACATTTGAATCGATAAATAATGATTATAAGTTATTAATCGTTATAGGACCCCGAACAATACATATAGAGGTTATATTGAAATTTTGGCTAAAAAGGTTACTTTTTTACAAAAATGTTATATTTGAAAAGTGGATATTGGTCAAAAGGTTATATTTAAAAGTGGATAAAAGCTTTTAATGTAATATTATTAAAAGTGGATAAAATTAATAAGTTTTAAATAGGCTATATTTAAAATTTGGATAAGAGAAGTTACGTGATTAGGGTTTACATAGGTCCTGATCCCCCCTAGTGATAGGACTATTGACCAATCAAATTTTATAATATTTAAAAAAAACTCAAAAACATCTTTGACCTAAAAATAAGCTACTCCACAATTGACAAAAGTCGCTACATAG
>QKWP01000778.1:85580-211429 GCA_003550325.1 Gigaspora rosea
AAAAAATTTTTTCTTAAAATTATCTATTTTCAGCTTATATGTAACTATAATTTATTTTCTTATAATATAAAAACTAATTTTGCAAAAAAGTAATCCTTATTTTCAAATATAATTGTACAAAGTTTTATTTAATTATTTTAGTATTTTAAAAAAGTAAATCAGAGCTAAAAAAGTGCAAAAATGCAGGCAAATTTGCCTGTGTTCTACTACAATCTAAGGGATAAGTTTGGTCAGGCTAGTTCAAATTTTGCAAACTACATGTTACTCTGGTTATATCGACATTTTTGGATCATTAGTAAAAAATTCAAAATATCGATACAGTGAGTTATACCAACATTTTATATTAAATTTTTGAAAAAAAATGTCGGTATAGAAAGATTTTACTATGATGTCGTTATATCCAGATGTCGGTATAACCAGAGTGACTTATAGTTTGAATCTAAATAAAAATATATGTGTTTTTTGATATTAAACAAGTTTACTTAGAGTAAGAAGTATAAATCAGTTAATAAAATTTAGAGAATCATAGCATTTTGTATAATTTATTAATGAAATTATTAAAAATTGTATCTTACATGAAATTTTACTAATTGATCATAACTTCTTGCACTAAGTAAACTTGTTTGGCACCAAAAAATATATTTTTTATTTTACTTTTCTTAAAATTTAAAGAAAGAATACTTTATCAAAAATTTAAAATTAAGCATTTTTTTTTTAAATTTTAAGAAAAGTAAAAATAAAATATGCCAATTGATGTATTTTTTGGTAGTGAACAAGTCTACAAATTTTACTAATTGATCCTAATTTCTTGCACTAAGTAAACTTGTTTAGCACCAAAAAATATATCAAAATAGTATGTTTTATTTTACTTTTCTTAAAATTTGAAAAAAAGATATTTAATTTTAGAAATTTTCATCAAAAATTCAAAATTAAGCATCTTTGATACAAATTTTAAGGAAAATAAAATAAAATATACTGATATGATGTATTTTTTGATGCTAACAAGTTTATTAGAGCAAGAAATTATGATCAATTAATAAAATTTAGAGAATTATAGAAATTTGTATAATTTATTAATAAAATTATACAAATTTCTATAATTCTCCAAATATTACTAATTGATTATAACTTCTTGCTTTAAGTAAACTTGTTTATCATCAAAAAATACATCATATTGATATATTTTATAATGGCACCGAGTTATTCTTGATAAGAGACATATTATTAGAACAAACAAAACAAAGTCAGGCTGCGTGTGTTTTATTTTATTTTTCTTAAAATTTGCATTAAAGATGCTTAACAGTTAATTTTGAATTTTTGATAAAATTTTCAAAATTAAGCATTTTTCCTTCAAAATGTAAATAAAAAGTAAAGAGTGTGGCACCTTAGAGAAGTTGTCAAGGTGTCACCCCCAAGCGGCAGGTCGACAGTTCAAATCCCACTGTTGATGCTTTGAACAATAGGCCTGTATTCGGTAACCTGTGGCTCAGATCGGTTGGGTTGCAAAAACCTGTTACCTTGGTTCCACCATCTCGAATGGGAGCTACGGCGCAATAGTATTATTGTTACATCGCAAAATCCAGAGAACCGGAGAAATGGAAACCCGTTTGGCAAGTCCCAAGTTAGGAGGTAATAGTGAAGATCTACAACGGCACTACCAAAAAGAAAGTGGGTGGCCAGGATCGGAATGAACCTAATAAGGGCAGGTGGCTTCGCTGCTGAAATCCATGTCCGGAAGTGAAATGGGACACAGAAGGATAATGGTAGGCAATAGGTACGAGGGTAAAGTAGCCCTTAGGCCAATGATTAATCTAAAAGAGTTGGGCCCTATAATATCTACGCTTGAGTAGTGAATTGGGTAGTAATAAGAAGAACGTGAACCAGAAGGTTTAAATAGGCAATTCCCGTAGTTGGGTTGTAGGTATGGCAGCTAGTGTAGAACCTTCGGGCGGACTACTTAAATTAGGCACCAAAAGTGCACGTGTGGCTAGTTGTATCCTCATTCATGTAATAAATATTACATCCGATAACTCATAATAAAAATCCTGGCCATAGTACCCGGCCTTAAAAGTAAAAAATTAAATAAATAGTAAAATTAAATATACTAATTTGATGTATTTTTTGATGCTGAACAAGTTTACTTAGTACAAAACATTATAATCAATTAGTAAAATTTCATATAGAACAATATTTTTAATAATTTTATTAATAAAATTATACAAAATGCTATAATTTTCTAAATTTTACTAATTGATTCTAACTTTGTGGTTTAGGTAAAAATATGTATATATTATAAATTTGAACATGTTCATGAAACTTGAACTGAACCTGAACTGAAATTTTTTTAAGTTCAGGTTCAGGTTCATATTCAATAATTTTAAATTTAGGTTTAGTTTAGTATTGAACTTTTAGAGCAGGTTCGGATTCAGATTTATTGAACCTGAACCTCTATTAAACTGAACTAAACTTTGAAACTCTACATTTCTATATTCTTTAATAAGTCTATAGCTATTTTTGTCTCAAATTAATTAAGATCTGGTTCTAATTGGTTTTGTTTGTAATAGGTATTGTATAAACTTTTGTATTTATTAATAGTATTTTGTTACAATATTGTAAATTCCTTCTGGTACTAGGGTTATGAGGGTATGTAGTGAGTAAAAGATCTAAAAAATGCTGTGTCTTTGTAGTATAATTTTAATTTTATTGCTTTCAGTATTGGCAGTAGGTAAAGTTGCCAACTTGTGTCTAACTACAGTAATTCTGTTAGCTTATCCTTTTTCTTAAATGCATTTATAATCTTGTCATATGTCTATATATCATTATCAAACTTTTCAATCCTTTCTTAGTATCTTTTCTTGACTATTTCTTTCTATTCTTTATCTGTTTCTTGTCTATATCTGTATATAGCTATTAATAAGAATCCTCTTTATTAAAAAAACCATCTTGAAACCCGCATAGAATATTTACTTATTGATGCAATACAAATTTTATCTTTCATATAAGGGAGCTTCCAGAAATCAGCTGATTTTTGGGTGGGGATGGGCTGAAGTGTCAGGTGTAATTCCGGCCAAAATTTCATAATTCCGGCCAAAGTTACAAAATTCTTTTTGACCAAAATTATGGCATTTTACTTATTTGCGCGAGTAACGCAAGCCAAAAAAGAAAATCCGATTTTGTAAATAAACGATAGAAATTTAGAGTTAGGGCCTTAACGTTAGAGACTATAGAGTTAGAGTGATGCTTAATATAAGTAAAATATCACTCCCGTCATTTCTAATTAGTGCACCAAGATCGATTTAAACATTAGTTTTTGCATATTTTCGCTTTTTTCTTCTTTTACGCGTGTTCGAATTCTTCGTCGGGCTGATCCGGAATAGTCAAAATTTGCACTCTCCGATTGGCTATTTCCTCTGTATTACCCGCGCAAATAAGTGAATGCCGATACCTGGTACAACGTTTAAACCATCCAATCAAATTCGAAACCCGTTATACAGATAAAGTCATGTGACGGACTTTAATTGAGTATAAAATCTGAATTTCAGACTTTTAAAATGATAATGAATAAAATAATGGCTTCTACCGACGAGATTGTACGGCAATACCTAGAACGAATGGGTATTGAACCGGCAGGGCTGGTAATTAGGTAAGAAACTTCTTTCAATTGAATAATTTATCTCCTCGTATTTACAAAGTTTCACATGAAACATAGGAATTATAACCCGGAGGAATACAAGAAACACTACTCAAGTTTACGAGTATATGTTGAAGGATCTTTAGATAAATACAAGGTAATAATTTTAATTTATCCTTACTATTATGTTGAGTTTGCACGATTTTGAGTTATAACATTTCCAAATTTATTACCATTTCATGAATATGAATTCAGGGAGAACTTCAGAGAGTACTGTGGCCAATATTTGTACACGCGTATCTTGAACTTGTCTCGAAAGAACATATTACACAAGGTTTTGCAAAAAAAAAAAAGTATTTGAAACGTTTTCATTTATATTTCAATAAATTGATCTTTGAAATTGAATTTACAGCGACAGAGTTTTTCGACACTTTCCAATCAGATCACAGCACTCATATTAAAGAATTAAAGTCATTACGTGTAATAGCCCACGCGCATCATATAAAAGAGAATGAACTTGCTCAAAATTTTCTATCCAAGAAATTTCCGGTACAAATGACAAATACAGCATATGATATATTTATTGATTTTTTGCAAGACAAAAGTTTTCTATTAAGGATAGTGAATCAGCACCTTAACATTGAAGGTAAGTATTTTGTATCTTTCCATGTATCTTATTCTCTGAATTAACTCTGTTATTACTATACATGTTAGTTGGCGTATCGCATACGGAGATTGGTATTCCTGGTTTCTCATCACAAGAACTTGAAGAATTTAATCAGCAAGATGTTCAATTGGGACATATGCCAATGGACCCAGCTATGCGTGATGAAATTGAGAAAAAACTTAATGACGAGGATAATTATCGAATAGCACAGACTGAAGCCGAATATCAGGCAGGGACTGATGATCAAAAGGTATTAATATATATTTATTCTTTCCGTTCTTATTTATCAAATTTTTATAATTATTTTAATTTTAAATTAGGCGAACGGTATTGTATACCAGCAGCCTCATTCACTGCAACAGGAGTTCATGGAAAAGGTTAAAAGGGAACAAAGTTCAGACGCTCCCGACCGAGCATCAATTCCGCTACCGTCATAGTATGTTTTGATCATTTAATTATAACTGAACCTATGATAATGCGAATATGGATTTACATATCTGACCTGAGAGCCATTCAGCAAGGGATCTGATATACATGCACAGGTCGAGCTAATCAAAGACATGTCACAAAGAATAGAATTGGGTCCATCCACCACTCTTCCATCTGTTTGCTTTTATACCTTTCATAACACTCATAATAGGTAGTATATTAGTATAAATATATAGATTTTTTGTTATTAAAAATTAACATTAAAACTAATAATATTTATCACCAATTAGTTTAAATTGCATATCTATATCGGAAGATACATCTCTTATCGCAGGAGGTTTCTCAGATTCTTATATTAAATTATGGAATTTGAAAGGTGAGAAACTGAGGGGATTCCAAGACTTTGTTAATCTTTCTGAAATAAATTCTGGTAAATTGTTAATTTTTATAACCTGCTCGTTCTCTAATTTTGTGAGTAATAAATTTTCTACGTTTATTTATCTGTAAGCAAGCGACCTCGAAAGTAAACGAGAGAATCCTGGCACTGACTTTAAAAAACTCCTCGGTCATTCTGGACCAATATTTGGGTTAAGCTTCAGTCCGGACAACAAGTATCTCGTTTCTTGTTCTGAAGATAGAACTGGTATGCTTGCTGTTACTACAATCTCTAAAGATTGTGTATATATTCACTCTAATTGACTTTTATTCATAAACATGAAGTAAGACTTTGGAGTACAGATACCTATACGAATGTCGTTTGCTATAAAGGTCACAATTCGCCAGTATGGGATGTGGATTTTAGTCCATATGGATTTTATTTTGCAACTGCAGGTCACGACAGGACTGCAAGATTATGGAGTTGTGATCATATATATCCCTTGAGGATATTTGCCGGGCATCTATCAGATGTAGATGTACGTAAAAATTTTCTCGATATACCGTTTAAATCATAACAAATACTAAGAGATTTATTCGTATTCTTTATATTAATACATATAAAGTGTGTCAAATTTCACCCTAATTCTAAATATGTAATTACCGGATCTATTGATAAATCCGTTCGTATGTGGGATGTTCAGCGAGGGTCTTGCTTTCGGATATTTTCAGGGCATACTGGAGGAATTTATTGCTTGGCTGTATCGCCGGATGGACGTATATTGGCTTCTGGAGGTAAGTTGATTTCATGAGCATTTATTGTTTAATGAATAATATATGAACACGTATTGATTTTGTAGGCGAAGACAAGACCATTATGTTATGGGACCTCGGGGACGGAAAGCTGCTCAAAAAGATGATAGGACATACAGATGTCATCTATTCACTAGATTTTAGTAGAGAGGGTACTATTCTTGCATCGGGAAGCGCTGATAACACCGTTCGATTATGGGATGTGAAAAAAGGCATTTCCGATGATTCGTATGATATGGATAATTTATCAACAAATAAAGTTAGATCTCAAGATAGTGAAACAAAACCTTACTCTTACATGAAGTCATCAGCTCCAACTGTAATTCCGACAAAGTAAACTTATTTACGTTGATTTTTTTTCATTATTAATAATGATTAATATTAATCGAATCTTATCGTAGGGATCTTATGACTGCGTTATCGACAAAGAAAACTCCTGTTTATAAAATTTATTTTACAAGGAGGAATTTGTGTCTCGCAGCAGGAGCCTATTGTGCTAACAGCACCAGGATGTAGGTGGATTTTCTGGGTCACGTGAAAACCGATCTCCGATCAAGATCGGAATCACGTGGTCAAGTGATCAGAGAAATTTAAAAATAAAAAAATAAAAAAACTTTTATTGTACTATGTCTCAAATCTAATTCTCACGTTCCAAATCGAGTTACTGTGTTACATCCCAAATCCAACTGTTAATACCCCAATCTAACCGCTATGTTCCAAATCTAACTATTACGATATTCCACTGTTAATAATTATGGTTAATCATACACTGTCTTGAAAACAATCGTTAAGTTAAAATTTACTCTCACTAGTAATTTATTAAATGATTAAATGACTACGGTTAATGAACGATTAAATGATTACAAATTCTCTTGAAACACGGTCGTTAAGATGAACGGAATTAAACTTTATTTATACTCACACTGGTAATTTATTGAACGATTAAATGACTATGGTTAAACACACATTCTCTTGAAACACAATTTTTAAAGTGAACGGAATTGAACTTCATACTCATCCTGATAATTTATTTGAACGATTAAATGATTACGATTACGATTAATCACACATTCTCTTGAAACACAAATACACGTATTAAAGTGAACGGAATTAACTTTATACTCACCCTGGTAATTTATTGAACGATTAAATGATTACGGTTAATCACACATTCTCTTGAAAAACAAACGTTAAAGCGAACAGATTAAACTTCATACTCATGCTGGTAATTTATTGAATGATTAAATGACCACGGTTAATCAAACACTCTCTTTAAACAGGAACGTTAAAGTGAACGGAATTAAACTTCATACTCACGTTGTTAATTTACTGAATGATTAAATGATTATGGTTAATCACAAATTCTCTTGAAACACAATTGTTAAAGTGGATTCATACTCACGCTGGTAAAAATGGCTATGGTTAAACATACATTCTCGATCGTTAAAGTGAACGAATTAAACTTCAGATCAGCCCGTCTCACAAAGTACCCTAAAAATCAAAAATTATATATAAACATTCATGTCTAACTGATTACCACACCCTTTAACTGATTACTTTTTTTAAATAAAGATATGTAAACTACTGTATTATGTAGCTAAATTTTTTTTAAACATGAATCTATATCTATCAATTTTCTCACCCCAACCTGTCAGCCAATGCCTTTAATTTTTAGGATTCTTTGAAAAATCCGCCGATTTGATACTCATCCTGGTAATTTATTGAACGATTAAATGATTACGGTTAATCATACATCCTATTGAAACACAAACATTAAAGCGACCAGAATTAAACTTCATACTCACACTGGTAATTTTTAAACGACTAAATGATTAGAATGTTTCTAACTATAATCAGTGGTGTCATCACCACCATTACATGTGACCAGGGTTGTGAGCTTACATAGTCTAATGGAAAAGTCATTAGACAAATATATGTCTATTGATAGTTTTTTATGTCTAATGGTGTCTAATGGCTGTCTATTCACAACTGTGACAGATTTAAAATGAAATATGCTGTTAGCGGCGGATCGGAAATCTCGTGACGCACGTGACTTGTCATACTGCTCCGAAAGAAAAAAAGATATCCTAGTCCTGAAAGATGTGAAAGTTCGAGAGCAGCCATGAAGAAACCATCTAAGCCTCCACGATCCCATTGAAGAAAAAGAGAACAATCGTTGCCCTTGTAAGCTCGATCAGATCACCCCGATTAATTTTGGGATTAGGTTGGAGAGTCGGAGTCTACGTGACCCGGAAAATCTCTATTACATCCTGTCTATTGTGCTACAGAAGAGGAAAAAATAAATATAGAACAAAAAATCTAGAACAAAAATCGCGAGAAAAAAAACCATAATAGCAATACTGTATATTATTTATTTTATATTCAACAATTCTGTTACTGAAAAGATTTTTTTAATGTAATAAGTTTTATTTCAATAATCAATTTACAGTCTAATTTTGGTAACTTAGAAGTCTATTAAAGGTTCTAGGTTATTGCTGCCTTAGTCACCACCCTTTTTCGTTCGGTGAACTTCATTTCTTTAGCTAAATCTGGATATTCGTTCCTAACCCATTCAATAATTTCATATTCACACCTACTTTTTTTTGGTACATCATGTAAAAAATTTAATAAAGACCTTATTGTTTTTGCTTCAGGCTTAAATCCTTTGTTTTTCAATTCATTCATTAAAACGTTTTTGGCTTCATCAAATAATTGATTGCGAGCTAAAGCTTCAATATATGAATGATAATTATTAAGATTTAAAGGAAATTTCTTGTCATGTAGATATTTCCAAATATTTAAAATTCTATGAATGACTCTCCCATAACCACATGAATCTAGAATTATCGATACTGTAGAATTATCAATTGGTAGTTCGCCAATTATTAATAAATCCCAAATCAAAAGAACTTGATGTATATAACCACATCTATTATAAGCGTCCATTAAAGCATTGTAAATCCCTATGTCTAATTCAACATTGAGATCCATTCTAACCAAGCTATGTACATTTCTTACTCCATCATAGTTGTATGCTTGCCCTAGTCCATTTATAAGGGATGTATAAGTGATTACATTAGGTTTTACCTTGGATCTTCGCATTTCGACAAAAATTTTTTGTGCTTCAGCTGTTCGTCTCATTTTAACGAAAGTATCCAACATGATTGTATATGCCTGAGTATCTAACTGGATTCCCGTTTGTTTGACTTCATAATAAAATTGCATTGCTTCTTCGGCTTTGTCGGCTTGAATAATTGCTTTTATCATATTAGTAAATGTGATGACATCTATCATCCCTCCTTGATTAATGAACGCATTGTATATCTCAAATGCTCCGTTAAGATCTGGTTTTTTAACATAAGCATTAATAAGATCATTATATATCTTGTGATCTATATTTATTTTATGATCAACTATCCCTTGCAAAAAATTTTTAGTTAATGCTAAATCACCCTTTAAATTTTGAAAAAGTTTATAGAAAATTCGTGATTTGTGTTCCAATGACTCTTCCATTGAAATCATCTTTTGTAATAATTCTAACGCTTGATCTGTTTTACCCGATATTACTTGTGCCGGTATGACGATAGAAAAAGTAACCGAATTTGGTCGTATTCCTTTATCCAACATCTGCTGATAAAGCCCCGAAACTTTGTTTATATCTCCTTCCTTGATCCACATTTCCATTAATATATTGAATGTGGCGACATTAGGCTCAATGTCATTACGTATTACTTCATCATATAAATCTGCAATTTTTTTTATATGTTCATTTGAACGTAAGTTTACTCTCATTAGCTCATTATAAGCAACAATATCTAATTTCGCATTGCTCTTAACAAAATTATTTACTAATCTCAGTTGTGTTGTAACAATGAAACCATGTCGAAAAATAGCTGCCCTTTTTTGTGATAAAGCTAAATGTGTAAAGAATTTAAACATTTTGTCATCAATAATAAATTTGATTATCAGAAAAATTCAAGATTCGTGTAATCTATCACGTGATAGCTTTGCATTATTTCCATTTAGGATCATAGCTAGGGATCACCATTTTCTGCTGCAAATTCTGCCTGCTTTACAATCCGAATTATGCGAATTATGCGATAAATTATGCTACAGATTATGCGGATCAGATAGAAATATGCGATCACCAGAGTTGTAAATTTATCATTACGAAAAGAATCGCTTGCGTGGAGATGGGATAAAATACGCATAATTCGGAATCATGCGCATTGTACGCATTTTTTGAATCATTCGCATTATTCACGCATGATAAAAAAAAAAATAAAAATATACCGTTATTTGAATTTCAAATCTGATGATTTATGTTTCGTACGATCAAATGCAAGATTTCTATGCGTCCAATAGGAGCTGGTGAGGAAAATTGATAAACCCGATATTACTTATCTTTAATTCCGGCCATTTTATGCGCAGATTATGCTTTATTAACTATTCGAAATTCATCCTGATATGCGAATATGCTGTCGCATATGCTTCTGTGGTAAAATCTGATTTATGCGCAAATTATGCTAAGTTAAAAAAAAAATAAAAAAGCGAGCATTCAATTTGAATTTTGTCTATCGTAGATTTAATTCTGATTGGTCAATCACTAAATGTTACAGCATACAGTGACCAGGCATGAGTGTACATTTATAGAGGGTGTGCATTTATAGAGAATATATAAAAAAAATGTATAATCAATCAGCACATGATTGATAATACATGTGTTCAGGAATGCCGGAACCATTTAACTTCATTATGTTTATTATGGGCCAGGATTATCTTAATTCCGGCTAAATTAAATGGTTGAACAATTAAACTACTAAGAAAATTTTTAGGCAGTTCCAATCACTAGCCAAAACCAGATTGTCACTAACAGAATTAGAGATGTGCTTCTTGCATGACATATAGCCTTTATGTAAAATGCAAGAACCCTCATATAGATCATAAATGGATTTTGTCCAATTTTGATCTAATTTGCTAAAAATGACAAACCCATATTTACTTAAATAACTTCTGATCCAGTGATCAGAATTGAATGAATTTTTTTTTGTTAGATGTGCCTTACTTAGAGCTTCATTTTAAAAATGTTCATTCAAATTAAACACTAGATGCCAAGATAATTGCCAAATTTCAGGGGTTTTTGCTAAAACACATAATGTATGACCTCTGTACTAGTGTCTAGGGTCCTAAAATGCATATTGACCTCATATAATATAAAATTTTGAGTTCAGTATTTAATAATAGCTATTTATTATGGTTAGTTAAAGCCTTATAAGAACAACAAATCCAATATTTTAAAATTGATAAATCTAGTATCTTAATTGGTCAAATTTTTATATTGATTACATGCATGCATTTATAGAGATACACATATAAGTACAGGTCCACAAAAATTTATGCACTTGCAAAGTATGGAGAATGTATATTTATCATTAAGTTCTAAGCTTAGAACTGGGTAAGATGTGCAATTAAGAAGTATATGCATTTAGAGAGAATGCACTTAGGGAGCTTCTAGAAATTAGCTGATTTCTGGGTGGGTGGGTGGGTCAGCTAAAGTATCAGGTGTAATTCCGGCCAGAATTTCATAATTTCAGCCAAAGTTGCAAAATTATTTTTAACCAAAATTATTAATTTATTAATAATATTTAATAATTAATAACTTTTGATGATTTAACTACCAAAATGATCCTCTCAATGAGAAGATTCTAGCAAGCCCAAAATTATAAAAATCTAATCACAGAATCCTGTGATCAGAATGGATATGCGTTACTATAAAAGTTCTATAATTTATTAAATAATTATAATCTATTTATAGTAACACAAATTTATTTTGATCTTATGATCCTGAGAGGATCATTTTGGTAGTTAAATTATTGAAATTGGCCCAGTAGATCAGAAGTTATTAATAATTAAAAATTAATTTTTAATTGTTAATAACTTCTGATTTACTGGGCCAATTTCAATGATTTAACTACCAAAAAAATTCTCTCAATGAGAGGATTCTAGCAAGCCCAAAATCATTAAAATCCAATTACAGGATCATAAAATCATAATAAATTTGTGTTACTATAAAATTGGCTATAATTATTTTATAGAACTTTTATAGTAGCACAATCTATTTTGATTACAGAATCATGTAATTGGTTTTCAATGATTTTGGGCTTACTAGAATCCTCTTATTAAGATGATCATTTTGGCAGTTGAATCATCAAATTTGATCCAGTAAATCAAAAGTTATTTATTATTAAATATTTTATTTAATTTTTTAATAATCGTAAAATCTAATTGGCTAATTGGGGTATCAAGTGTGGGTAGGTGGGGTAGGCTCATAGTAAACAAAAATTAGCTGATTTCTGGAAGCTTTTTTAAAAAGGGTTGACTATACTTGTCAACTATTATAATGTTTTTTTTAATTTAATTATTTACTCATTATTTATCTTGTTATTTAAACTATGTACTATATAGTTAGTAAGCAATTTGGTTAAAAAGATTATTTATATTAGTCACTAGACATGTTCTTATTTAGGAGTTTAAAATGTTGTTATTTATAAATCAAATGAGTTGACTCATCTAATTTTATATATAGTACTAGCACTGTACTAGCGGCTTTAAATCTTCATAAAAAATAGCTTTATAAAAAATACTACTTCTCTTTTAAAAATTTATAAAATATAAAACCAATTCATAAGTTTTGTTTTTTATATTCTAAAGAATAAAATTTGTAGTTTAAATTTCAATTTAAAGCTAAACTGGTAGAGCAGTAGTCTTTTAAAAATTAACAATTTATTAATAAATTGTAAAAATGTAAATATATATGTTTTTAGTTTAAACCAATTAGAATGTACTATTATGATCATATAATAAAAAAAAGCTCTCTTTTTTAAAAAAAAAAAAAAAAAAAAAAGAGTACTCTTTAAAAAAAAAGCTTTTTAACAAAAAAATAAATCAATAAAAGCACTCTCTTTAAAAAAAACAAAAGCACTTTTTTAAAAAAAAAACAAGTCATCTGAATCTTGTATTTTAATTGAATATACTGTACTTATATCATATGACTTCTTAGTAAAAGTAAACAAATTTATATAATGGAGATTTAAAGCCACTAGCACTATATAAATTTATGCAAAAAAATTAGCAAAAAAACTTATATTTCTAATAATTTTTAGGATTAATATTATACAAATATTTATATAGTATAGTATTGAAAAACAGTATGCTTCAGACTTAAAAAAAAATAACAATCGATACATCACTTTATTAACAAAAGAACTTTTTAGCAAGCATCTTTTTGTTAAACCATAGTAAATTATGCTGAATTACACAATAAAAAGTAGATATACTAAGAGTTGAAGTATTGTCTACTATATAGCAAAAGAATAAAAATATATTGTATTGCTTAATTATAAACTTTTAATATTGTTTTTTTTGTTTTTTTTTTGTTTTTTGTTATCCAAATAATTAACTTGTTTATTTCATTTATAAATTTATATAGACTGTTTTCGAAAATTATGATTCTTTAATAAGGGCGCTAACATTTATTACCTAATATCCATTTACTATAGGGGCTTACCCTTTACCCCAGGTAAGATCTATAAATAGAATTTTGGCCAATCAAATTTAACTAAGGTAAGATTTTTCTTGACCCCCCTACTCCCTAAAATATTACCTAATAAATGTTAGTGCCCTAAGATATCTAATATATTTTATATATGTGATAGTAGAATCCTGAAATATATATAGATAGGTCAGGTATTAGTTTGCTTATTTTTGGTGATTTTATACAGATCTTTTCTATTTATAGTAATTTTTTGCTTATTTTTGAGGTTTTTCTGCAGATTTTTCTATTTTTGGTAATTTTATAATTAATTTGATCTATATATATATATTTCAGAATCTTGTGATAATATATTTCTGTTAATTATGAATAGAGTATAAAAAATGAAAATAAAGAGCATATAGCTTGTTATAAAAAACTTTTTTAATAAAGCTTTTGTATTTATAAACTATATTTTAGCCTGAGTGAATAGTTTTATTCATTAACAATATGAGTTAGTTTTGCTTTGAAGTTATAAAGAAATTGTAATATGTTTAATGATCATTTATTTGTTTTTATTGAAAATCTATTATATAGATAAAAAACTAGTTTATAATTGGTCAACTACCTCATGATCAGATCAGGACCCTGAAGAACTCTGATACTATCACCAAAATTTGCACAGGGATTACTATCAATTTTTATCATTATTGGATAGTAATCGATTTAAATTCCCATGACGAGGACTAACGATTAAGATAGTAATTGATAATAATCAGTAATAATCGATAGATATCAGATTAAAAATCACAAATAACAATACTATTATACTGTATACTTATTTTTAAACATTTTACAGATTTTGTATATTTTTGCATGTTTTACAAGATTTCGCAATTTAATATAAAATTTTATATTTTTTTATTTATTTTTATTTATTATTATTATTATATATTATATTTTAATTAAATATATATTTTTAATCAATATTATATATTTTATTATATATTAATACATTTTTTACAAAAAATTAAAAAAATAACAAAAAAAAATAAAACAAAAAAAATAATGAAAAAAAACAAAAACAAAAAAAATAGTAATATTTTGAACCTTTTCGCACTTCGTTGCATAATGCTAGCTCTATACACTTATTTTTCACTCTGCAGTTAGCTATTATTTCTTTTCTTCTTTGTTTTAACTATTATATTCACTACTTCCTAAAATAAAANTATATTTTTTTATTTATTTTTATTTATTATTATTATTATATATTATATTTTAATTAAATATATATTTTTAATCAATATTATATATTTTATTATATATTAATACATTTTTTACAAAAAATTAAAAAAATAACAAAAAAAAATAAAACAAAAAAAATAATGAAAAAAAACAAAAACAAAAAAAATAGTAATATTTTGAACCTTTTCGCACTTCGTTGCATAATGCTAGCTCTATACACTTATTTTTCACTCTGCAGTTAGCTATTATTTCTTTTCTTCTTTGTTTTAACTATTATATTCACTACTTCCTAAAATAAAAAAAATGACAAAAAAAAATAAATCCAAAAAAACGAAAATGAAAAAAATAGTAATATTTTAAACTACTTTTATACTTCATCGCATAATACTAACTCTATATACTTATTTTCTTACTCTGTAGTTAGCTATTATTTCTCTTTTTCTTTGTTTAACTATCATATTCGTTTATATTCACTAATATTTGCTTATATTCGCAACTTCCTAATAAGTATAAAAAAACAAAAAAAAACAAAAAAAAAACTGAAAAAATAACAAAAAAAACAAAACCAAAAAAAAATAAACTATTATATTTGCTTATATTTGCTCATATTCGACTATATTTACTCATATTCGTAATCTCCATTTCCCTGAAGTAAGAGTTTGTGATCTTGCAATTCAAAAATCGTTGAAGGTTTTCGCAAAGTACTGGAATAAAATAAATTAATAAAAATAAAACAAACAAAAAACAAAAAACATGAAATGAAAAATAAATAAAACGAAAACTTGCAAAAACTTGCAAAAACTTGAGTTCTTGAACTTTCGAAATTGCTAAAGAAAGTAGTTGTATGTTCTTGCAAAGTATCAAAAGTCTGAGTTAGCTTGCAATAAGTGCTAAAAAGTTGTTGGATTTCTTGCAAAGTGCTAGTGGTAAAGTATAAAAATAAAATAAAAAAAATTAAAAAATAAAAAAATATAAATAAAAAAAAAAAAAAATGTAATCGTTAAAGATCTGTTAATCTTTATATATCATTTCAAATAATTATGATTATAATCGATTTATAGATATATAACGATTATAATATAAAAAAATAATATATATCGATTAGGGTTCGGAATGGGCTGGCCCGTTAGCCCGTTGGGCTTTTTTAAAAAGTTAATTTGGGCCACGTTGTAAAAGTGCCAGTCAAATGATAAATTATTATGTGACTAGTACTATGAGACATGGCCCAAATTAATTTTAAAAAAAGCCCAACGGGCCTAACGGGCTGGCCCATTCTGAATCCTAATATCGATTATAGATATATATTGATTTTTAGCCAGTTAATTGATATATATCGTTATTTTTTAATCGATATAAATGATTAACTGTTATATATCAATTAATATCTATATATAAAAGTTGCTGATAACAACTCATATTTGAGTTTGTATAATTTTAGCAGTATTTTAGCCAAATAGATATATAAAATAGAGCAAAATTTAAAATTTTACTATATAAAAATGCAACATTTGATGAATTTCTATACAAAATCTTCTTTTTTAAAATTATCTAAATTGTATCAGAGTTCTTTGGGGTCCTATCAAATCTGTGCATTTCTAAAAAATACAAAAGTTCTCTTTTTAGATAAGACTATTCCATATGGGATCAGCTAAAGCCAAGTACATTACAAGATGATTCAATATGTACTCAGATTCATCTGAACAAAACAAAGCAAAATAACAAAAAAATTATAAAAATTATAAAAAATGGCTATTTAAACCAGTCTTGGTTCACTAAGTAAAAATACCAGGAAGGTGATTTTGCTATATATAAACTATATTTTATACTTTAATCTAACTCTAATTCTAAAATCAATTGATTTTAATTAAAAATTAAAAAAATCAGATAATTTTGTAATGTACCAGGACCCTAAACATCTCTCATATAAATCATAACTAGATTTTGGCCAATTTTGATCTAATTTGTTAAAAATGACAAAACTATAGTCAACTCTCTCTAATCCAAACTGCTGGAACTGCTTTTTTTTATTATATAAAAATTTGAAAAAGTTCAGTTTTTAAAAAGTTATATATGGCTTATCTGAACTTTATAATAAAATTTACAAATGTTCTAGGAGATTTTGTTCACTTTAAAGAGAGTTTAATAGTGTTCAGTTTAGAAAGGTTTAGATTAGAGAGAGGCGACTATATATTTATTTAAATAACTTCTGATCTAGTAATCATAAGAAATTTCTTTACTTGCACTTTAAGATTACAAACATGTTATTTATTGTTTATCTGTATATAGCAACCAAACTTACTTGCAATAATACTAGTTCCAATTAATGTTTAAAATTCAAACCTTGTAAGTAAAAATTTTTTTACTTGTACAACTAATTTTTTGCTTGTACAAATATAGCTTTTGCAAAAAAATACTTGTATATTAAAAAAAGTTCTTGTATAAGTGCATTTTGTACAAGCCAATTTTAAATACTAGTTTTAATTCAAGGATATATTTCCAATTTAAAAAAATAAACACTGTTAATCTTTTGAAAAAAAGTAAGCTAGAATTTCTATTTTTTGATAAAAATTTTAAATAAAAATCTAATAAAAACAATATTTTTATAAACCTAAACTAAACTAAATCTAGGTTAAGTTCAGGTTCAGGTTTAATATTAAACTAAACCTGAACTTAAGCATTTTTTAAAACATATTCAAGTTTAGTTCAGTATTTAACTTTTAGAGTTAGTTCAGGTTTAGTTTAAATTTAATTCAAAATTTATAATATGTTCAAATTTAGTTTTAATATTTAGTTATAATTTTTTTAGCAACTATTACAGGCCACCTAAAGTAGAGCTTGTCCGGTTACCTGTTTTACTCTACCCATTTTATGAAAACTGGATATAGATAACTGTCAGTTTTTATTTTGCAGATAACCGGATAAACCTATGAATAACTGGATAACCCTATGGATAACCAATTGATCCTACAGATCCTACTATCAATTTTTATTGATTAAGATAGTAATTGATTTCAATTTAGATAGTACTTAATTTTTATCGATTTGAATAGTAATCGATATGTAAGCATTAGGAATATGATTTTTTTGATTAAATCGGCCCAAATTAATCAATAAAATTAAATATCACTAATAGAATCATAGTTTAACTTTTATTAAGATAAATTATATTTTTTTAATTTAACAAACTTTTCATATAATAAATACCACTAAATCATTTTTACACAATAAACATTTTTAAAACATTGCTGTATAAAAAAATTTTAAAACGTCTCTATATAACAACCACTTCAAAGCCCAAATCCTAACAAACTATCTCATACAAAGCTCTAACATATACAGAATTATAACAATGGCAAAGCTATAAAGTACCCGAATTCATCACTGGCAACCCGACAACGAAGCCACAGAACTATTTACGAAACTACTTACAACAGCGCACTAGCACAATGAAACTAACTAGGTTTGTTAATATAACACAGAAACGACAAGACAAAAAGAATAGAAACTGAAAAGAGATCACATAATGTAAACCACCAGAAGTGAAATGGTCTCATCTAACCAACCCATCAGTTAGCTAAAAAGAGATAAAGTATTAATAAAACATGCTTTACTACAAGAAAACAAAAAAGCAACAAATACCTAATACTACTCATACCTGGAAAAACCTTAAGCGACCCATATCCAGAAAAATTAGCAAAGGACCTCGAACATCTCTCATATAGGTCATAACTGATCTGCATGAATTTAGATGTTTTTGCTACCTCTAAAATCAAGTAAATTTGCTAAAAGTTGGATTATTACATATAAATTTTATAGTAATTTGCTAAAAACTAAATTATAACATCTAGCATTGGGTAAGTAAATTTGTACAAATCTGCAACTCTGCCAATTTTGTTAAAAAATTTTTTTTAATTTTGTACAGATCTTTAACAATTCAATAATCTGCACAGATTGTAAAAAGTGAATAATAATAAATTAAATGCTAGCTAATTGTTCATATATTAAAACAATAAATACAAATATTCATATATTTTAACAATTTAATTTATTACAAAATACAAAAAAAAATTAAAAAAAAAATTAAAAAATAAATACAAATTACAACATAAACCTTATTCCAACTATTGTATTATATCCCAACTATCATGCCATGTCCCAATATTGCGCTATGTCCTAATTATCATACTAAATCCCATACTAACTATTATGCTACACCCAAACACCATTAAGACACTATACAAACGTTGGTAAAATACTGTACAAACTCTATACAAGCTTGTCAAACACAATGCGAAAAAAAGAACACCAATAACGAACATATTAAAAAGCACAATCTATCTCGAATTTAAAAAGAATTAGTACTAAAAAACTAAAAGAAAAAAAAATAAATATTTAGCTGTACCAAGATAATGCACTAGCAACAAAAAAAAACACTTATCAAAGCCAAATAAAGAAACAGAAAACACTAATTAAATGGCACCAATGACAAAAAGAAAAGCACCAAACTGAAAAATACCAACCAAATTGAACAGCACTAGTGACAGGAAAAAATTATTGAACCGGATGACGTTGCATTAAAAAATATATTATAAACATGGATAAAGTTAATGTTAGCAAAAAAAAGTATGCAGATATGACCTCCGCAATTCAAATTTTTCTACTTTCACTTTTTTCTACATTAGTTACTTTTCCTGAATAGAAAAAACAGCTTGCAGTTTTGCTATCTAGCCATTTAAACTAGTACGGTATTTACCTGTAGCTGACTTTACGAAAAACACTACCAATGACAAGAAAAGTACACAGTAAATCAGTAAAATAATAAAAAAAAAAAGGTAAAAAAAATTAAATTTACTTATTTTTATTCTATTTTTGTATAACCTAATCATCGCTACTTATTTAAATTATATTGTACATATTTAAACTAATAAAAAAAAGAAATAAATTAATAAAAAATTATGAGAAAAAATAATTAAATAAAAAAAACATTAAAAAATTAAAATATATTAAAATAAATAAAAAAAAATTTTTAAAAAAATAAAAATAACAAAAAAACAGAAATAAAAAGATTCATTTAAAATAAATTAAATAAAAAAAAATTTTAAAAGTTTAAAAATAATTTAAAAATAATAAAAAATAAAATACATATTAATAAATAAATAAAAAATTATTAAAACACTAAAAAAAATAAAAACATTAAAAAAAAATTAAAATAAATTATAAAAAAATAAATTAAATAAAATTAAAAAAAATAATATAAGAAAAAAAATTATAAAAATTATAAAAAAATTATAAAAAAAACAATAATTAAAAATTAAATATAGAAAGAATAAAAAAAATTAAAAAATTAAAAAAAAATTAAAAAAAAACATTAAAAATAAAAAATAAAAATAAAAATAAATAAAAAAAAAGTAAAATAAAAAATGATAAAAAAAATAAAAATTAAAAGAATAAAAAAAACAACAATAAAAAAATTAAAAAATTAATAAAATTAAAAAAAAAATAAAATTAAAAAAATAAATTAAATTAATAAAAAAGATAAATTAAAAAAATTAAAAAATAAAATAATAAAAAAAAGAAAAAATGCAATTGTCATCCTCCATGACTGTCACAGGAAATAAGGCCATTAAAGTAAAGTAAAATTAGGGTTAGGATTAGAAACAAAATTATTAGAATTGAGATTAAGATTAATACAGAATTGCAAGAGGATAATTTTTTGTTAAAAGTGCAATAGGTATTATCTTAGTAAAGTTTTGAGTTATAAATAAACCCGTAACAAAAAACTGTGTCACAGGGGATGACAAATACATTTCTCAAAAAAAAATAAAAAAAGTTAAAAAATAAAAAAATTAAAAATAAATAAAAAAAGTTAAAAATAATAAAAAAAAAATTAAAAAAAAAGTTAAAAAAAAATATAAAATAAAATAAAACAATAAAAAAAAACTATTAATTAAAAAAAAAGATAAAAATAAAAAATTTTAAAAAAAAATAAGTACGTATATAGGAATAAAGTATTCTTTATTATGGGAATAACCAGAAATTTACTTTTATTCCCACCATTATTTTTTCTATTGTTATTTCGAATTTTAAATTAAAAAATTGGAATAAAAAAAAATAATAATAAAAAAAAATGAATAAAAAAACGTGTTTTTTTACTTTATTTATTATTTATTTATTTTCGGGTTGTTTTGTTTATTGATTTTTTCGTGTTTTTACTAGCAGATAAAGGGCCTATTATTAATGTTTTTATTTTTCCAATGTTAAGTAATTCTCCTAAAAAAAGAATAAATCGACAAAATATTAAATATAACAATACAAAATTTTAAATGTTTCATCAAAGTTCAAAATGTGACCATTATTTAAATTAATACTAATTCGCCAAATTTTAAATTTGGACCTTGGTTTAAATTTTAACTAATTTGCTAAAAAAAAAATATAACCTATATGAGAGATGTCTCAGGTCCTATTAGCAATTACTCATACCAAATGAATCTCAAGTGACTACTTGATATCCAAAACTAACAACATCGAAATGGCAACAATAGTAGTATGACACTAGTAACAACGACATTAGTAACGTGATGACGGCACTAGTAATATAATGATAACACAGGCAACGACTAAATCCTATAACCTGAAAGAAATAAAGTTAGTTAACATGTAACAAACTAAAACAAAAAAAAGTGTAAAAAAATAAAACTAATGATCGATATGATCAACTGCTTGTGTAAGGGTTTATACGCGTATCTAAATATAGTATATTTGGGTTTAAGTTAAAGTGAAAAATAAAGTGAAGGTAGATGATTTGGTGTACATAGATTATAAATAAATTTTATACTGTATTTAGTGTCAAATTTTAAACGATTGATAACTATTCAATAATAATTGATTGCAAGATGCATACCAATTTATATCTATTAATCAATTTTTATCGATGATTATTTGGTTAAAAAATTTTGAGATATAAGTAATACAGTGGCACGAATACCTATGGATACTGCAGATACTGCAGCTACCTGCAGATACTGCATATATCTGTAGATACTGTGGATACTACAGTTATCCGTTAGGTTATCCATTTAAGATTGACAGATGAAGGTTACTATCTGTGAGACATTTATAATACCTAGATATATGGTTAACTGTGCAAATATCCG
The DNA here is from genome assembly GCA_003550325.1 of Gigaspora rosea. Classification (NCBI taxonomy): domain Eukaryota; kingdom Fungi; phylum Glomeromycota; class Glomeromycetes; order Diversisporales; family Gigasporaceae; genus Gigaspora; species Gigaspora rosea. Next base: position 107,426 of record QKWP01000778.1, read on the forward strand.
GATAAGGGTTCATGGGTCCAAGCACTAACCTAAAGATAAAAATCATAAAATTTGTTCCATTTTCAAAAAATTTCATATTGAAATTTGATGATTTTTTGAATTCTTGTATTTTGATTAGTAATATTAATTTTTAAAACTATTTTAAGAAAAAATTTAAATAGTGCACCGGTGCACTCAATGCACCCTATAAATTTAGTATTTCTAATAGCTTTAATAGTATATAATAAAACTAAATTAAAATTAGAGTTAGGGGCATGCTATTTATTACGTAATTTTTACTATAGATACATGGTCAGAGGTAGTAATCACGTCTATATATTATATTAATCAATCAGAATTAGATAAAATAATTACACCATACATGGGTAGAGGTGGTTACTAAGTAAAAATTATTATATAATAAATGGCATGTTTCTTAGAATTAAGATTAAAGTTAGGATTAAAATTTATTTTAAATTTAGAATAAAATTGCGAAAGGAGCATTTTTGCTTAGTAACACAATAGAGGTTATCTTAGTAAAATTTCGAAATGAAATAGTAACATAACAGGGTTACCCTAGGAAAGCACTGAGTGCATAGTGCACTATATAAAGGATTCCCTATTTTAAAATTAATTTAAAAATTAATTTTAAAATTAGCCAATAAAAAAGCATAAAATATAAGGTAAAATGGGGTATTGTGATGAATTGATAATATTCGATCATATCATATAATCTATTAATCAAAAATGAAAATTTTTGGTATCACGCGATTCATTACATTAAGCTGAATCAAGTGATACCAAAATCATGTAATTCCGATCACTGGATCCCAAAATATCTTAATTTAAATTTTTATTAAAAAATAGAAAATTTGAATACTGGGGGTATTCTGACGAATCGTGATATCTTGGGATCCAGTGATCAGAATCAAGTGAAACTTACACCATTCGATTCCTCTCATCGAGAAGAATCAAATGATATTAAAATTGTCAAATTTTGATCACAGAGTCACAAGATATAACAATTCATCACAATATTTATATATGTTTTACCCTTTAAACATGGATTTCTTGTGATCCATAATCAAAATTGTGCACTTTTTATAACCAATCGACTTCTTTCAATAAGAAGAATCAATTTGTATAAAAATTGCTTGGCTCTGACTACAAACGCATAAAAAATTTTAATTAAAAATTTGAAAAATATTAAAAATTTGTATTAGTTCGAATATCTTGTGATTCAATGATCAGAATCGGACGAAATTTGTACCATCTAATTCCTCTTGATGAGAGGATTCTAATGGTTCAAGTTTCGTTCAATTCTAATCACAGGATCACGAGATATTGCAATTCGTCACAATATACCCTTTCGTTACAATACCCCATTTCACCTTATAACTTATTCTATTTTTGGTTAAATTTTTATGTATTATATAAAAGGAAATTGCTAATTTACACTACAGGTGATTATCATCTGTAGTTAATTTACCAATTAAAATTCAGTATCAGGTGTAATATGTAGATCAATTTTTGTGTAACAAAAACAAAACATTTTTTAAAAAATTGCTAAAATTGCTTCTAATTTAAAATTTTGCCTATGAAACTACTTTTTTTTATACAAAAAAACATCCTTCGCTAAATTTTACTATATATAAAGCCCTATTCTAATCTCTAACCTTTACCTTTACCCTAATATTAAAGAGATTTAATTTTTATTTAATAAAAGTTGTTTGTTTTGTTTATTTTTTTATGTATTGTAGATCACAGGTGATAATCACCTGTGGTGATTATTAGTTATTTTCTATATAAAAATATTATATATATTTTTTTTATACTTTAAAAATCATGTCTTTATTGTTATATATAAAAAATTACAACATATGCTCTGATTTTTGGAATTTATAAAAAAAGCTTATTTTTTTAAAACTTTAAAGCTATATAATTTTTGATCTACTAGTTCATTTTAAATGATTTTACTACCAAAAATGTTCATCTCTTTGAGATGATTCCAACAAGCCCAAAATCATAAAGATCCAATCACAGGATCATAAGAAAAATGCACTATCAAATAGGACCCGAAATATACATAGATAGGTCAAGTATGAGTTTGCTTATTTTTGAGGTTTTTTATGCAGATTTTATCTATTTATAGTAATTTTTTTGCTTATTTTTAAAGTTTTTCTGCTGATCTTTTCTTTTTTAGTAATCCTATAATTAACTTGACCTATCTATATATATTTCGGGGTCCTTATCAAATAAGTGATGCATCTGAAATTGGTTTGATTTATGTTAAACCAATTTCAGGTGCATCACCTATTTGATAGCACATTTTCTTATAACCTTGTGATTGGATTTTTATGATTTTTAGCTCATTGGGATCGTCTTAAAGAGATGAACAGTTTGGTAGTAAAATCATTTAAAATGGACTAGTAGATTAAAAATTATTTAGCTTTAAAGTTTAAAAAAATAAACTTTTTTTATAAAGTCCAAAAATCGGAGCATATGAAAAGTATTTGTTACAGAAAATCTGTAAGCCAGCTTTATCTACTATTCTAATATATAAAGACTTATATACAGTAGTTCTTATATAGTAATTTGCTACAACAACTATTTTCTTCCTAAAAATTATTCTAATAACTGGTCCTACCTTTAGTTTACCAATGGCAGTTGTTAGCTTATTAAGATTGCTAACCTTTTTTTAATTTTTCTTATCTAAACTTTAGATTAAAAAGCATTAGATCTATATCTATATAAACAAAAACAGCTTACAAGAAATTAATAAAAAATAATAAAAAAGAGTGAAAAACAGGACCCCAAAATATACATAAATAAATTAGATATTAGTTTGCTTATTTTGGGCGTCGTCTAAAGCCATGTATCCATATGACATTTTTGTATAAATCAACCAAACGGAATTGCAAAATTTTGTTTACACGGATCAGCACGAAGAAGTCAAAAAACAAAAAAAACACAAGAATATAAAAACGGCATTCTAAACCTACCTTGGGCCATTAATAAAAAATATAGGAAAGGTAATTTTACCTATATTGGTTCTAACCCCAACCCCTCGCCCTAATGCTAAACAGTCTCTGATACGAATTTTAACTAAAATTTTAAAAAATTATGTGGATACATGGCTTTAGCTATCCCTAGTGAATTGACTCGACAAAAAAATCATTGATCGATGATTGATTAAAAAAAATTTTCAATGATCGATCAAAAATCGATTATTATATTTAATCGAATATAATCGATCAAGCATATAAATTATAAGCTTGAGCATATATAATCGATCAATCATTGGGTAATCATTGATCGATTATCAAATTAAAAATTAGGCAGCTATGTAACCTTCGCAGATATCCCTGCTTTGCATACTCAATAATCATCATGTCACGGACAAACATTAGGGCCGTGCCGTGGGAATTCTAATACCGTTACTTTTGATTTTCCTCTTTTTTTTTAGTTAATTCAATATTTACCGGTAATTAGCGGTATAATTAGAACGACCAAGTGAGCTTGCCGTTGCAATGAAAAAAAAGATGGTCGAGACCATCTTTTTCATCATAAAGTTGTGCTTATTGGTTAAAATTTAAGAACCGTATTTCACACTATGAACCTTCAGCAAAATTGCTGTAAAATCATCTTAGTTAATTATGGTACTTTCATTGCCAGTGCTTCAGGTTGTAAACCAAACTTGTCTTTCTTTTTATCACTGTTTCCTGGTAAGCAAAACCTGCTTTTAATTTTTGGATATTCTTTGTAAATAATTTAGTGCCAATGATAAGGTCTTGAAATTTCTCCAAAGCTGCGCAGAATATTTAACTTTCAGAAGATATTTAGTTGTTTTTGAGATTATGGCAAGTATGCTTTTTTCTAACTTTGGTAGCAATTGGCAATTTCTTTTTATTGATTTGTGGTTCTTGTAGTTCAGTTATTTAAATATTAACTGTTTATGCACGATTTCGTTTACTAGATTTTTATATTGAGGAGGATGCTTGAGAGCACCCATAGTAACAATAAAACCAGGAATAGAAACATGTGAATAACGCTAGGGTATTCTCAAGCAGCATGCTCGATATAATTAGCTAGTGATTGAGATAGTGCTTAACCATTACGGCATTATTAATTAGGCCATTTTTGGAGAATTGATAGTATGGATATTGAAGACTGATATCGTGGATGATAATATGATTGAAACATTGGGGTGTGCGGTCAACTAAGTAAATCAAAACTATAGATCAGAATAGTGATCAAAATAGTGATCGATTACTTTTTATATATATTTTAAATATATATTAAAAGCAATAAAAAATCCCGATCACTATTCTGATCACTCTCCTGATCAATAAATTAAATATTTAATTTTTATATGGTACTACTGTAGTACCATATAAAAATTAAATATTTATTTTTTTTGAATTTATTGATCAGGAGAGTGATCAAAATAGTGATTGGGATTTTTTATTGCTTTTAATATATATTTAAAATATATATAAAAAGTGATCGATCACTATTTTGATCACTATTCTGATCTATAGTTTTAATTTACTTAGTTGACCGCACACCCCACTGAAACATGCCACATATCTTCTTCAATGTGATTAATTTATAATCATATTGGTGCTCAAGTATTACAATTAATTAAAATACTGATTGCAATTGAGCAAGTATCTTTACTACCATTTATCGATTATGTTTTTACAAATCGAAAAATGAAAACGATAGATCAATAAAAGAAAAAAGCAATCCACGACACTTTCAATTTCTGTTTTTCTTTCTTTTTGGGTCCTCAATATCGCTAAATATTTGCAACGCCTTCTTTAATTGCTCTTTATTTTTCCAACAATAATTTATTCATTTTTTTTTAAAAACTAAACCCCTGTTTTACTCGGTCTCCTTTTTTATAATTTATATGAACCAAAAACCTTTTTATTTGCGCAGCTAAAATTTTTAGTATAAATAATAAGGTACCGTAATAATTCATCAACGTTAATAATTTATATGGAATATAATATAGTAATTCTTTTATTTAAAATATTTATATAGACAAATAGGCAATCCCCTAGTTGGGTTGTAGGTATGGCAACTAGTGTAGAACCTTCGGGCGGACTACTTAAATTAGACAACCAAAAGTTGTACGTGTGGCTAGTTGTACTCTCATTCAATGTAACTCAATTGTGGATGCGCCCAAAGAGGCGCCCTTGATCCACAGGCTTGATTAAATAAACTCTCACCCAAAGCGGGAACTTTAACACAAAAAAAAAAAATATTTATATAGACGATAACACAAAATTTTGTAATGATTACAAAATTTGAAAAACGAAATAATAAAAATTATAATTTCTAATTATAAAAATTATAATATTTACTATTTCTTTTAACAAAAAGAAGTTCATTGATTGTATCAGGCTTAAGCCTGTTTCTTTTATCTGTTATTTGTTTACCTGCATCACTAAAAAGACGTTCACTGGGAACAGAAGTTACAGGAATTCCTAAATATTTTTGAAATATTTTGAAAAGAATAGGAAAGTCTTTCTTATTATCTCTCCACCATTTAAATGGATTTTCATCACTATTAGCTTGTGGTGTCCGAAATCTATCAAGATAATTATTAATTTCATCATTATTAATAATCTCTTTTTCCTCTTCTTCTTCAAACAGATGTAATTTGAAATTGCTTATTATTTTTTCTTTAAGCTTATTTTTATTGTTAGGTTCTTGACTACTATTTAAAGATTCCTCATCTTTAATATAGGCGTATTCTATCTTAATAATCTGATTGCTCTTTCTTTATCGTCTTTTGACCACCCTTTCATTTTTTTGAATCTAGGATCTAAAATACTTGCAAGTAAGACAGAATCTGGTGGAGAATCAAAATAATGAAAAAGAGCATTGTAAATTGTAATTTGACCAAATTAATAATTTTAGTAATATTTGGTCTATTAGTACTATCAATTTCCTTTTCAGTTTCGTTTTCAGTCTCTTCTTCGGCGTTGTCATCAGCCTCTTCCTCCTCCTGATTTAATTCTCGTCTTATCGATCCAATATCTAATATTTTTATTATTATATTTTTAAATAATTAGTAATTAATAATATAAATTATTGCACGAGTCTTATGTGACAACCCGTGCTTTTTTATTTACTTATTGTTACGGGATTGTTACGTCAAAGTACTTTTCAAATTATTAAAAAATCCCTATTATATAATACCGTCATAATTTTAAAAGCTTAGAATATATTGTATCCGGAGTACTAATAGAGATGGACAAATTTGCATCGATTGCGCGATTCCAGGTTGACTCCTCGAAGTCTATTTTTTTGAAATACCGTTCACCGAAGTCGTAATCTATTTTATTAACGTTATTTCACTGATCTTATTTCATCATCAATTATTTTATCGATAGCTCATTTCATCGACAAAAATTGCACTGATCTTAACTCAATTCTAATCTGACCCTAACGACAATTAGCAGAATTAATTTGTCAGTGAAATAACAGTTATATAGATATGATTTTTGAATCTTTCCAATGCGTGCATACATATGAAGCACTAAGTTATAAAGTCTTACGCATTGGAATAAGATTTTTTTAATCATTTCAGCATGTATAAATTCCGCTTTTAAAAAATTTCCAGAGATGACATATAAATTTACTATTGTTTCATAAGTATATTTATTCAAGTGTAATCTGTTCTCCTATGTTGGGTGGTGCAATAATCACTTCACCGACATGTCATTTCACTGACTATTCACAGACAATTATTTCACTGACAGTTATGTTTAAAATTAAGTTAAGATTAGTGCAATTATTAAAAAAAAACTTGTTGGTAAATAATTGTCACGAAAAGACATCATCAGTGAAATAAGGTATCAGTGAAATGACACGTATTCATACCCTAGATAAGTACTGATTCTGAATTGAGCTACCCGTCTTTGAAAAACAGAGTATCCAGCTTGAAAATTAGTAAAGTTAGAGTTAGGGCTAGCATATTATGAACGATTTTTACAATATTCGATTCTTCTCAGAGAAAAATCGAATAGAGCATATTAGTTCAATCATAATTTTTAAGCCGAGTACATACCCCGTTTGAGAATTCCAAAACTAGATAGCCAAATTCTAAATCAGAATTCTGGAGTACAAAATATAACTTAAAAATTTATTTTAATTGTGATGCTTTGGCAGTATTTATATAGTACAATCGAGCGTTATCGACCAAAATTGAGTATTTTTTGATTGATAGTTTGGATTATACTTGGTTTTGTTCCTGGAATTAGATATCGACCTGCTTCTTTAACATAATATCCCATAGCCTCCATAGTATTTAAAACTGCGTCTGTTGCTTGTTTCAATCCCCAGAAAGTATATTCTACTCCTGCTCCTGCTCCTTTCAAACCAGTACATACCTCTATGCTAACTATTATATATGTCTACATACAGTAATTTGAAAAGCATGATGGTAATAACTATCGCAGATCATAATGAAATCGAATTAAAATGAAATGTTTAGCCTTCTAAAACTACTTATACATAAATTCGACTCTAAAACTAATCTTTAATCTTAACCTCTAGCCCTAAAAAATACGGCTCAAAAAAAATTTTTTTTTGATGGGTTTGTCAATTTTTTACTATACATATTACATTTTAATCCGATTTCGTTTAATCTGTCACAATAACTGTTGCTATATTAACAAAAAGAATAAAAATACCTTCATCATTTTCTTCTTCGACTACAATATAGTTATATTTTAAAACTTGTATAGTAGGATATATTAGTGACAACGTGCAATACTTTTGACCACCAAGCCATTCTGTTGCTTCTTCGATTGGTTTGAAAAGTTCAAGTAAACGATCAAGCAAGTCCCATTCCCAATATTTCAAGAACCGTTTTTTTAATATCTCATGATCTTTTTTTGCTTCTTTATTAGTTTCTAAAGAAAGCTTAAAAATAACATGCTTTATGAAATCTTTCAATTCTTTTAAGTACTTCCAAGAAGCCAAAGAAGATCCCCACTGAGAATTATATTCATTGATAGTTCTTACAATTTTTAAAGGAACATAAATTGCTGCTTCGCCTATTTCATTATCTGAAGTTAGATCTAATAAATTTGGATTAGATGGACCTTGATCGGCTGAAGCTGCAATTGAACTATTCGGTACATCTTGATTAACGTCTGGATCTTCGTATCTTGATAATAATTGATGTTGTGCTTCTTCTAATCTCTCATTTTGTTTAGGAGAATTAAAAAAACTACTTAATTTTTTATATCTTTTATATATAGTTTAATTTTTTTCAATGCTTTATTTACACATAATTGAAGAGTATGTGCTGAGCATGGTACACACTCAACATTTTTCCACTCACGAATCGCCTTTACCATATTAGAACCACTATCAGTAACTGCTACTTTAACTTTATTAATTAAACTGAAAGATGTAATTTTAGAAATTATAGTATTACGAATGCGATCACCAGTATGAGGATATTTAAAAGGTTCAATACAAATAAGTATATCGTATAGCTCCATATTATTATTTAACCAATGACAGGTTATTCCGATATACCCATCTTTCGCACATGACGTCCAAAGACCTGTCGTTATAGGTGCATTATTACAGGATTCACTAATTAATTTTTTCACTGCCTGAAATGTTTTGTGATACCCAAATATTTAATTTTTTTTTGATAGTTCGATAACATGGTAAACAAAATGCTGGATCAAATTTTTTCATCATTTTTTAAAATCCTAATCTGTTTGCTGCATTAAAAGGTTGGGAATCGATTATTATCCAATCTGTAACAAGCACGTTGTAATTCATTTTGTTTTGATTCTTTATGCAGTGTTACTTTCTTTAATTGATCATCAATTTTTATTTGTTTCTAAAAAAATAAAATACGTATTAGTAAAAATATTAAATATAACTTATTAAAATTATAAGTTAAATTTTGCTTACTGATTTCTCTTCATATTTTTTATAAACGGATACCAAATGATAATTCATACTACTAGTTTGAGAATTATAAACACAATTCCATCCGCATTCTATTGCTTCATCCTGGTTTATAATATATCTACAGTAAGCAAGGCCATCAGTTTTTACCCCAAAGTGCATCCAAACCCAACTAGTTTTATTATTTCCGATATCAATCCATTGACGCTCTTCCGAGAGTAAATCATTATTATTATTATGATTTTTTTTACTTTTTTGCTAAGAGGATAGTGTCGAATTCTTGCGCTTTTTTAAATTGGACATTTTTAAAGTACTAAATACTAGTATAAAAATTGGATTCAGGATTTATATATGCTATATTTCTAGTTAATGGTAGGTCAACAAATTAAAAAAATAGTGCAGCATATGCTTACAATACCTTGCAAGTAAAAGCTCCTTAATTTGATTGATAATTATAATAATACAAGATGGGGGTGGAAGTTTAATTTAATGCACTGCTTGTTTTAGAAATCATAACAAGATAAAAAGAACATTACACATAAAAAAACTTCCAACTACGTACGTACGTACATTATAGGAAAATAATTCTGACTCGCATCTAACCTTTTTCTCCTTTAGGTCATACAAAATTATATACTTGGTTTTCATATCATGAGATGGTGATCAGTGACCCGGCCGCACGACTTTTTTTTTTTATAGTAAAAATTTTTTTTTTTTTTAATAAGGTCGCATTAAGTAAAAAAAAATTTTCCGGGCATTGAGGACTCTATAGATCATAAGAAATCAGAAAAAACTTTATAGTTTAACTAGGCGCTTGAATTGCTTTTACATATTATTATAGTGTAATTTTAATGCAATTCTCAAATTTTATTGATTTCATGTTATAATTTATAGTAAAACAGTAGAGCTTTGTATTAATGACAAGAAATTGTTTGATGCTTATTTTGTCTTTACATATTTGTGGTGTTATTGGTTCAAATTTTTTGAATACCATACATTTCCGGTTATGCATAAAATTTTATTACTTCAATTTTTTTATTACAATTAAGTAGCCATATTTTTTGTTTAATTCATTCTACTTGAAATTAAATATTGTCTCTCATTACGATGCATTCTATATTCTATTATTTATTTATTATTTTATCTATTACGGAACTACCATATGTGTGGTTAAGAGTTAATTTTGCATCAGAATTATCATAATTTCTATCGTGATCACAATATGTTGATAAATTTAGATAGTTTGCATTAGAATTGATATGATTTTTATCTGAAAAATTCTGTTACAATACTTACTTGTTACAATATGTGGTTAAAGTGAGTTAGCTTGCATCAGAATTATCATAATTTCTATTGTGAATTGCTGTCATTAATTTTGTACTTGCTATTCGAGTAACTATAGTATTAAGTTAAATTGAATTAGTTTCTATTTTGAATTACAGTAGAAAAATTTCCTTCATGGAACTTTATTGTTAACATCGGTTGAGAGTACAAGAGTGAGTGTTATCCAATTTAGCTCCAACGGTTAACCTATGTCGGGGTTATAACACTTGTATATGTGATATAATGTCACGAAACTCTTAAACTGAGTCGGAGTTGTTTTAATAGATTAACTTTAATTATCGGGGGATTTATTATGTAACAATAAGAAATGCAAGGTAACAATAAAGAAATGAAGATAAAATAATACAATGATAATAAAAAAATATAACTAAACTACTAAACTAATACTACACATCCGATTCTTATTATAAACTCTATAACTAAGACATCGTACGTTCTAAATCATAAGGGAAACTTATAGTCTTTGGAGACATTGTCTGAAGAAACTTTTCCAAGGCAAAAATTCATGCCTGAAATACATTTTAATTTACTAAGAGCTACTGTGTTATCTTTAATCTCAACCTTATCTTCTCAGCCATCAGTTTTCGGGTTGTGAATAATCTGCATTAAGATAGCCACCAAATATTGCTCACAATCGTTGTTCCAATTATTTCTTACAATAATTGTGTCAAATATTTACTACAATGATTACTCTCTAAGATTTATCGTAAGATAGGAGTAACCAAACACCGGGATTAATCTATGTCTCTAAGCCTTCATCCGCCACCTAGGAGCCTCACAATATTCTTGTGGCTTGAGTAATTCGGGCTTTTAGTACATTTATATTATGGGCTTAAGCCTCAGCCCAGAACCTTAAGGCCACGGGATTAAACTGTGGCACTATTCTAGTGATTATAATTATGGCATTGTCATGATTACTGTAAATAATTCTGTTGCAAAACTTATTCACTATTCTAGTTACTATGAAAAGTGATTAAGGTTTGTTAGTTTGCGTTGATATTAACATGATTTATTCATAAGTCACTGAAAAAATTCTGATGCAGAACTTGTTTGCTATTCTGATTAAATAAGTTTACATTAGAATTATCATGATTTTTATCGTAAACAGAATTTTGTTACAGAATTTACTCATTATTTCAGTGACTTTAATTTTAGTTAAGCTTAAGTTAGTTTGTAATAAAATTGCCATTTTCTATTGGGTTACTGTAAATGTTTCTTTAACAGAACATGCTATTCCAATGACCACAATATTGGTTAAAGTGAATTAATTTGCATTGAAATTAACATTATTTATTCATGAATTACTAAAAAGAATTCTGTTACAGGACTTACTGCTATTCTGATTAAGATGAGTCTACATTGGAATCATCATGTTCTATTGCGAGTTAATGTAAATAAAATTCTGTTGCAGAACTTATTATTCTGGTGAACATAATATGTAATTAAGCTTGAGTTAGTCTGCATTAAAATTGCCATGATTCCTATTGTTAGTTACTGTAAATAATTCTGTTATAGAACTTGTTTCCAGTAACTACGATATGTGGTTAAGATGAGTTAATCTGCATTGAAATTGTTGTTATTTCTATCGTGAGTTACTGCGCATAATTTTGTTACAAACTTACTCACCATTCTAATAATTATTATATGTGTTAAGATGTGTTAGTTTGCATTGGAATTGTCGCAATTTCTAGTATGAGTCACCAAAAATTCTGTTATAAACTTACTTGCTATTCTAGTGATCTGTTAAAAAATTTAGGTTAGTTCGCAATAGGATTGTTGCGATTTCTAACTTACTCGTGATTCCAGTAATCGCAATAATTGTTTAAGGTGAGTTGGTTTGCATTTAAATTTACAGTAATGTGATTGGTTCATGAACTTTTAAAACAATTCTGTTATAGAATTTATTTGCTATTCTGAATAGGATGCATTAGAATTATTATGCAAGCTATAGCAAACAAAATCCTGTTACAGAATTTATTCACTATTCTGGTGACTACAATATGTGGTTAAGATGATCTAGTTTGAATTGAAATTTCTATCATGTGTTGCTAAAAAATTCTATTACAAAACTTTTTCGCTATTTTAATAACACAATATGTGGGTGTATTAATTTGCATCAGAATTATCATAATTTCTAAGGTGAGTATTACTGTAAAAATTCCGTTACCGAACTTACTCACTATTTCAGTAATTTCTATCGTTAATACTGTAAAATTTTTGTTGCAAAGCCTATTATTCTTTTGACACAGCATGCGGTTCACTAATGCATGTTATTAGCATTATCTATATCTCAGTTAATACTATCAAAGATATGTAGAATGTATAACGCGCAAAAGTTGGTTTTTAAAAATCATAAATAGATGTTTGAGTTTTTGATTAGAGCTTGGATCCGGTTATCCGTTAGATACAAATTTAAAAGCAAAAATCCATCGAATATCCGTTAAATAATATGAAAACGGATGAAAAGGCTGACCAGACCCAAGCTCTAGTTTGATATTATCAGTAGAAGACTTAAATGACATAGTTATATAAAAGCATAGCATGATCTCGATGATTCAACTAATTGACCAATCAATTAACGAATTAACGAATTAACTGCATGATTATCAAATGGAGAATTTCTATTGGTTATCTATATTAAAAAAAAAATTTCCAAACTCCACTTTACTGACCCGGCCGGGTTATGAAAACCAATTATATAATTTTGTATGGCCTTAGTAAAACCTCGCCATTTTAAAAAGCCGAAGAACTTTACAAAGATGCTTAAGAAAATTGTCAGGGCAACTTTGATAATGAAGAAAAAAAAACGCATTTTCTAAATATTTAGCAATTAGATTAATGAAAAGGTGTGCAAGAGCAAGTAGCATCGACCTAAAAAAGCAAGAAAAATTAGCCCGAAGAATTAGAAAAATCAGAGCCGAATTCGCAGTAAATGCAGATCCTTTAAAATTTTTAATTAACCTGCTAAAAAATGAAGTTTATGCTAATTATATTTGGCTGGGTGGCGTCTAATACGTAAAATATTCATGTTTGGGGGTTATGCCTTAACTAAATAAATTATAAATTTTTTTCATGTACAGTAACAATAGAGTGCATTAATTATATAAATCATGGTTAACCGATGCTTATATAATTTGTATATACCTATTACTAAGTATATAACAAAAATAGATGCACAGCTCTAACCATTCCGTAATTCAAAATTAATAATATTTTGAAAGAATTTATATTTAGTCTCTACGAGAAAAGTTACAAAGCAGTTTTTTATATTTAAATATAAAAAAAAACTTACAATCGGCTTAAATTCAGTACTTTAATATTGATAAATTAGAATATATTAAAAATAATAGATTTGGTCATAATATTATATAAAAGAAAGCTGTAACTTTGTAATAATATTGTGTAAGAAGCGTTTAATTTTTAGGAAACTTTGAAAAAGATTCGATTTGTGCATCTAAAAATTACGTTAATTTCATATTTATTTCGAATATATGATATTTTAATAATTAAATGATAAAGTGATCTGATATAGATTTGATTTATTTAGTTGAGGCATAACCCCNTATTTTAATAATTAAATGATAAAGTGATCTGATATAGATTTGATTTATTTAGTTGAGGCATAACCCCAATGTTTCACCGACACCACTAATATTCCCTTTGCGCAATCCCCATTAAAATTTTTCTATTGTCGATGGATTATAAAAAAAATAGAAATTTGTTTTTTTACCGGTAATTTCTATTTTTATTTATTTTTTCCTCTCTGTTTCTTCTAACGCATAGAATAAATTCCTGCATTAGGTGAAAAAAAAGGAGCTTTTTTTTTTGGGAGGTAAAAAAAGTTGTTAATCAAGAAATTAATCTTGATTTCTACTGTAAATTATAACTCATTAAAACAAGAAAAACGTCTAAACTGACATTTTTTTATAATGGAATTATATTAAAAATTTTTTGATCAATCAAATATATACTTATTCGATCGATCAATATAATCAATCATTGATTGACCTATTGTTGATCGAGCCCATTAATTCATTGATCTAATTGATCAATGATCGAGTATCATATAATCGAGTCAATTCACTAGCTATTCCCTTATTTTGAGTATTTTTTTTATACAGAGAAAAACCTTAACCTAGACCCGGGTTTTACGTTAAATAATATAAACCTCATAGAGGTTTATATTAAAATTTTTATTATAGAAAATCCTTAACTTATGCCCGTGCATATGCATAAGATCATCAAGATAAGTTTTTTTTTATTTTGTTTGATTTTTTCGATCTTTTTTTTTTCTTTCGTTTGTTTTTTTTTTCTTTCTTTTTGTTTATTTTGGTTTAAATTTTTTTTTCTTTTTTAGCTACCATCGTTGTGGTGTCGTCAGGGTGTCGTCACGGGTGTCGTCGTTGGTGTCGTAGCAGGTGTCATCGTTGGTGTCATCGCTAATAGGAGGAGTGGTCTTGCGTGACTCTTGTAGAATAGTCGTCTGTGGCTCTTCAGCGTTCTTTTGGAGTAATACATTTCTCTGACTTGTGAATAGTGTTCTCGTAAGTTTTTTGGGTGAGTGGTTTTGTATGTTTCTCTGGTAGGTGGTCTTGCACGTTTTTCCGTTCGCGTGGCTTCGTGTGTTTTCTGGAATGATTCTGTTTTTTTTTTGATATTCGAACATTAATATTTTTTTTACTTTTTTAGATGTTCTTCTTACATATAGGCCTTGATTCGTTTCGTTGGGTTCATGGAAGGCGTTCTTCTGTTAGGTGGTCTTGTAAGTTTTTTAGTTAGTTGGTCTCGTATTTCTCCGTTAGGTGAGTTGTTATGTTATTTTTTTTTTTATACTAGTATATTAACTAGTTTTTACTTTATATTGTGCTGCCATCGTCTATGTTTGCATCGTCTTTTGATTTCAATAGTGTGGTCGTTTTTTTGGTGCTGTGTATCTAGAGGTCTGACTCGATGAATACTATTCACTGAATATTCAATGAATCTTTGAATATTTGAATATATAATTTTTCACTAAATGAATATTCGAATATTTAAAATTTCACTGAATATATTCATTGAATATTCATTGAATATATATATATATATATATATAATTTTATAATTTTATTTTAATTTTTAATAATTTATTTCAATTTTATTGGCTAATTTAAGTGTGATATTATATAATTTTTTAAAATTAAAATATATTTAATATTCAATGAATATTCAGTGAATATTCATTGAATATTTTCAAAATTTTGAACAATATTCGAATAAAAAAATATTGAACAAATGAATATTCGAATACTTATTTTTTGAACAAGTCAAACCTCTATGTGTATCATTATTTCTTGGTGCTCTGCCGCTGCTTCGGGTGCACCGTATATCGTCGTTTCTTGGTGTTGTAGTTGCCGTGTACGTCATTTCTTGGTGCTGTGCGTTGCTTTGGGTGCTGTGTATTGTTTTGGGTGCGCCGTATATAGTCGTTTCTTTTGTATTCGATTCTGTCCTTTTTTTTATAACAGTATAATAATAAAAAAAAAAATTATGTAATTTCGTGTAAAAAACTTGAAAAATTTTGGTGTTGTGCGTTGTTTTGGGTGCGCCGTATATTGGTATCGTGCGTTGCTTTGGGTGTGCTCGTTTTTTTTGTGTTCGATTCTGTCCCTAAAAAACATAAAAGAAAAAAAAAAATTAGATAATTTCGTGTAAAAGACTTGGGAAATTTTGGTATCCTGGGTGTGTGATCAACTTAAACCCTATAAATAAAATTTTTTTTAAAAATTTTTTTTTTATTTTTTTGTATTTTTGTTATAAAAAATTGTGTCTGGAGACTTCCTTTTTTTTTGATGAACTATCGGTCACACGACTGAATTTGATTGGCCGATCATAGGGTCAGCATGGCGAAGGTCACTGCCTAATTTATATTTGTCATGTGATTAAATTTGATTGGTTAGATATGGGTCTAGGATTAAATTAATTGTCTTAATGTAGACCTCTTTGGGGTTTAGGTTATTAGTGTAAACCCTGGGTTTAGGATAAGATTACCCTTATATAGATCTTTTCTATTTATAGTAATTTTTGCTTATTTTTAAAGTTTTTTCTGCAGATCTTTCTATTTTTGATAATTTTATAATAAACCTGACCTATCTATGTAAATTTGGGGTCCTAAAAAAACTACTAAGCCTAAACAAAAACTCCCAAATAAAATACAAAAAAATAAGAAAAACAAAGAAAAAAAGCAATCTATAATAAACCACTTAAAAATTATATAATATTGTACAAAGAAATATCTTATTTAAGTATTATATATAGGAAATAGAAATTTGTCACACCTGCGACATGTCGCACCCTGATTCTGACCAATCAAATTGCACGATTTTGTAGACAAAAAATTTAAGGTTTAAAAATTAAAAATTTTACTAGTAAAATATAAAAATAAATAAGCGATATAAAAGCATATAAGGGGAGTAACAAAAATCAGGTGATTTTTTAGGGGGGGAAGGGGGTAAAAAAAGTTGAAATTATATATAAGAACCTGACTATTTATATATTGAGGAAGAGGGAGGGGGGTAGGCCTCTGATAAAAAATAATCAGGTGATTAATGACACTGCCCTAATGTAAAATTTTATTCTGGACAACTTTTTCTAAGTCATAAAGGTAGATTGTCTTAGTAAAAAAATACCATTTTATAAGAAAAATCAAAAATTTCGATTGTTAGCATATATAAACCTTTTTTTTTACTACTATAATCTATATTTACGTTCAAGTATTATATGTAAAATTTTACGCTAAACAACTTCTTTCTAAGTTAAAAAGTAGATTGGTTTAGTAAAAAAAAAGTTTTATATGTGCTAACTTTGGAAAATTTTGATTTTTCTTATAAAACGCTTTTTTACTAAGACAACCTATCTTTACGACTTAGAAAAAGTTGTTCAGAATAAAATTTTACGTTATATGACATGCTATTATACATATATTTTACACTTTATTAAGTAAAATTTTAAATTTTTAAAAAATAAAATTTTTTGCCTATAAAATTGTGCGATTTGATTGGTTGAAGCAGGGGGTGTGACATGTCACAGGTGCGACAAATTTATTTTCCCTTATATATATATATAAAAAAAAAAAAAATTACTTAAAAGAATATTTTAGAAAAAAATTTTATTTTAAATTTTCTCTAAAACTTTTCATATATTATTTCTTGTTTATTTTACTAGACCCAAAATTTACTTGTGATTTAATTCAGATATAGTAGATCTATATAATCTTTACAGTCTAGCACAGGCAATAATAGTGCCATTATATTTCTTTCTTTTTGCCCTTTTCTTCTTTCTTTTCATGTTTTTTTTTTGTATGTTTTTTGGTTTCCGTTTAGGTGTAGAAGTTACTCCCCATTTTATTCTCCTCTTTATATTTTCTATATTGTGTATATTTTTTTTCATTAGTAGAATCCTTCTACTCGAGAAGCTAGGAGAAGAAGGTTTAAAAAGAAGGCAATCATAATGCGCTGGGTGTAGATTCCTTTCGGTGATTTATTAGCTGGGTCATACAGATTAGTTAGTAATAAGATAAATTCTACTATAGCAGATTGAACATAGGTACTCCTGGAGTAACCGGATTAGCCAATATTTGTAATATAGGATAAAAGCTGTAATTAAGCAGTTAATAGCATCTAATAAAAATATTGGCATGATTGCCGAATTAAAAAAAAAAAAAAAAAAATTCAGATATAGTAAATATATTTTCAACTGAAGGAGTAAACAATACTAATATTTTAGAGAATAAGCTAGAATGTTCACTTTTTTGAAATTTCAAAAAGTTTAAAAGGCAAAAATAGAGTATACAAACTCGTAATGATTAAAAGGAGTTATGCTATATAAAGTAATATGTCTAACAAAAGTTTAAAAGAGCAAAAATAGAGTATACCAACTTGTAATAATTAAAAGGAGTTATGATATGAGTAATAGGTCTAACCCAAAGTTTACTTTTGCTTTTATAAACTTTAACAAAGCTTTAGAGCTTGTCTTTTACTTTCTTTGCTTAGTAATACTATTGCCTTTTACCAGAAGACCTCATTTACAAAGGCTTAACTCATTTTTAACTCTATTTAGTTACAACCAAAATATATAGTGAATAGTCTTTAGTCCTAGCTACTATTAGTAAAATTTTGTTGTAAAAAAATATATTAACTATGTAGTTTTGATATATCAGTATCTCTTAAAAAAGTTGGTACAAAAGATCATTGTAAAGTATTATTAAATACTCAAAAATACTATACTTTTAAATTTATTAATTGAAAAAATATATAATGATTTTTTAAAAGTTAGGCCTGCTAAGTCAGTATTGTACGTTTTGGCTGTCCAAGGCCTTTTTTGGCCTTATCCACGTCCAAAATATCCAAGTGTCCAAGATTGTTCAAAGCTTATATAGGCTTTAATAATTATTAAATTTGTTTAAAAAATATATGATTATATATTTTTTGAGGTAATAACACATTTCAGTTAAAATTAAAATAGATTGTCTTAATAAAATTTTAAGTAATTTTACTTTATTTAATTGTCCAAAATTGTTCAAACTACTGTCCAAAGCTGTCCCGTAACAATACTGTGCTAAGTTATAGCTAATTAGCTAAATTACAAAATAGAAGTCTATTTTTTGTAATATTGTTTTTATATTATATAGTCAAAATCATAAGTAGCTTTCTCTTGTAACTTTTTAAATTTAAAGCTATAATTTTGAATTTATAGTAAAAAAATACAAAAACACTAATTACTAATTTTTTTATAATTTTTTAATCACTACAACAAAAGTTAAATAAGAGCTAAAAATTTGAGCAATTTTTTGACCAAATTAATTGAATTTAATTAAAATCAATTAAAAATTAGGATTGTAATCAAAAATTTTAAATATTTAGCATATTAAAATTTGATAATTTTTATAGCTATAACAAAATTTAAGCTAATTTGATAAGATAGTTGTTAAGAAATTAACATTTGACGTTAGGGCAGTGTCATTAATCACCTGATTATTTTTTATCAGAGGCCTACCCCCCTCCTTCTTCCTTAATATATAAATAGTCAGGTTCTTATATATAATTTCAACTTTTTTTACCCTCTCCCCCCCTAAAAAATTACCTGATTTTTGTTACTCCTCTTATTTTGAATACATGTTAAAAAAATTGGCTATGTGACTAGGTTTTTCTAATTTTAATATAGAAATTAAATTAATTTCTATATTAAAATCAAAAAAACCTAGTTGCACAACCAATCTTTTTAACATGCATCCAAACCAACTTAAATATTAATTTTTCAACAACTATCTTATCAAATTAGCTCAAATTTTTTTATAGCTATAAAAATTATCAAATTTTAATATACTAAATATTTAGAATTTTTGAATACAATTCTAATTTTTATTAATTTTTAGGAGTTTGCTATTTATCACCACCGGTGATCATCACCAGTAATCAATTTGCCAATTAAAATTCAGGATCAGGTGTAACATGTAGATCAATTTTTGTATAACAAAAACAAAGAATTTTTTAAAAAATTGCTAAAATTGCTTCTAACCAAAAATTTTGTTTATGAAACTACTTTTTTTTATGCAAAAAAAAAATTCCTTGCTAAATTTTACTATATACCAAGCCCCTATCCTAATCTTTAACCTTTACCCTTACCCTAATATTAAAAAGATTTATTTTTATTTAATACAAACCGTTTGTTTTGTTTATTTTGTTTTATGCATTGTAGATCATACTGGTGATGATCACCACAGGTAGTGATTCTGGCTGATCAAAATTTATTGGCTAGACTAAGCCGATAAATTTTGATTGGCTTAGCTGGCTTAGCTGATTTTCTAATTAGACTATTAGCATATGAATACTGACTATATAACTCATAGAACTTTATTAATTAATGTTGCGTTTGCATGTGTGGTGAATGAAAATGTCATGTAAATATGTGTGTACAATAAAATGTTTTTTGCAGAAAAAAAGTTCGCACATATGACAATTGCAATAATAAAAACATGAATAAGAGAATCTATATTAACAATAATAAATGGCCTGAGTGTTATTTTGATTTGCGAATTTGATCAAATGTTCATAAACATTACTTATTGTATGGTCTTATGTAACAACCTGTACTTTTTTCACTCATTTATTGGCACATGTTTAAAAAATAAAACTAAATTGAAACACTTTAATATTGATAAAAATATGAAAGTATCCTGATTTAATTATTTTATTGTTTTTATTGAGGTGAAGGTGATGCACAGGTTGTTCCCGTACAATAATATAGAGATTGTATAAATAACTAAATTTGCGTGATTAACTCATGTCACATGGCCTTCAGCCATGCGATTCAGGTTAAATCGTGCAAATTTAGTTATTTTCTACAACATAGTATCATGTGCATTTAAACGCATTTAAATATTACGATGTGCATCTTATAGTACTATTGTATGAGAATTGTTTAACCAAGCATTGCTTTAACAGGTTTTTTTTCTCGATTATAGTGCATGACGATCACTATAAAAAATGTCTTTTATGCGTAATACACGTAAATTATATTTTCTATTTTTGGGGAAATAAAAATCGATTAGCCAATTTTGAAAAAATTGTCCGGCTAAGCCGAAAATTTTTTGGCTTAGCCGACTTTGTCATATCGGCCAGAATCACTAACCACAGGTAATATGTAGTAATTTTTTAATTTTTAATTAAATTTGATTAATTTGGTTAAAAAATTGTTTAAAATTTTAGCTCTTATCTAACTTTTGTTATAGTAATTAAAAATTATAAAAAAAAATCAGTAATTAGCATTTCTTATATATTATTTACTATAAAAATTTAAAGATTAAGCTTTTAAATTCAAAAAGTTACAAAAAAGGGGCTACTTATGATTTTGACTATATATTATTAGTTTTTAAAGTTTGTAAAACCTTTAGGTGTTCTGCACTATACTAATTTAAATTAGTTAATGTATTTTTTTTGTAAATAGATATGATATTGAACTAAAATTTTATGCAATTTGAATTAGTATTTTTTGAAAAATTGCTTAGGGGAGTAACAAAAATCAGGTGATTTTTTAGGGAGGGAGGGGGGTAAAAAAAGTTGAAATTATATATAAGAACCTGACTATTTATATATTGAGGAAGAGGGAGGGGTGTAGGTCTCTGATAAAAAATAATCAGGTGATTAATGACACTGCCCTTAAAACAATATAAATTTTTTTTACAAATTACTTTATTAATTTCTCAAGAACTACTACCATATATTCCCGAAAATAAGCTACCCTTTTTTGCACGATTTTGACCCCAAAAAATTGGGGGTAGCTTATTTTTAGCATATAGATGGTTTTGAAAAATTGAAAAACGTGCTAATAAAAAGTTGTCCAAATGATATCAAATTTTATTATAAGTGTATTTTGATGCGCTGAACAACTTCAATTAATCGAACTTTTAAAGTTTACTTAGTAAAAAAAAGGTTTATATCTGATATGTAGCAACTATCAACGCGTTTTTTTTGATTTTTGAAAAAAATCAGAGGGTAGCTTATTTTCGGAGTAGCTTATTTTCAGGAAGCTTCGGTAATCTAAACTGCATAAAATTTTATATATTGTAGCCAAATATCATATTTATTTATAGTAAAAATTTTAGCTAATTTGAATAAGTTCTGCACAATATCATCAGCAAATTTAATAGGGCGAAATATTTCGTAATAATTTACGAAACATAAAAATAGCGTAATATTTCGCAAAACTTTCGAAATATTTTGAAATATAAGTATTACGAAATATTTTGCCCTATTATTTCGAAATATTACCCTAAAAATCAGTTACATATCAGTTTAACATGACTGCAATACTTGGTTTATCACATCATCTCGATTAAAGCTCAATGATCAATTTTTTTTATATTTATTTCGTTTACTCATCACGATTAAAGATCAGCGATCAATTTTTTTTTATATTGTATTTATATTTCAAGATCTTTTTTTTTTATTTTAGTATATTTATAATTAATTTTTTCTTTTTAAGTTTTCATGTTCTTTTTTTATTGCTTTTAGCATTTATGAAGTAGTTTCTAGAATGGACCTTCGGCTTCGCATTTTTGGTGTGGTTTTTCCATTTGTATACTTTCCTTTTTTTCTCATTGCTTTCGGCATTTATGGAGTAGATTCTTAGAACGGACTTTCCTGGTGCATGTTTCTTCATTTGTATACTAACTTCCTTTTTCTTTTTAGATTTCAGCTTCTCTCTTCTTGTTTTTGGCATTTATGGTGGTATCTTGAAATGGATCTTTGGCTTCGCTTCCTGGTGTGCTTCTGGCGTTTTTTTTTATAAATATTCTTTTTTTTTCTTCATTGTTTATGATGTAAATCTTGGAGTAAACATTTCGCTTCGCTTCCTGGTACATTTCTGGCATGGGGGTTTTTTCTTATAAACTTATTCTTTTTTTTTCCTTCATTTGTATACTAACTTTTTTCTTTTTTCTTTAGGTTTCAGGTTCTCTCTTCATTGTTTTCAGCGTTTATAATGTGGATCTTGAAATAGACCTTCAGCTTTGCTTTCCGGCGTAATTCATTTTTTTTTTTATGTTCTTTTTTTTTTTTCTTCAGTAGTATATTTACTTTTTTCTTTTTCTTTAGATTTTTAGATTTTCAATTCATTGCCTTTGCCGTTGGTATGATCTTGGAATAGACTTTCAGCTTCGCTTCCTAGCATGTTTCTGGCATGGTTTTTTTTTTATAAATATTCTTTTTTCTTTTAATTGTATACTACCTTTTTCTTTCTTTTTCTCTTTAGGTTTTTAGGTTCCCTTTTCGTTGCTCTTGGCGTTTATAGTGTGAATCTTGAAATGGACCTTTGGCTTCGCTTCCCGGCGTGATTCGTTTTTTTTTTTTATGATCTCTTTTTTTTTTCTTCAGTAGTATATTTACTTCTTTCTTTTTCTTTAGATTTTTAGGTTTTCTATTCGTTGCTTTCGCCGTTGGTATAGATCTTGAAATGGACTTTCTTTCGGCTTCGCTTTCTAGCATGTTTCTGGTATGGTTTTATTTTTTATAAATATTCTTTTTTTTCTTTAATTATACTACCTTTTCTCTCTTTTTCTTTTTAGGTTCCCTCTTCGTTGCTCACGGTGTTAATAGTATGGATCTGGAAATGGACCTTCAGCTTCGCTTCCTGGCGTGATTCGTTTTTTTTATGTTCTCTTTTTTTTTTCTTTAGTAGTATATTTACTTCTTTTTTTTTCTTCAGTAGTATATTTACTTCTTTCTTTTTCTTTAGATTTTTAAGTTTCTATTTATTGCTTTCGCCATTGGTATAGATCTTGAAATGGACTTTCAGCTTCGCTTTCCAGCATGTTTTCTGACATGGGTTTATTTTTCATAAATATTCTTTTTTTTCTTAATTGTATACTACCTTTTTTCTTTCTTTTTCTTTTTAGGTTTTTATGTCCCTCTTTGTTGCTCTTAGCGTTTATAGTGTGGATCTTGAAATGGACCTTCAGCTTCACTAGGACCCCGAAGAATATATATATAACTCAGATCCAGACTCAAAATTTTAATATAACTTTATACACTTAATTTTATTAAAAGCTTTATAAAAAATTATCATATAAGTTCAAATTTACTATAAATTATACAATTTCAGATCTGAGTACCAGTATGAGCATGTTAACTACCAAAGCCAAAAACATAATTACACAAAAAAAAGTGACGAAGAGAAAATCAGAAACCTATCTAGAAAAAGAAGGGCGGTAGTTAACTGTGTTCAAATTCAACAACAAAATTTTTAGTTCCGAAAATAAGCTACCCATACAATCGATGAACGTTGCTACATAGTAAAGTCTAAATTTTACTAAGCAAATCGAATTAAAGTTACATAAGTAACATTGTTCAGCAGATCAAAATACGCGTACCCTGAAAATTTCATATAAATCGGAGAACTTTTTATTATTTGACTTTTAATTTTTACGTTCAATGGTTTTTTTTTATAAAAAAAAATCCGTTGAACGTAAAAATTAAAAGTCAAATAATAGAAAGTTCTCTAATTTGTATGAAATTTTCAGCGTACACGTATTTTGATCTGCTGAACAATGTTACTTATGCGACTTTAATCGATTTGCTTAGTAAAATTTAGATTTTACTATGTAGCGACTATAATCGATTGACCAAAAATCGCTTTATAAGTTACTCCCGATTTTTTTCTGCATATTTATTTATTGTTTATAACATATTTATTTATCGTCTACAGCATATTTATTTATTGTCTACAGCATATTTATTTATTTTACTTATTAAAGTTTTGTATTCAAAAATAAGCTACCTCTTTATTGTGCTTTAAATTACTTAAAATAGTAAATAAGCTACCCACGGTTTTTTTTGTTAAAAATCGGCAAAAAAAGGTAGCTGCAACATACGGTATATATCGATTCATATCTACTTAAAAATTTTTCAGATGTATATAGTATCGTTATACAAAAAAAGATCGTACTTGTTATAAAGATCGTCTTTGTTATACAAATAAACATCTAACTTTTCAAAAAATTACCAGTTGGTTATACAAATTTAAATATACGACATATGGAAAAATTATATATAAGTCTATACAAAGCCAGATCTCAGTATTACATATATTCTTCGGGGTCCTGCTTCGCTTCCCGGCGTGATTCGTTTTTTTCTATGATCTTATTTTTTTTTTCTTCAGTAGTATATTTACTTCTTTCTTTTTCTTTAGATTTTTAGGTTTTCTATTTGTTGCTTTCGCCATTGGAGTAAATCTTGGAATGGACTTTCGGTTTCTCTTCCTAGCATGTTTCTGGTATGGTTTTATTTTTTATAAATATTCTTTTTTTTTCTTTAATTGTATACTAGCTTTTTTCTTTTTCTTTTTAGGTTCCTTCTTCGTTGCTCTCAGTGTTTATAGTATGGATCTTGAAATGGACTCTTGGCTTCGCTTCTCGGTATAATTTGTTTTTTTTTGTTTTCTTTTTTTTTCCTTCAGTAGTATATTGCTTCTTTTTTTTTTTTTTTAGGTTTCAGGTTTTCTATTTGTTGCTTTCGCCATTGGTATAGATCTTGGAATAGACCTTTGGCTTCGTTTCCCAGTACGTTTTTGGCGTGGTTCTTTTCTTGTTAATAATCATTTTTTTTTTAACAAGGGTGCATTGGAACTTGACTTGAGATTTTGTGTTCCTAGTGCCGGAAACTGGAAGTACCAGTTTTTTTTGCTGTTTTTTTCTTTTGGGGGTTTCTTTGCCCAAAAATAGCAGAAATAGTATATTAGAATCGGGTTAGTTAAATTTAGTGCTGGTTTTTAGTAATTTAAGTAATTATGTTGTAATAAATACATAATAAATATGTAATAAAAGAATATTTTAATAAATAAATATATACATATATATGTGTTATTTTAAAAAAATATTTTTAATACATAAAATCATAATGCTGCATAATTTTTATATATTGTTTATTTCAAAATATTGCACAAATTTTTGCAATATTTCATAATATTATGGAATATATTACGTAATATTTTGAAAAATTTTGCATTTATTATTTTGTAATATTCCGTTATTGAAAATTGTGAAAGATGTCGCGTCAATTCGTAATTCTTACACAAGTTTTCAGGCTGTAATAACTTACGTAAGATTACGTTTATATATTTTGCTGATAATATATAGAGGTTGTATTAAAATTTTGGTTAAAAAAATTACTTTTTTACAAAAATATTATATTTGAAAAAAAATATTGGTCAAAAGGTTATATTTAAAAGTAAATAAAAGCTTTTAATATTATATTATTAAAACTAAATAGAATTAATAAGTTTTATAAAAGTTATATTTAAAATTTGAATAACAAACCAAAAAAAAAATTTTATAAAACAAGTTTTCTTTGAAAAAAATTATAGTTTTTTTTTAAAAAAATTTTTTAAATTTTAAAAACTTTATTAATATTATTTTTATTAGTTTTTTGACCAAATTTGATAAAAATTTTTTTATTTGAATTCTATGAATTCATAAAATTAAAATAAAAAATTTTTATCAAATTTGGTTAAGAACTTGTGAAGATATTTTTAATTAAAATTCCTGTAAACAAGTTTAATACAGCTTCTTTATAATATATGTTTTTGAAAATAAAAAGCTTTTATTGAAGATATCTTTGCAAGTTCTTGACCAAATTTAATAAAAAGTTTTTATTTTAATTATACAAATCTATAGAATTAAAATAATTAAGAAATTGCAGAGATATCTTTAATAAAAGTTTTTGTAAACAATTTTAGTATAGCTTCTTTATAATATACTTATTAAAGATATCTCTACAAGTTCTTAACCAAATTCAAAGAAAATTTTTTTATTTGAGTTCTATGGATTTGTAAAATTAAAATAAAAAAATTTTTATCAAATTTAGTCAAGAACTTGTAGAGATATTCTTGATAAAATTTTCTATAAACAATTTTAGTACAGCTTTTTTGTAATACACATTTTTAAAAGTAAAATTTTTATTGAAGATACTTTGCAAGTTCTTGACCAAATTTAATAAAAATTTTTATTTGAATTTTACAAATCTGTAGAATTAAAAAAAAATTTCATTAAATTTGTTCAAGAACTCATAGAGTTATCTTCAATAAACCTTTTTGTAAACAATTTTAATACAATTTCTTTTTTTTGAAAATAAAAAAACTTTATTATAAATATCTCTATGTGTTCTTGACCAAATTCAATGAATTTTTTTATTTGAATTCTATAAATTGTAGAATTAAAATAAAAAATTTCATCAAATTTGAACAAGAATTCATAAAAATATCTTTGATAAAAATTTTTGTAAATAATTTTAGCACATATATATTTTTAGAAGTAAAAAACTTTAATCAAAGATATTTTTGTGAGTTTTTGATCAAATTTAATGAAATTTTTTATTTGAATTTTAAACCCTATAGAATAAAAATAAAAAGTTTTTATTGAATTTGGTCAAGAACTTGCAAAGATATCTTTGATAAAATTTTTACTTCTAAAAATATATACAAAGAAGCTATACTGAAAATATTTATAGAAACTTTTATCGAATATTTCTGAGTTCTTGACCAAATTTGATAAAATTTTTTATTTTAATTTTATAAATCCATAGAATTCAAATAAATAA
Organism: Gigaspora rosea; assembly: GCA_003550325.1. Taxonomy (NCBI): domain Eukaryota; kingdom Fungi; phylum Glomeromycota; class Glomeromycetes; order Diversisporales; family Gigasporaceae; genus Gigaspora; species Gigaspora rosea. The sequence goes on from QKWP01000778.1 coordinate 134,827, forward strand.
AATTTCATCAAATTTGGTCAAGAATTTATTTAGATATTTTTGGTAAAAGTTTTTTTTTGTATTTTAAAAACATATATTACAAAAAGTTGTACTAAAATTGTTTATAAGAACTTTTATTGAAGATATCTTTGTGAGTTTTTGACCAAATTTAATGAAAATTTTTTATTTTATTTTTACAAATTTGTAAAATTCAAATAAAAAAATTTTATTAAATTTGATCAAAACCTGCAAAAATATTATTGATAAAAGTTTTCTATTTCTAAAAACAGATATTACAAATAAGCTGTACTGAAATTGTTTACAGAAATTTTAGTAAAGATATCTCTATGAGTTCTTGACCAAATTTGATAAAATTTTTTTATTTTAATTCTATAAATCTACAAAATTCAAATATAAAATTTTTATTGAATTTGGTCAAGAACTTGTGAAAATAATATTAATAAAAGTTTTTAAAATTTATAACAAAATCAAAAAATCTATATAGTGTAAATAGTAAACAAATTTACCTATATGTAATATTTAATAATTATAATTTGTTATTATATATCTGTTATTTTTTTAAAAAAAGTTAATATATTAAAAAAATATTATAAGTAATATTTAAATTTTGGTCAAAAAAAAAACAAATTATTAAAGTTTATATATAAAATATGCTAATAAAACTTAATATAAAGTGGTCAAAATTTGTAAAATTTTATAATAAAGCCAATATAACCTTTATATTTATTATGTGAGGTCCTATTTGGATTAGTAGAAGTTTAGAAAATTACAGCCAGATATATATATATACAATAATTTATATTTTTTTAAAATTTTTTTTTATAATATGATATTTACCTAACTATAATTTTTTTAGCAAATACTATTTCAAATCAATTAAAATTTTTACTATAAATAGATATTATTGGGCTTCAACTAAAATTTTATGAAATTTTGATTAGTAGCTTTTGATATATTGCTTAAAAACTATAGATAATTTTTGTAAAAAAATTATTTAAGATTTTTAAACAATTTCTCAAAAACTACTAATCCAAATTGCATGAAATTTTAGTATATTAAAATCCAGTATTTAATAAAATTTAAATGATTTGAATTAGTAGTTGCTAAAAAAATTATAACTGGGTATAAATATAAATTTTAGTATTTAACAACTTTATGTTTTCAAAATTTATATTTTATTAAAATTTTTATTAAAAAATATATTTCAAAATAGGTATGACTAGACTAAATATGTATCAATTTGAAATATATTTTTAATTAAAATTTAATATATGATATAAAATTTGAAAATGTAAAGTTGATAAAAATGCTAAACATGAGTTGAATCAATGAATATCAGGTGCATACCAGGAGACAAGTCTTCTGGTATGTGCCTGGTAGTCTACTATAGATCCACCAAATATTTGTAGTATATTAGCAGCATTTTGGCAGCATATTGGTAAGGTAGATCGAACCGGTAACATAACAGTAACAAATCGGGATATCCCGATATTTTACTCTTAGGCCAAGAGTACTAAGAGTAAGATATCAGGATATCCCGATTTGTTACTGTTACCAATATCGATCTATCTCTCACCAATATGTTGCTAATATGCTACAGGTATTTGGCGGATCTATTGTAGACTATCAGGTACGTATCAGGAAACTTGTCTCTCGGTATGTACCCGATATTCATTGATTCAACCTGTGAAAGATTAAAAGATTTTAAAATTGGGAAGAAAAATTATTATTAAGCGAGAGATATATTTTCACTATTTTATTATCAAAAATACGTAATATTATTAATAGTATTAATATTTTGATAAAAAAATCCAAAAACAAATGAAATTAGCCTGTCCTGTTGTTAAATAAAAATCAATGCTGTGTACTTTTAAATTTTCATGCTAAAATCTGCCAAAAATAGTAACTTATCATATTATGGGTATATATACATATCAGATATGTTGTAAGTGGAAACGTGGATTCGGAATTTATTTATAAAACCTCCATTTTGGGTTGATTTTATCATATGTACATCCTAACCCTGATTTAACTAGGAAATTCCAAATCCTACCTACAACATATACTATTATTTTCCTCTTCAGAGAAATAAATGCGTTACCTTCTTAGCTTAAACCTAAGCATTGATAAAAAAAAAAAACAATTAGTAAAGCAGATTATGTAATTTTAAAAATTTGGCGTTTTATTAAAGGGTTTATGCAATTCCGCACTGATTTTGATAATCGGTCATCACGTGACACAGCAATAGATTTTCTTGAGGTATACTTTTTTTGAATAAATAGTTTTTATTCAAAAATAGATATTATATCAAATAAAAAAGGCTAAAGGTGTCACATTACATTAGTTTTTGAAAAAATGATCTCTGTAATACCGAAATTATTTGTTTGATAATTAAAAATAGCAACTAATTAACATTATGATCTTTGTTGTACAATAAACCAGTATGGAAGTAACGTTAATTATATCCAGGTTCAACCCCTTTTTAAACGTAAATTCAAACACTTAACACTTTGAAAATCCAAAATTGAACTTAAGATTATAATATAACATTATAAAGTATCATTCGAGATAGGGATAATATGATACAAAAAAAAATAATCAAGCGTCAGGAAACAGGATCTCCATCTTCCATAGGAATCACTTCCGTAGGAACTTCTTTCACAAGAACCTCTTCCGTTCCTACTTATTCACAAGCCTCACCACCAGCTCTAATAACCTTAACCTCACAGACCTTACAGACCTCACAGACGAATACTAATGTACCAAAACCAGTAGCAGTAATCCCGCCTCTTTCAGGAGGAATCACTCCGTATATAACTATGACAGTTACAGATAATGGAATAACGACATCACCCACAGCTTCTAATACAGGAGAAATCAATGGAAGCTCACCACAAACCATTATACTCGCAGCGTCTGTTTTGAGTTCAGTTGGGATAATAACGGTTTTAGGCGTTATAGCTTTATGTTGGTTCAGAAGAGGAGAGAAAAGAAAATCTACAAGGAATGAAGCATCTCAAATACACGATGATCAAGTTATACTAAGAAGAAGTAGAATGGGTAATTTTGATGGGTCAATTGATCAAAATGATGACTTTGTAACTTATAGACCAAGTGATCCTGATGATGAACATTTACCTAGTTATGCTGAAGCTATTGTAATAGGAAGGGCAAGTTTACAACGAGGACAATATGGACAACAATAAATTAAAAAAAAATATTAAGCAAGTCTACAAGGACAATATTAAAAAAAAAAAAAATTTTTTTTTGCGAATAAAAAAGACCAACTGTTTATGTATTATTGACATTTGTATTATTAGAACTTCTATAGAACATCTATTTAATTGTAACAAACTTTAATTCCTGTATTTTTTCATAAAAACTCATTTTTGAGATTTTTTCGATTAGTACAGTATTAAGCACAGCAAATTTTTAAGGCCTAAGTGAGTACGTTAGTTCGTTTATTTAAATTCGGTTAAAATATTATCCATTTTTATTTTGACTATTTGTTTGTCAATTACAGGTACCGAATTCATTTATTAAATGCAGTAAAAAAAAAAAAAAATTAATAATAATTCGTCCGCATTCATTGCTTCACAAATAATCTTTTATACTTAATACTATCCACTCACTTCATTTCAACTCATGATAACTTTCTGGCTCATTATTTCATTCTTTATGATATTTTAGAATTGAAACTATTTCGATTCTTGATACATAAAACAATCAAAGTTTCTTGTAAATTAATATTTCAAGAGTGTAAGTCATTACACGTAAAGCTGGTCTTTTGTAATAATTAATATTAATTTTGTAAACAAAAAAAAATACTTTTATTTAATAAAATTTCATATATTATTTATATGAATACAAATATTCATACCACAATGATTTGTTGATGAGAGAGATGGATGGCGAAATGACCTTGTTTAATAATCCTGTAATTTTATCTTAAGGGTAGTGGGATGAGATGCCCGTAATCACGTTTTTTATAGTTTTTGCTTTATAGGATTCGACAGCGATAGCGTATTAACGAATGATAATGATTATTTGTTTCTGCTATAACGGTTTAAATTGATCACATAGACTACATAACTACCAATTTGTAGGTAAAATACTCGATTACATATATTCGTTTATTAATCAAAATTTCACAATCAACCAGCGTAAAATGTATAATATAAATAGGATAACAGAATAAACATCAATTTATAAATCCAAGTTAAGAAAATATAAAATATAATGTTTATCCGTATAAAATCACTACTATCAACTATGCAAAATATTAAGAACTTATTAATAGTACCATAATTCTTTTGATTTGTTGAATATAGATCAAATAAGCCAGCTCAATAACTAATCACCGAATCATGCAATCGCATCTGGCCTTAGATGATCCGCCCATTTTGTCTGACTGATGTCAACGTCAACCTCGTTCTTGAAAAAGTTAAAAAAAAAAACTTCTAAATATCTTAAATAACTAAAAATTTGCAAGTACCGGTAAATAAATTTAAGAAAATACCTGCACGTAGAACACTCATCTAACGGTCTACAGAATACTTTTAATACATTACAGATGATTAAGGAAAAGTATCATAACATTTTGGTATACACTAAATAGAACACAAATTAAATTAAGGATACTCGACAAACAAACTGAGCATACATATCCAACATCGATAATCTTTTTGTGACAGAAACAAGCTGCCCCAAAATCTACTCTTTCCTCCCCTGGCAAACAAAGGTACTTTTTGTTGTATCGATCAGGTAGGAATGCAATCTTAAGTAAATAATAATACATTATATATAAATATATAAATATAATATCAAAGCCAGTATTTATTATCAACGTAATTAATTTAAATATACCATTAAAAATTGTAATAATCCTTGGGGCATATCAAGCTTCAGATACTTTCCACCAGTTATATGAGATGCTTGTTGCAAAAATACCGGAGTATCACTTCCGTAGACTTTACAAACATCAATGGGAATACACTAATCATTTAAAAAAAATTGTCAATAAATGAATCTCATCAAACGAAATCAAGGAAATATATCGTTAAAGACTTCACTATTTTCATTTAGCGATATTCAAATTTGATAAAAAGACTCACCAGTTTTTGTGCAGAAAAAATACAATTCATTATAGATATGTACTGATAAGGAGAATCTGGTGATACTGATATGATCAATATACGAGATTTTACATGGCCGATTTCATCAGCTTTTGTAATACGGTTGATGTCTATTAAGTGATGGTCAAGGATAAGAAATATCGACATAATTTGTGTGTTAAATTAAAACTAGTAAATCAAGCAATATAGGATACAACATAACGCCATAGATAACGCTCCCGCGATCATAGAACTTGCTGTTGAAATTTAGATTGTTTCATGGACAGAAGGTTTAGAAAATACTTTTAATTATACCATTCTATAATTATATAAATTTACCAAACCTTTATCTGGATGATTATTTGGTGTATCAACATCTTCAAATAATGCACTCATATTGGCTATTACTTTTTCATCAATAACCCGAAATTTTTGATACATATTAGGAAAGATCGTTTTATCCGAATTTTCATGTGTCATAGGTATTGGATATAAGAATTTGCTACAGTTAAAAGCCGTTAAGAAGAATATCAATAAATTGATGTTACAGACTTAGATCTACTATTTTTAGTTATTCATACCTGACACCAACATGACTTGCAATTATTGCAACATCATTATCGTGTTTTAAAGCCAAATGAGCGTTGATGAATACCAAAATGTGGCGTAGAGCCTCTTTCAGGGAAAAGTTTGACTTCCTCCATACAATTGGATTTGTATCAATTATCAATACGAGAAGGTTGGCATCCTCTGATTAGAAAAATGAGAATGAATATCAAGTTTGCGTGATAGTCCAATGAAGAGTGACTTGGAATGTTACCGTCAACCTTCATTTACGGTCGCGGTATCCTTCAAGACACTCATGGCGCTGACGACTAATGTCCGAAATTTTATTACTTACATGTAGATCATTCAACTAAAGGAAAGAAATTTTTTTGCACCATACCTTAACCGCTTATGTCAACTTGCTATGGATTTTATCAGATTTGCTAGATTTCAAAAAAATAAAATAAAATTAAAAGAAAACCAAGTTCATTTACATAGATCACTATAATCGGTAAATAAGAACTTTTTTACTACGTCATCAAAAATTCAATTGTGCTGCAAACAATTCAGCAATTACAAGTACGAGTACGAGTACGTACTGGTAATAATATAAATTTATCCATATAGAAGTTAATACAATCGCACTATTTGGGTCAGGACTCAATTTACAGTATCCAACGTAATTTTGCATAAAACCTTTCATGGGATGATGCTTCAAAGATAGTTCTTTTAGGATTAACCTATTTAGTTGATGTCTTTCAGGTTCCTTTCCATCCAGGTTTCCTATTGGTCGTTGGTAGATCCCATTCTTGATTTGATGAAATATTAGCGCAAATTGATACAATTGGTTCTCGTCATCCGGCTTGGTAATTCTTTTTAACAAAAATAATCGAAATAAAATAATTATTAAGATAATACAAAAAAGTTTTCTATATTTATACACTATATAATCAAAAGAATATATCAGATATATATATATTTTTAATATTAATGGTCAAAATTAATAATACAATATAAAAATATTTTTAAAATATTATTAAAAAAATTTAATAATATAGCAAGTACTTTATGTACTTTGTACTTTTTTATATTTAGTAATTAAATAAAAAATTATAAATTTAAATTAAAATTAGAAAATAAAAATTACAAAAAAAGTATGTTTATTAAAGATTATTTGAGTAAAATTTTAAAATAAACCTTTGGTTCAATAGCTATACTTGTTGGCCAAATATAAACAAACCCCAAATCTCTAAAAAATGATTGCTATTTATAAAAATTTACAAATAATTTTAAAATTTTATAAGTATATTATTTATAGCTATAAAAATATACTTGATTTATTTAAACAAAAATTTTAAGCTATGAGTTTGACCAGACCCTTTGAGTTTGTCACTAGTTTGTCTATTTTAAGTTTATTTAAAATAAACAAACTCAAAGGGTTTGGTTAAACTCATAGTTTATAAATTTTATTAATAATTAGGCCTTCACATAAGACAGGTAGGGCTGAGTAGTATCTGTATTCTAACCCTATCTGTTTGTGTAATGGTCCTTACTATTCAAGCCCTAACTCTATTCTAAATCTCTAAATTGAATGCTCTGATCTGGCTCATGTAAGCCAAGGGTATCTATAACTTACCCTTGGGTTTGTGAATTAAATCAGATTGATTTCTATTATTGTTATAAATCTTTGTTATTTATTTTAACTAATTTCGATATTTCTGATTAATTTTTTTTTATCTAAATTTTCTTTTCTTTTTTTTTTTTTTTAATTATTTTTTTTTTTTTAAATATTTTTTTTTATTTTTTTTTATTTATTTAAATTATTTTTTTATTTAATTTGGTTTTTTTTTAATTTTTTAAAGCAGTTTTATTTAATATAAATATTGTTTAAATTTTAAAAATACTTAGGTTATTAAGAATCTTAATAATCTAAAATAAATTATTAAAAACCTTAACAAACTATTTTAGATCATTAAGAATCTTAATAATTTAAAAATAGCTTATTAAGAATCTTAATGGTCTATTTTAGATTATTAAGATTCTTAATGATCTATTTTAGATCATTAAGATTCTTAATGATCTAAAATAGATTGTTAAAATTTTAATAATTTATTATAGTTCTTTTTTTTTTATTTTTTTTATTTATTTATTTTTTTTATTTTTTTTATTTTATTTTTTCATTTCTTTTTTCATATTTTTTAATTATTATAATTTGATCATTTGAGTGATAATCATCGCTTACAATTAATTGTGATTGTAGTAAAAGCAAGTGTTCAATCAATTGTGAAGTAATTTATTACTTGAGCGATTAATAGCTTATTTTCGGTTCACACCGCATTTTTTCATTACGCCAATAGAAAATCAAACGCCATGAAACATATGTAATTTCTAATTTATTTCTGAAAGTTATACTCTATTCTTAACATAGTAATTTTTATTTTTAAATAAAATATTATAACAAAGAAATTATCAATATTATACTGAAACTTAAACCGCATAGAGTAATTATATAATTAATATATCGTTACTATGCAAAGTAAATATTATAGTAATAGTTTAAAATGGTTATTCGAGGACTTAAACCACATAGAGTAATTATATACAGTAATTTATATATCGTTGCTATGCAAAGTAGGATATTATTGTAATAGTTTAAAATGGTTATTCGAACCATGCAATGTACTTAAACCACATAGAGTAATTATATAATTAATATATCGTTGCTATGCAAATTAGCATATTATTGTAATAGTTTAAAATAGTTATTTGACCAGACAACGTCTAACACACAAAGTTTATTTTGCCCTAATTTTAAATCATACATCTGCAACAGATGAAATACCCCAGCAGGAAACCCAAGGCTATACTCATCATTGCATACTATTCCTGATATAGGCAAAGGCAAACAAATAGAGTAATTATATTAATATTATATCGTTACTATGCAAAGTAGCATATTATTATAATATATTGTTTAAAATAGTTCTTTAATTTATATTGTCCTAATTTAAACATATATGTGAACTCTTTTGAAAAGCCCCAGTTATGCAAAATACAGGAAACCCAAGGTCATACTCATCATTGTACAACAATTCTGATATAGGAAGACCATACAAATAGAGTGAAATGTTTGTCCAATCAGAATCGAAAAAGCTATACCACTTAACTTGCCTGTAAACCATACACTACGTACTTTGTACTCCGTTCCTGGTAAATGTATATATAAATGAATGAATTGACTTCAAACAGAAAGTTTTTACTAATTAATTTAAAAATCTTATTTTTACTAATTAATTAAAAATCTTATTCTTTAAAAAATAATATGACGCATTAAATGGTTTAGGGTCTGCGTAATTCCTTTCTTGAAAGCATGTTATATATTTTATTTATTTTTTCTATACCTATAATAAAAACAATATTATAGAGGATGTCATGGTATTGCAGATCTGTTTTGTTCTGTTCAAATTACACGTAAACAAAAACAAATAAATATTACCAAACGGGTAAACAAAGAAATTACGTCCGAACAACCTAATTGATCAAATAAACAAATACATCCACTTCAGTCACGTGAATACAACATTGGACTCTAAAAATAGATTTCTAGAAAGTTCTAAATGCAGATGGAGATAATCACTACACAATTAGATGCAGTTAGAGATTTTCTTAACAACCCGACTGATAAGATTTTGAAGGCTATTCCGGCATTAAGATATGAAACAAGCAGCAAAGAACAAGAGGAGTTCATCATTAAATTTATGAACATTGCACACCCATCGGTGGAATCAGCTATTCTGCGAATCTTAGAATTACAAGAGGCAGAAAGTAAGAAACAAGAACAAGTAAATGAAGAAGCACTGCTTAAAGAAAAGGAACTTCGCCTACAGGAAGAAAAAGAGAACCAGTTAAAAAAGGAAACTCTAGAAAGGAATTAGCGGAAAAAAAGAAAATACTACTGGTGCTTTCAGAAATAGGCTGTCTAGATTATGGTACTGAAGAACAACTTAGCAGTATTATGGATACAGAAGAAGAGAAAGATCTACCTGAAGACAAAAAGGATATATATGGATCGATACATGCTCCAGGAAATAGATTAAATTTAAAGTATGAAGGGAAAAGTATAACAGGACAAACAAACGTGCCTATAGTCAAATCAAACAAAGGGAAAAAAGTATTGTACATGCCGAAAAATACAGAAAAAAGTATAACAGAGGTCTTTCACCCTAAAAATAATATAGATGAGGAGACGAAATTGAAAAGGACCAAGATCACCTTTTGGGACATGCCTGCAAAGGGTAGAACGGACAATCTGCTTAAATTCATTAATAACTTTGGCCAAATAGAAAATTCGTATCGCACAGGCAATAGAGCCGGTCATGCTAAACTCGAACTTGTAGTATACTTATCTTCTAATAAAGAAGAACAGCTTCAAAGCACTTGGGCAATTCCACGCAATAATGAATCGCTGACTCGTATGACAATTGGAGAGAATGGAAAAGAAGTACTAAAATCTAGAAGGAAAATAACGGCAAAACTTTCTGGCCTACCACATACTACAAATGAAGTAATCTTGTGGAGACAGCTTAAACATACTAAGGCCAAGATGGTTCATATTTTTAAAAACAGAAATGGTTATTAAAAAGGATCAGCTCTAGTGGAATTTGAAAATATGGAGGACAAGCAAAAGGTACTCAAAACCAGAATTAAATATTTCAATTCAATGCTTAGCTGGATTTATGAAGAACTGGATGACTCTACCATGGAAGAAAGTCGAGAGGAGAAATCTATCATTTCACACAATCGCTTCATAAAAGAAGTAGAAAGTAAGAAAGAAAGTAGAAGTATCGAAAAAAATGCACACACATTTCAAACTGATATTAATAACAAAGACTTACTCTTGGAAATTTTAAGCTGATTAACCCGACTAGAAGGGTCACATAGATTTAACAATCACGAGGGCTCAAATTTTTTCTCAGCACACAAAAGCAACTATTCATACAAAAAAAGGTTCTCATATGGAGAATGGGCAAAAGACAAGGATTGGCCAAACTACTCCTAATAGTAGCCGTGGGCGTCTTAAAGAAAACTGGCAGCACAGGCAGCAGGTGCTAAGAAAAAAAGGAGGGGAAACGAACAATCTTTTGACATTTGCATTTCATAACATTAATGGGATTAAATCAAACAAAACAAAGTTAGAGAGCCCAGTCGATTTGATGGATTTAAAAGAAGTAGATATAGTTGGATTGTGTGAAACAAACATTCAAGAAAAGGAAGGCAAATGGTTAATAAATAAGGACGAAAATTATAGGGGCTTTTGGGCATCAGCAGAGGAAGATAAGAAGAAGAGTTTAGGCGTAGCAATAATTATATACAAAAAAATTGAAAAGCACATAGCGAGAGTAATAAGATGGTCACCCTACACGATCGAAACAAATATGGTATTCAAAAATGAAGTCTGGTACCTTTTCGTCGTTTATATCCTGCCCAACAATAAAGAACAAGAGAAAGAAATATGCAAGAACTTATTTAATAGAGTTGAGAATATACAAAAATCTAGTAAAGCAAAGGTCCTAATTATGGGTGACTTTAATGCAGAGGCCAATAATAACATGTTAATAGCAAGAATTCAAATACAGGTCCTAACAGGCAAATTCTGTTACAAAAGCTATTAAACAGAGGCTTTAAAAACACATTCACGCATTTAAATACAGGTGTTAGTAGCACTACACGAAAAGGTCTAACCAAAGACTCAGAAATTGATTACATTTGGTTATTGCACAACTGGCATGTTGACTTAGCAAAGTGCAAAATACAGGAAATGAGCTTATACATGAATAGTGACCATCACATGGTCTTTGCCTGGTTATTTGTTAGAATTCATGTTCCTAGCCAAAAAAGTGCTCAAAGACGGAGAGCAAAAAGCAAAAAAATTTGTATTGACACAAATAAAATTCAGAAAGAGGATTGGATTACCTTCACAAAAAGAACGGACGAGATCTTAAAGTCCAAAGTAGAAAAACAGAAGAAAACAAGCAGTAAAAGTGCCAGAACAGAAGCATTGGTCCTTCAAGAAGATCTGGATAATAAATGGGACTGGTTAGAATTGAGTATAAGAACAGCAATAAACAAAATCCTACCAAAGAAGTGGTTTACTGCAACAAAAACTAAAGAACCTAGCGAAGAACAAACTCACAGTCTGCGAAAACTGTCCAAACAGCTAAACAAACTGTGTAGAAAGAGTAAAAAACATATAGGACAAGCATTAAATAACAAAGATAAAGAAGAGTTAGAAAGCATCTCGAAAGTAATCAAAGCGGATTTAGAAGAGGGCTTAATTTTTGAAATGAAATCGATCTATGGTCAGATAAAATTTACAAGCATTTGGAACTTATGGCTAAACTGGTTAAGAAAGTATGAAACAAAAAAAACATGTTACTAGAAGAATCCAAGATTAGAGAGAGTATAGAAGAAAGATGCGACAGAATAGTCACGAATCAAAAATTAATGCTAAATAGCATCTTAGAGAGGCCGACCAAGAAAATTAAAATAGATAGAGTTTGTGAAGATGTGGGGGATGACTTTAAGTTATATACAGAAGAAAAAGAAGTTCTCGACCGAGTGGAAATAAATTTCACAGAACAATTTAGAAAAAGAAATTTTGATGTTAGAAATTTAAAACAAGAATGGCAGGAGCGATATAAACCGAACGAGGATATAAAAGAAGAATGATACGCCCAAGTACTAGGTGAACTTACTTTGGAAGAATGGAAACAGGCACTTTCCACAACACGTAGCAACTCAGCGCCTGGAATATCGGGAATCATATATCCTGTCTTAAGGCAGCTCAGAAAGTACACAACACGGTTTTGTATTGAATTTCTGTCCAAGTGTTTAGCAAGTGGCAAAATACTACAGAAGTGGAAATTGGGTCTTTTATATCCTATACCGAAAAAAGATGAGTGGAATTTCAATTTGAACAATATTCGGCCTATCTTACTTTTAGAAACAGTAAGAAAAGTTTTAAACAAGGTTTTAATGTGAAGATTAGATCGAATCTTTAAAGAAAAAAAATACTGAAAGGTCCAAATTTCGCGGGTCTGTCAGGAGAAAGTACTGAAGATCCTATACACATTTTAAATTGTATAACAGAAGAGGCCAGGGAGAAGAAAAAAGAGCTATAGGTCTTATTCCAAGACATGCAAAAGGCCTTTGATTCGGTGAGTATGGATTCTCTAGAGTTGGCCCTTAGAAGAATTAAGCTACCCGAAAATCTTTGCAAATATGTTGTAAACCTCTTCTCCAAGAGACAATTTGAAGTTATAACTGCTTTCGGTAATACAAAACAAGTTATAGCCAGTGATGGTATTGATCAAGGAGAGGTGTTCTCTCTGTTGGTCTGGCGTATATTTTATGATCCTCTTTTATGTGAAATTCAAAGACGGAAAAAGTGGGAGTACAAAGTTGAGGTAGAATGGCCTGTAGACTTGCGTACTAATAAAATTGAACATATAAAATGGCGACAAGCAGTTTTGGCTTACGCTGACGATACGACCTGGATCGCTAAGACCAAAGAGGAGCTAGAGGAGATGCTGGAGGTGGCTGATGACTTTTACAAATTGAATGACATTAGAATTAACAAGAACAAATCAGAATTGATAGTGATTAACGGAAATCAGCAAGCATCAAATAAAGAATACAAAATCTGCTCTAGCGATGGAACAGAAATCCAAGCAAAAGAAAAGGATAATCCGGCAAGGTTTCTCGGCATCTGGGTTTCTGAGAAAAACAGCAAAAACTGTGGTCTAAAACTGGTGGAGCAGAAAATCCAAAGTTTAATAAGGATTTTAAAAAAGAAAAAGGTTACACTCGGGCATCTACAATACATCAACAACAAGGTTTTAATACCCAGAATAGAATACAGATTAAGATGTCACATAGTAAGCAAGCAGGTGTGCGATCGTTTGCACAGACCATGGTTAATACTCATTAAAAACAAGGCAGGGCTGGCAAGTTCTACAGCAAATGGAATCCTGCATCATCGTAATCTTGTGGGACTTAGAACGATCTAGCAAGCAAGACTAGCTCAGCAAATACCAAGTCTAATTGAAAGATTAAACAATACAGGAACAGTAGGGTCGGTAACTTGGATTAGACTTAGACAGGCTCAGCTAGATAGTAAAAGTACAGAGTGTATTCTTGTTTGGAACACTAACAGATGCAAGAGTAGTGAGTTTCGTTTCAATTTTAATGCAAAGTTAGTGCAAGAAGCAAAAACAATTAAAATCAAGCTAGAGTGCAAAGAATTAGAAGAGGCGGTGAAGCTCGCAGACAAAAACAATAATAAAATTTGGACCCTCCTAAGTATGAAGGAAAGAAAAAGTTTCTTGAAGAATAAAAGCAATCATTGGATAATAGTAGAGCAGTTAAGGGGAGTAACAAAATCAGGTGATTTTTTAGGGGGGGAGGGGGGTAAAAAAAGTTGAAATTATATATAAGAACCTGACTATTTATATATTAAGAAAGAGGGAGGGGGGTAGGCCTCTGATAAAAAATAATCAGGTGATTAATGACACTGCCCTAATTAGTCTGTGGAAAAAGCCAGTATGGTTTCAAAGAATAGAAGAGCTTTTAATATACAACACTATAACAAGGGAAGTTAAGTCCCAATTTAGATTAGTATATGGAAACAGCTTGGCGACCCAACCTACCTTGATAATGGTTTCTAGAGACAAAAGAAAGTTGGAATGGGTTCTCTTCGGTACAAGTAGAGATAAGACTGAGATAGGAAGAATTAAAAGAAAAAGATGAGAAGTCATGGAAATTGAGCACTGGACCGATGGAAAAGAAAACAATGAGTCTCTTGTAAAATGTGCAGGGTGCCAAATAGGTGAAGAGAACATTAATGAAATATGTATAATTAGGAAAAAGTTCAGTGAAAGTAGAAGAGCTTTGAAAAAAGGAGTTGTCAAAAGAAAAGGGGAGAACAGAGCATTCTGTGAAATCACACTTAACTCTTTGAGCACGTGTATTGGTTCACAAACCCAAGACCCAGGAACAGTAAACACGGACGTAAAAGTTTTCGTCGAAACGGTAGAAAACTCATTAATTGACAAGCATATTGTGGAGCAAGACTTTAGAGTTAGGCTCAAGGAAACTGCGCGAACACTAGCAACATTCCAGAATCTAGGTATATACACAAACGGTTCTTTAAAAGAGTCTGGAAATAGCACTCAACCACGAAAAATGGGTGTGTAATGGATTATACTTAACGAGCAGGATCAGGCCAATCCAGTTACTCTAGCGCAATTTGCAGGTGCAATATGAGACTGGCCATCATCGACCAGAGCAGAATTAGGGGCAATAGGTACTGCATTGCTCGTAATTCCGCAAAAGTGCAAAATTAAGGTATATACTGATAGTGCAAATGCAATCAGTATGATCAAAAAAGTACTTTGCAATCAGAGAACATCAAGAATTTCAAAGCTAAAGAATGGAAGCATTCTTGCAATGATCGAAAGTTTAATTAAGCGTAAGGAGATAGATATCAACTTCGTCAAAGTAAAAGGGCACAGTACCGTTTACTTTAATGAGTAGGTGGATAAGTTGGTGAAAGAAGAATGCAAGGACGGAGAAGTTATTAGTTGGAATATCGAGTGGTCGAAATTGGTAAGGGTGGTACCTAGGTGGAATCAGTACATAATAGATACCCCTATTAGAGGGTTAATAGATAGTATTACAAATTTGTATTATAGCATAGAATGGTTACACACTAGTAGTATAAAATATTTAGAAAGTAAGAATAGTATAGAGTCAGAAATTGATTGGAAGGGAATCTGGCAGAATTTAAAAAAAAATGCAGGGTCAAGATGTAGAAGTTTGCAAAGTAGTAGAGAATGGGTGTTTGATACAAAGTGTCTAAACGACTTACTGCCAACTCTTAGCTTACTACACAAGAGGAACCCAACGATGTATCCGATAGATACCTGTATAGCATGCTTTCGTGAGAAAGAAGATTTAGAACACTTGGCAAGTTGCGAACTATACAAAATCCTCTGGAAGAAAATTGAGCGCAAAGCTGAGAATCTTGCCTTAGAAGAACAGTTTCTCGCCAGAGAAAGAAAGAGGAAAAAAAGTGAAGACGCCTCTACATTGGAAATTGCAAGCACAAAAGCGGTCTTAATCGGATTATCAAGAAATGCCAGGCTAGAAAACCGCATAAATTGCATTAGAGGAATCCTTTTAAGTAACAGCAATGAAAGTATAGAACTGCGAAATGCCCGAAAAAAATATACTTATGAGCTCAGAAGGGAGTTCAAGCGAATCATTTGGGCGTGCCGATGTGAGGCAGTTAATGAATGGGAGAAAAATCAAGGTATCTCGAACAAAGACAAAAGGGAAAGAGCAGTAAGAAGTAAACCATATTAGGAAATTTCACGTAAGAAAACCTTAAGAGAAGCAGAATCAGTGCACAAAGCAAAGGAGAAAGAACGGTGGGACAAGGTCAAAACACTTTTGACCAATGTAGTCCAAACTAATTCTAAACCGACATGGTCTGGGTTGTACAAACCTGTTGGTAAACGAACTTAATGCAATCTTGACAAGGCTAGCGACCACTATCCAGTGACCCAAGGGAGTTCCTTCAGTGAGTTGAAGGCCTAAGGATAGGAAAAAGGTTGCTGTGGCAGATCGCATCTGGGCACTTTATAGTAGCCGGGTGAGTCTTTATTGTAGAAAAAAAAGGGTTAAAGGCAGTAGTTTGAGACCTTTGTATGTAGTAACATGCGCATTCTTTAGTCAATAAAGGCAGGATTGCCAAAAAAATATATATATATATTATAGAGGGTGTGATCGTCAGTTATAATTGTCTTCGTAGTGAGGAGAGGAAGACCGGATGAGCTTCCCGCGGCTTAGTCCACTGAACTACAAGATGAGAAATAACTTTGATGTATCTACCTCGAAATTTTTATATAAATATAAAATGATACAGGGAATCGCATTAAATGGCTTAGGGTCTGTGTAATTCCTCCCTTGAAAGCATGTCATATATTTATTTTTTCTATAGTAGTTTTTAAAAATTTTTACTGTGGATGAAGACTCTATTTGGTCTGTTGATAGTTTTTAAATTCTTATAGTAAAGCGAAGACTATATTAGGTTAGTTTTAAAATTCTTATACAATTTTTAAATTCTCATAGCTAGTGAAAAACTTTATTTATTGTTATTTTAAATTTATTATAGTTGGGAGAAAACTATATTGGTGAAGACTAACTGGGATATTTTTAAAATTTTTAATTGCTGAACTAAGAATTAATAGAGCAGAAAACATTTTTAAAGCTCTTTTAATCTTGAATTTAAATTCGAAACTATATGCTCAATCAGTTGATATCCAATCATATCATAAATTTTAATAGGTGCGTTTATATGTATTCTCTATAAGACATTTTATTCATTTTATATATGCAATAGTATAGTTTTGTTAATTATAGATGAAGTATAAAAAATGGGAATAAAGGGTGTGTAACTTGTTATAAAAAACTTTTTAATAAAGCTCTTGTGTTTATAAGCTATATTTTAACCTGGGTAAATAGTTTTATTCGTTTACAATACGAGTTAGTTTGCTTCGAAGTTACAAAGAAATTGTAACATGTTTAATAATTATCTATCTGTTTTCATTGAAAGTGTATCATGTGGATAAAAACTGTTTTATAATTGGTCAACTACCTCATGATCAGACTCGTGCATTTCCAAAAAATACAAAAGTGATCTTTTGTTTATAATTAGATTTTCTATTTTGTTTTTTTTCACTTTTTTGTTTTTCATTTTTTGTTTTTGTTTTATTTATTTATTTTTTAATTTTTTTATTTCAGCACTTTACAAGAAAAACAATCAACTTTCGAAACCTTGCGCATGCCAACTACGACTTTTGACACTTTCAAGAACACACCCCAAGCAATTTCTAAATTTTCAAAAATGCTTCTTTAGAGAAATGAGCGCAAGTTTTTGCAAGTTCTTGCAAGGTTTCGCTTTATTTATTTTTCATTTCATGCTTTTTGTTTTTGTTTTTTTGGTTTATTTTTAAAATTTTTTTTATTAATTTATTTTATTTCAGCACTTTGCAAGAAAAACAAACAACTTCGAAACATTGCGCATGNAAATCCAAAGTTTAATAAGGATTTTAAAAAAGAAAAAGGTTACACTCGGGCATCTACAATACATCAACAACAAGGTTTTAATACCCAGAATAGAATACAGATTAAGATGTCACATAGTAAGCAAGCGGTGTGCGATCGTTTGCACAGACGGTGGTTAATGCTCATTAAAAACAAGGCAGGGCTGGCAAGTTCCACAGCAAATGGAATCCTGCATCATCGTAATCTCGTGGGACTTAGAACAATCTGGCAAGCAAGACTAGCTCAGCAAATACCAAGTCTAATCGAAAGATTAAACAATACAGGAACAGTAGGGTCAGTAACTTGAATTAGACTTAGACAGGCTCAGCTAGATAGTAAAAGTACAGAGTGTATTCTTGCTTGGAACACTGACAAATGCAAGAGTAGTGAGTTTCGATTCAATTTTAATGCAAAGTTAGTGCAAGAAGCAAAAACAATTAAAATCAAGCTAGAGTGCAAAGAATTAGAAGAGGCAGTAAAGCTCACAGACAAAAACAATAATGAAATTTGGACCCTCCTAAGTATGAAGGAAAGAAAAAGTTTCTTGAAGAATAAAAGCAATCGTTGGATAATAGTGAGCAGTTAATCAGTCAGGACGGTGCACAATTGTTGACATGGTCACAACTGCAAAAACTTAGAGAGTTTAGTGGCTGTGGAAAAAAACAAGAATGGTTTCAAAGAATAGAAGAGCTTTTAATACACAACACTATAACAAGGGAAGTTAAGTCCCAATTTAGACTAATGTGTGGAAACAGCTTGGCGACCCAACCTACATTGATACCAGTTTCTAGAGACAAAAGAAAGTTGGAATGGGTCCTCTTCGGTACAAGTAGAGATAAGACTGAGATAGGAAGAATTAAAAGGAAAAAAGGAGAAGTCATGGAAATTGAGCACTGGACCAATGAAAAAGAAAACAATGAGTCTCTTGTAAAATGCGCAGGGTGCCAAATAGGTGAAGAGAACAATAATGAAATATGTATAATTAGGAAAAAGCACCGTAAAAGTAGAAGAGCTTTAAAAAAAGGAGTTGTCAAAAGAAAAAGAGAGAACAGAGCATTCTGTGAAATCCCACTTAATTCCCTGAGCACATGTATTGTTCCACAAACCCAAGACCCAAGAACAGTAAATACAGACGTAAAAGTTTTCGTTGAAACAGTAGAAAACTCATTAATTGACAAGTATATTGTGGAGCAAGATTTTAGAGTTAGGTTCAAGAAAATTGCGCAAACACTAGCAACATTCCAGAATCTAGGTATATACACAGACGGTTCTTTAGAAGAGTCTGGAAATAGCACTCAATCACGAAGAATGGGTGTGGGATAAATTATATTTAACGAGCAGGATCAGGCCAATCCAGTTACTTTAGCGCAATTTGCAGGTGCAATACGAGACTGGCCATCATCGACTAGAGCAGAATTAGGGGCAATAGGTACTGCATTGCTCGTAATTCCGCAAAAGTGCAAAATTAAGGTATATACTGATAGTGCAAATGCAATCAGTATGATCAAAAAAGTACTTTGCAATCAGAGAACATCAAGAATTTCAAAGCTAAAGAATGGAAGCATTCTTGCAATGATCGAAAGTTTAATTAAACGTAAGGAGATAGATATCAACTTCATCAAAGTAAAAGGGCATAGTGGTGTCTACTTCAATGAGCAGGTGGATAAGTTGGCGAAAGAAGGATGCAAGGACAGAGAAGTTATTAGTTGGAATATTGAGTGGTCGAAATTGGTAAGGGTGGTACCTAGGTGGAATCAGTACATAATAGATACCCCTATTAGAGGGTTAATAGATAGTATTACAAATTTGTATTATAGCATAGAATGGTTACACACTAGTAGTATAAAATATTTAGAAAGAAAGAATAGTATAGAGTCAGAAATTGATTGGAAGGGAATCTGGCAGAATTTAAAAAAAAATGCAGGGTCAAGATGTAGAAGTTTGCAAAGTAGTAGAGAATGGGTGTTTGATACAAAGTGTCTAAACGACTTACTGCCAACTCTTAGCTTACTACACAAGAGGAACCCAACGATGTATCCGATAGATACCTGTATAGCATGCTTTCGTGAGAAAGAAGATTTAGAACACTTGGCAAGTTGCGAACTATACAAAATCCTCTGGAAGAAAATTGAGCGCAAAGCTGAGAATCTTGCCTTAGAAGAACAGTTTCTCGCCAGAGAAAGAAAGAGGAAAAAAAGTGAAGACGCCTCTACATTGGAAATTGCAAGCACAAAAGCGGTCTTAATCGGATTATCAAGAAATGCCAGGCTAGAAAACCGCATAAATTGCATTAGAGGAATCCTTTTAAGTAACAGCAATGAAAGTATAGAACTGCGAAATGCCCGAAAAAAATATACTTATGAGCTCAGAAGGGAGTTCAAGCGAATCATTTGGGCGTGCCGATGTGAGGCAGTTAATGAATGGGAGAAAAATCAAGGTATCTCGAACAAAGACAAAAGGGAAAGAGCAGTAAGAAGTAAACCATATTAGGAAATTTCACGTAAGAAAACCTTAAGAGAAGCAGAATCAGTGCACAAAGCAAAGGAGAAAGAACGGTGGGACAAGGTCAAAACACTTTTGACCAATGTAGTCCAAACTAATTCTAAACCGACATGGTCTGGGTTGTACAAACCTGTTGGTAAACGAACTTAATGCAATCTTGACAAGGCTAGCGACCACTATCCAGTGACCCAAGGGAGTTCCTTCAGTGAGTTGAAGGCCTAAGGATAGGAAAAAGGTTGCTGTGGCAGATCGCATCTGGGCACTTTATAGTAGCCGGGTGAGTCTTTATTGTAGAAAAAAAAGGGTTAAAGGCAGTAGTTTGAGACCTTTGTATGTAGTAACATGCGCATTCTTTAGTCAATAAAGGCAGGATTGCCAAAAAAATATATATATATATTATAGAGGGTGTGATCGTCAGTTATAATTGTCTTCGTAGTGAGGAGAGGAAGACCGGATGAGCTTCCCGCGGCTTAGTCCACTGAACTACAAGATGAGAAATAACTTTGATGTATCTACCTCGAAATTTTTATATAAATATAAAATGATACAGGGAATCGCATTAAATGGCTTAGGGTCTGTGTAATTCCTCCCTTGAAAGCATGTCATATATTTATTTTTTCTATAGTAGTTTTTAAAAATTTTTACTGTGGATGAAGACTCTATTTGGTCTGTTGATAGTTTTTAAATTCTTATAGTAAAGCGAAGACTATATTAGGTTAGTTTTAAAATTCTTATACAATTTTTAAATTCTCATAGCTAGTGAAAAACTTTATTTATTGTTATTTTAAATTTATTATAGTTGGGAGAAAACTATATTGGTGAAGACTAACTGGGATATTTTTAAAATTTTTAATTGCTGAACTAAGAATTAATAGAGCAGAAAACATTTTTAAAGCTCTTTTAATCTTGAATTTAAATTCGAAACTATATGCTCAATCAGTTGATATCCAATCATATCATAAATTTTAATAGGTGCGTTTATATGTATTCTCTATAAGACATTTTATTCATTTTATATATGCAATAGTATAGTTTTGTTAATTATAGATGAAGTATAAAAAATGGGAATAAAGGGTGTGTAACTTGTTATAAAAAACTTTTTAATAAAGCTCTTGTGTTTATAAGCTATATTTTAACCTGGGTAAATAGTTTTATTCGTTTACAATACGAGTTAGTTTGCTTCGAAGTTACAAAGAAATTGTAACATGTTTAATAATTATCTATCTGTTTTCATTGAAAGTGTATCATGTGGATAAAAACTGTTTTATAATTGGTCAACTACCTCATGATCAGACTCGTGCATTTCCAAAAAATACAAAAGTGATCTTTTGTTTATAATTAGATTTTCTATTTTGTTTTTTTTCACTTTTTTGTTTTTCATTTTTTGTTTTTGTTTTATTTATTTATTTTTTAATTTTTTTATTTCAGCACTTTACAAGAAAAACAATCAACTTTCGAAACCTTGCGCATGCCAACTACGACTTTTGACACTTTCAAGAACACACCCCAAGCAATTTCTAAATTTTCAAAAATGCTTCTTTAGAGAAATGAGCGCAAGTTTTTGCAAGTTCTTGCAAGGTTTCGCTTTATTTATTTTTCATTTTGTATTTTTTGTTTTGTTTTTTGGTTTATTTTTAAAATTTTTTTTATTAATTTATTTTATTTTGGCACTTTGCAAGAAAAACAAACAACTTTTTGAAACCTTGCGCATGCCAACTACTACTTCTGACACTTTCAAAACCACACCCCCAGAAATTTCTAAATTTTCAAAAATGCTTTTTTAGAGAAATGTGTGCAAGTTTTTGCAAGTTTTTGCAAATTTTTGCAAGTTCTTGCAAGGTTTAGCTTTATTTATTTTTCATTTTGTATTTTTTGTTTTGTTTTTTGGTTTATTTTTAAAATTTTTTTTATTAATTTATTTTATTTCAGCACTTTGCAAGAAAAACAAACAACTTCGAAACATTGCGCATGCCAACTATGACTTTCAACACTTTCAAGAACACACTTCCAGCAATTTCTAAATTTTCAAGAATGCTTCTTTAGAGAAATGAGCGCAAGTTTTTGCAAGTTTTTGCAAATTTTTGCAAGTTCTTGCAAGGTTTAGCTTTATTTATTTTTCATTTTGTATTTTTTGTTTTGTTTTTTGGTTTATTTTTAAAATTTTTTTTATTAATTTATTTTATTTTGGCACTTTGCAAGAAAAACAAACAACTTTTTGAAACCTTGCGCATGCCAACTACTACTTCTGACACTTTCAAAACCACACCCCCAGAAATTTCTAAATTTTTAAGAACACTTCTTTAGAGAAATGGGTGCAAGTTTTTGCAAGTTTTTGCAAGTTCTTGCAAGGTTTCGCTTCATTTATTTTTTTGTTTTGTGTTTTTGTTTTTGTTTTTTTTTGGGTTATTTTTAAAATTTTTTTTATTAATTTATTTTAGAAATTATTTAAATTTAACCTCAAGTGAATTTCACTGCTTATGTAATCAATTCGTAATACGTATTACGCAATCATGCTTTATTATATACTGGTAGATAATTTCAAATGTCAAATAGAACTTAATACAACTGTAAATTTTCTCACGTGAAATGCTTGACAAAGAAGTTAGTAATAAACAACTTGGATCAAAGATAGGAAGTACATTGGTTAATGCGTTTTGCAGAAACATCAACTGAATTTTTTAAAACTTGGTTTAAAAGGTGTACGAACGTTAACGATTGCATTAGCAAGACTTCTTTGGGAACTTACCTTGAATTAAATGCCCTAGTAAGTTATTTTGTAAGGCTGTAAATTTTAAATTTTAAGCATTTCACTGGGAGGTTGTTCAGATCTGTGCTTTTTATGGATATTCATTCAAAACGAGTGTGCTTTTTTCTTTTTATTACTACCTTTAGCTTATAAGAACAAATGATGCGTGTACTAGTGCATACTTTATCTGAAAGCTCTTCCAAAGTTGATCCCACAAATGATCCCACGAATGATACCACGAACAATAGCATGAACGATAATGCGAACAATGCCACAAATGATATTATGAACAATGCCATGGGTATGATAAATGCTAAAAACATGAACATAAACAATGCCATAAGCATAAACGATGCCATAAGCATGAACGATTCCATAAGCATGAACGATGCCATAAGTATGAATGATGCCATAAGCATGAACGATGCCATAAGCATGAACGATGCAATGAACATGAACGATGCAATGAACATGAACATTAATGATACCATAAGTATGAACATGAGTGTGAATGATAGCATGAGCACTAATGACTATTTTTTGATATCAGAAGAGGAACATGATGATCTTAATATTAGCAGCACTCAAATTCAGACCTCTGGTAAGTTTTGTTATATGTTAGCCGGAATGATCTCTAACAAATATAATAGTTTTACTTAATACTAACCTGTAGTTTTTAGAATTTTTAGTGATGATTCTGATACAACCATATCAACTTACCAGTATAACCTTCACGTAGGAGATCCTTTTGATGACTGGTTATCTGTTAATGCATTTATACACCAATATTGTCTTGAATGTGGTTTTGAATATCAAATTTTTTATAATGATAAAGATCCGGACAATCCCTCCATTACTTACTGCAAGTCTTTTCGTTGCTCAGCAAGTGGAAAATATAAAGCTCAAAAAAGCATCGATCAGAATTCATATCGTTTACGTGGTAATATGAAAACCAATTGTAAATGGCACTGTAATTTTACCTTTTCAAAAACAACTCAACAAATAACATGCACAACACTAAAAGATAGTCATAATCACGAATTAAATCCTATTCAAATAGCTGATATAATTCCTAGGTATCATCGTCTTAGTGATGAAATGATCAAAGAATTGAAGTTTCTTACTAGCTATAAAGTAGCACCAATCACACAGTTAGAGATACTTAAGAAAAAATATCCATATCATGTTTTTCATAAACAAGATGTTTATAACGCGATTTATAAGAATTGTAATAGTAAAAACGAAATTATTTCCAATTCAGGTTTATTTCTTAATGCTCTTATTGAAAAAGTTCACGACGCAGACTGGAAAGTGTTTGTTCGGCATACTGGTGATGAACATCGTTTGTTAGGTGTTTTTTTGGATATCTCCATCTCATCAAAATTTGTATCAGCAATTTCACGATGTTGTTTTAAACGACAATACATGTAAAACTAATAAGTATAACATGTATTTGAGCGTCTTTATGATTAGGGATAATTATGGACGATTTTGAAATATAGCAAATGCCTTAGTTGAGGATGAAATGGCATCGATATACAAATGGATTTTGCAATGTTTAATGAAGGCGACTGGTGATCCTTTTCCAAAATCATTTTGGACAGAATCTGATTCAGGTTTAATAAATGCAGCTGCTCAGGTTTTTCCAATGACAAATCATTTTTATTGCCTTTTTCATATTTGGCAAAATATTATTAAGCATCTTAAAACCAAGTTAGGTGCAAATTTTCAATCGTTTAGCCATGCATTTTACTCATGTCGAAATGCATTAAGTGTGGAATTATTTAACCAGCAATGGGAATTTATGTTAAAGTCATTTCCGGAATGTTATAACTATATGACTAGAGCATTATATAATAATCGAATAAGTTGGGCCAGGTCTTTTACACCATTTCAGTTCAACGCTAGCATACAGAGCACCCAAAGTGTCGAATCATTTAATGGTATCATAAAAAAGGCATTAAATAGTGCTAGTACACTTTGTGATGTTGAAAAGATAATTAATAAAAGACACAAATGAATCTCAGTATTGTAAACTAATCGATCTCAAGGATCAATATATGACTATTGGACTTCCACATATTTCATCCCAATTTTTTTCAAGTGTTGATGCGGTTCTTGTTCAGTTTTTAACACCGCCTGTACTATCGTGGCAACGATTTCAAATATTCCAATCATTTACTTATGAAGGTTTATTAGTTTTATTTCCTATTGAGGTAAAGTGATTTTACATTTATGCTTATTAATTAAGTATGTACAGTATATGTTATATTATCCCTTAGATTGTAGTAAAACACAGGCAAATTTGCCTGCGTTTTTGCACTTTTTTAGCTCTGATTTACTTTTTTAAAATGCTAAAATAATTAAATAAAACTTTGTACAATTATATTTGAAAATAAGGATTACTTTTTTGCAAAATTAGTTTTTATATTATAAGAAAATAAATTATAGTTACATATAAGCTAAAAATAGATAATTTTAAGAAAAAATTTTTTTAAAAAATTTTATTACAATTTTTCTGCGATCTTATTTAGTTTTAGTTTTAGAACTATAGTTCTTAAGACAATATTGTAGTTTATATAAAGGATGACAACTTTCATTATTGCAACTTTAATGATTTACTTGTAAAAATTAAGACTTGTATTAGAAGTAAAGATTTTTTTTATAGACGGGAACATATAAAATTTGAAAAAATCTAAAGAAAAATTTTAATAGTAAAAATGCCAATACAAGAACTTTAAACATTTATTATATTAAAGTTTTCTAATGATTTTAAAAAAATTTTATAACAAAGTTACTAAAACAAAACTTAAAAATATTTTTTACTTAGAAAAGATATGGCTAAAATCAATATTTAAAATTTTATTAAAAATTTTAAAATACGCAGGCAAATTTGCCTGTGTTACAATCTAAGGGATACCATTACACTTATTTCTATAGATTTCCGAATTGGAAACTATTAATGATAATTTTATAGAAGATGTGTTGGATGAACCGCAAGCAACTTTACAATCTCTTTTAAGTAGTACAGAAATTAAAAATATAATTGAAACTTGGAGAATTCGTCGTATAGGTGGACTTTCAAGTAAAGAAAATTTGGTAGCACTATTTGCTAATGGGACCCATATTTGTACTTGTATGGAAACTGTTACAAAAGGCATAATCTGTTGGCATTTCTGGCGTGTTATGCTTTATTCACATTTCGCAAGATTTCATATAAATATTATACCCATCAGATGGTATAAAGACAAGATTCATACTAAATTAGACTTTAATATTAAAAACTCTCCTGTACTTTCTGCATTAGAATCACCTTCTAATAGTTCTTTTCAAATAACCTCTGTTTTTCAAAGTATACAAAATTTCAATAAATCCGATTATAATGAAGTTGATCACAAACATATCTCACAGAGAAATTGATATGGAATTGCTTTTTCAACAGCAAAAACAGCTATTAACATTGCTTTAGAAAATAATAAAAATGCTGAATTGGTTCGGTTACTAAAAGATTTTATTACAGCAAGTCAAAAAGAACATAAAGATGATATTGACAAAGCTAAAGAAAGTATTAGTGCTGAAAATTATAACTCTAAACAGGATCAGAATACTAGCGATATAATTTCATTACAGCAGCATTTAATTGATCAGATTACCAGTCCTAACGTTACCAAAATTCGTGGTGCTCCTCGTAAAAAAAGAATTAAAGCTGTTACGGAAATATCAAAAGGAAACATATTTAACGAAATTACGAATACTGTTCAAGAAGCTGATCATGATGAAACAAGCTCAAAACAGCAACGCAAGTGTTTGTTATGCAAAAAGCCAGGTCATTATCAGAAGAAATGTCCATCGATTAATATAATAAATAAAGAAAATAAATAATCTAATGTATTGCATGTAATTGCTTATTTACTGATACTTTAATACATTAAACTTATACAAGGTGCATATAATAGAATTAATTTATATGCTGTATTAGCCAAAGCGTGATGTAATTAATAATTATTCAAGTTGATTATTTCAATAAAGTTATTGGCCCTAACGGTTAGGGTAAGGGTGTTAATTATAAAAGTATTAATTGGGATGAGGGCTTAGTATCATAAGCGAAGCGGAGGCGATAGCCGTAGCGTAGCGTTAAGAAGTATTAAATTAAGTTTATTCTTTATTTACTATTTAGCATATATGTGACAAATAAGGTGTGATAAATAATTTGCAACTATATTAATTAGCTATTATTTGTCACATCTATTAAATTGTCATATGTATACTAAATTAACAGGCCTGTGTAACATGATATAATTCACGTGATCCGGTGAAATTCACCCCCGGTGAGTGTTAAAATTTTTCTTTATTTTATTTCGCGCTTTGTGAATAATACTGTATAATAATGTAATATATAATAAATTATGTAATATTAATTAAAATGTATATTTAATAAATGTAAAATATAATGTATAATAATAATAAATAAATAAAATTTTATATTAAATTGCGTAAATTTGTAAAGATTATAACTAATTTTCACCCTAGGTGATATCATCTATGTCGGGTGATCGTCATTGTTTACATAATCACACTAGTTACATAACATCAAATTTATAAGTATTTTTTTTTACAGTATTTCTATTTTTTTACCGTAGTTGCTTTTAGTTTATTGTTAGTATTAACTTTCGCTTTCTTGGCTTTTAGATAACGGTTTTGTCATTGCTGGTGTCATTAGTTGGTATCGTCGTTAGTTGGTATCATCGCTTTGGTGTCATCATTGCTTTGGTGTTGTTGTTGCTTGGTGTCATTGCTTCGGTATCATATAGTTAAAATGCATTTACTTTTGAACATTTTTTTTTTAGTGTCATGTCTTTCTTGGTCATCGTTTGTTGGTGGCACTTGTTGCTTCATTTATGCAATTGCATTGCTTGCTGTGCCGTTAGTTAGTGGTTAAATCGTTAGAGTATAGTTACAATGCTTTTACCTTTGAGCTTTTTTTTTTAGTTTGTGGCATTTCACTTTTGGTATGTTTTTTTTTTTAGTGCCGCGTCGTTGTTTTTTGGTGCCTTAAATTTTCTTGGCCGTCGTTGTGTTGTGGCACTTAGTAGTGCTTCGTTTTCTTGGCTTTTAGATAACGGTTTTGATGTTTTTCATTGTTGATGTACGTTGCTAGTGTCATTAGTTGGTATCGTTGCTTTGGTGTCATCACTACGGTACTGATTCTTACATAACTTCGGTACAAGGTTTTTTTTAATATCGGCTGATGATGAAATTTTGGTTTATTTTGATATGTTTTGTCCTATAGGGTTAGAATTAGGGTATGGGTTAAGATTAGTGCTAGTTAGATAATATACTGATATAGTTCAAGTTCGATTTATTTAATAAAAAAAATTTTTTTCAACTTATTGTCCAAAATTGACGTAACAAAAAAATTAATGTTAGGATTTGGGTTAGGGTTAGGGTTAGGTTTGGGTTAAGTTTAGGGTTAGGGTATGGGTTAGGATAAAGGAGCGGAGCGGAGGCGATAGCCGTAGCGAGCAACTAATTTTTATAATAAATGCAAAGCGATCATTTTAATTTTTTTTCTGATTTTAATTGGCCAGCTGCTGATTAAAGATCACGTGAACAGAAATTCGATCTTACGTCCAGGTATGTTCTCGTACTTTGGACCAACTCCTGACGCAACTCCCGATCCGACTTCTGATCTGACTTCCAACTAGGTGATATCACCTAGGGTGAAAGTTAGCAACAGTCATTTGTAAAATATTGCGAAAAACCTATAAAAAGTATAATTATATAAATATATATATTGTTTATTTATTTTTTAAAAAATTTAGAAAATTTGTGAAAATATGCAAAATATTGCGAAATATTTCCAGTTTTCACAAGTTTTTTGTTCGTAATACCTCATAGTTTTACGCATTTTTTTATTAGTTTTCAACTAATTACGTTTCGCTATATTTCAAATTTACTATGCCGTAAATGTTCGTAATTATTACACTTTCGTAATACTCTAAAGTTACTTAGTATAAACTTTCGTAATTATTACCCCTACGTAATACTCCAAACTAATCATAAGTTTTTTGTAAGTTTACCCTCGCGTAAAAACTTATGGAAGTTTACGCATATTTTTTTTTGCTAATGTAGATACTGTGCCAAAATTGGACTATGTTTTAAAATAATCGTTAAAATGTGAATCACATGATTGAGTAATCAGATTTGGGTGATTTTGGTGTTATTTGATTCGTCTCAATGAGATGAATTGAATAGTACCAAAATCATTTGATTCTGATTGATATGGTACGTGGTATTCATTGTAGAACTTAGGTGCCAAATTAGACATTTCTAATTATTAATTGTTTATAGAATACAAAACTTTGTCGATCTTAGGATCCTGTGATTAGAATTTAGGGCTTGTTAGAATCGTCTCACTGAGGTGAACATTTGGTAGTTAAATCATTAGAAATGGACTGGTGGATCAAAAGTTATTCAATATTAAAAATTATAAATATATAATAATATATACTAGGAAAACAAATACCTGTTAGTATCTGAAGCCAAGAATAAACATGGGCTGATCTGTGTCAATCTCTATATCTAATTGGCTGCACGTGACTGAAATCCAACACAAAATTGTGTTCATTGCTGTACTATAGAGTTCTCGCTACGTTTCTGACAATAAATATATATTAATATATATTATATATATTATATTATATATAGAACCTGATAATTGCTCTACTCCCTATCTCCTAAAAAATCAGATGATAAATGGCGCTCCTCTAATTGAAATTTAATTTTTGTTTTTATGAAAATTATTTTGATTTACATATAATATGAGTTTTCATATTACTGGTATTGAACACCACAGGTACAATATATAATTTTTGTATATTTTTTTTTTTTGGCTTTGACAGTCTCGTCAGTGCTTTATTTTATATAATATTATTATAATACTTAAATACAATATTACAAATTTACTATACTACAAATAAAAAGCCCGGCATCATCCAGTTGCTTCGTGAGTACCTAGATGCGACCTGTCGCACTGGCTTATGGATAAGCCAGGTTTCTGTGTCAGCTCTGTCAAGAACCAAACCATAGTGGCTTGAAACCACTTTTAATATAATCCTCAATTGCCTTTGTCCAAAGAGAATCAACTTCTCTTTTTCTTGATACTTTGGTATTACCTTCCTTAGCAATATTTCGCTTTGGACCAACTAGCGCCGCAGCATTCTTCTTTTTGTCTTTGCCTGAAGGAAAAGACCTTTTCATGCTCCTTGTGATTCCTGATCTCTTTTCCCACTCTGCGACCTTTGTACATCTTTCTCTCCAGATAGAGTCATGAAAGCCGTTTCGTATTGAAAAAAGAAAAATTTTAATAACGATCTTGAGATTCCTTCGCCTAATTCCTCTGGTCTCCAACTCTTTAAAGATACTTTCTGGAAGCAGCCCCTTGGCTAGGTATACTCTAAGCAAAGCTTTCTCCCTATCGCTAAGCTTCATACCAAAAAGGATTTCTCTAAAGTCTCTTAAAGGCACCAGACTTCTTTCATCCATTGAGAGTTCCTTCCAAGCAACCTCTGAGGCCACTGTCTCAATATTCCGCCATGTCGCCCTTAGGCTCTTGCACACCGCTAAGTGTTCAAGAGTTTCCGGCACATTATCACTGCATAGCTTACAGCTGATATCCTTGTAAATTTCTGGTCTTCGTCTGCCTAACTCCTGCAATAATGGTAGCTCATCACACAGAACCTTCAGCCAAAATGCTAAACGTTTACCCCTTGCTATTGAGTTACATTTTACTCCTGATAGTTCTTTCAGGTGTGACCAAAATAATTGCCAATGAAATAGCTCCTTACTATCTTCTTCTCGCTCTAGACTTTTGTAAGTACCTGAGGCCTTCCATTCCGCACCGAGTTGGGTATTTTGTATTCTTTTAATAAAAGATCTTATTCTCGTTTCCACTACGTAGTTTTTCCAACTCAGGTTGCAAGTTAACCAGTCATTCGTTTCTGGTATGATATCTACTATTGTACCCTGTCTGGCTCCCTTCTTCGCGAGAAAATCCGCCCTGTCATTCTAGCAATTGTTGTCATGGCTTTTGACTTTAATAAGCTCTAATTTAATCTGTTTCATTCGCAATAGGTCCTGAATCTTCATCTGTACATCGTAATTCTTGACTTTACACCATCTCGAGATCGCATCTAGGTATCTTTTCCCACCTCTTATACATTCAATTGCAACAGCACTATCTGTATGAATTAAAACTATACTATTAATAGGGACCGTTAACAAAACTAGCCAAATAGCTACTAATTCCGGCTTCGAAGATGAAGGCCAGTTTTCTAATTTGGCAAAACCCTCCAAAAAACTCCTTGACCCTTCTCTATCTGTCTGTAACCAACCTGCACCCATAACTGACATACCCTCCTCTTTAAATAAAGAACCGTTTGTATAGAATATAAATTCACTCTTCTCTTGACCTAGATTAAGTCTAAGCTGTTCACCTAATAAATCTCTTAAACTAGGTTCAAATCTCTGCTTATTCAATATTTCTAGTTCTCTTTGCTCTACTGGTTTTAATTGCACCAGCTCTTCGCCAGCTCTCAAGGCAAGTTCCTTTTTAACTTCACTCCTTTTCTCTATAAAGTCCTCAAAAACAGGAACTATTTTTTTGCTTGACTTAAGTGTCAGTCTCGGAAGCTGGGTAACGATATCTTCTTTACATACCCACTTCGTACACTTGAGCTTCTTGTTACCTTGTTCATCTTGGCAGTTACATTCCAAAAAGGACATCTCACTGTTTTCAAAATTTATACTATAACCCTTATGCTCTGCAAGAACTCTTTTTTCTCCCTTCTTGATAACTCTGTGCACTTCACCTGGGTTCTCCTTATCTTGAAGCCATATCCACTCTTTGCGTCTAACATTACTAGAGATTAAGCTCTGATTCATAGCAAGCCTTGGAATTTCCTGTGAGCAAACCGTAAACTCTCTTTTTAATGCTCTTTCCCTATTGTTTTGGAGAACCTCCCCCTCAACTACAGCAAACCATTTCGCTTTTCTTCCTTTTCTACTAGAACCCCGTGCCAGCATAAGTTGCTGCCATGATATTAGGCTTTTCCTGTCCTTGGTGATGAGCTGATTAAGATAAAAGATATTGTGTTTTTTGAGCTCTTTAGTTAGGCCTAATGCGTCTGCCTTTTTTAACAGAGCTCTAATTGTGACACCCGACCCTGCAAAGTTCCACTTCTCATTATTGAAATGAAAGTTCATCCCTAGCTCTTTTGCCTTAAGTAGAACCAGACATGACAAATTACTTTTCCATGATCTGTACAGCTCCTGCAAAGTAGTATCATCTTCTATTTCTTTTGTTAGACCGGCGTTGAGGAAACCCTGTTTAATTCTAATTCTTGCAAGACCGGCCTGAGGGTCCTCTTGGTTCACTTGCTTATATAAAGCTACAATTTGCCTAGCTGCCAGTTTATGATCGAGACGTTGACAGCCACCAAGGTCCTTGTGCGTAATAACAAAATTGCCTACGGACCTTTTAACTCCAATTTTGTGTTTAACAAGTTTCAGAAAGGGCTGTTGTATTTTCTTCAGATTCTCTGGTGATAATCTGGAGACCTGGAGCATATATGTCAGCTTCGGTAAAAGGAACATATTATTAATATAAGCACATTGGCTAGGTGTAATATACTTTTTTTGGGGAGCCAATGTAGCCTGACGCACTGTTCCTTTTGCTCTATTCGTAACTAGCGTTTCTTTTAGATTGTTTTCTAACCATACCCCTAGCATTCTTATGAGAGATTGATTATCTTTGGGTCTAACCACATCCTTATTAACTTGAATGCACTTCTCCTCCTTCTTTAAATTAGAGTTCCATACTAGTAACTTGGATTTACTTCCATATTATTAATTTGATAGAATTCTTCTGCAATACGTAGAATTTGAGTCATTTCTTCTTTATTTTTAGCGATCCAAGAGGTGTCGTCCGCAAAGGCAATAACTGTTTGCCTATGTACGTGTTTGCAGTATGAGTTCCTGGACAAATCTGTCGGCTCCTGGACCTCTACTATATAATCTAGATTTTTTTCCTTTGAACTCTCACCAAAAGAGGGTCGTAAAAGATGCGCCATGCTAAAGGAGAGATCACCTCCCCTTGATCTATTCCATCTTTAACTGTAATCGCTTCAGAGAGACCCACACCTGTTATAACTCTAAACTTCCTGCTTTCAAACAAGTTTATAATGAAATGAATTGTTCTTTCCGGGACCTTGATTCTTTGGAGGGCTAACTCTAACATTTCATGTGACACCGAATCAAATGCTTTCCACATGTCCTGGAACAGTACCCAAATCTCCTTCGACTTCTCCTTGGCCTCTTCTAACATTGCGTTTATGAGCTGTATTGGGTACTCTGTCGATGATCCCAAGAGTGCTGCGAAATTTGCTTCCTTCAGAATAGACCTTTCGACCAAAATTTTTGAGAGCCTCTTTGTGATCACTTTAGTAATGCACTTTCTAAAAGATTCTAGTAGTGCTATTGGCCTAATGTTGTTAAGGCAGTGCCCCCAATCCTCATTCTTCGGAATGGGGTAAAATTGGGCCAATTTCCATTTGACTGGGATTTTGGCCTCCATTATACACCTATTTGCAAAAATTCTAAAAATGTTCTGGACCCTATTATCAGCATTCTTAATTAACGTATAACTAATTTTTGAGGCCCCAGGAGCTGAGTTTGTTTTAACTTCTTTCAGAGTATTTTCCCACTCTTCTTCGGATATGTCTAGATCCATACTTGAGTACCAATTATCTTTAATTGATTCAATTGGCTTATAAATCTCAACTCATTCCTTAGTCATCTTATCCTTTCTAATTTCTCTCCTTTTGAACTGCTTTAGGAAATGTTTGTTTGCTTCCTCAAATACCTCACTCGCGTTGTTTACTAATGCCTTAGAACCCTCTCTCTCGACTATAAGTCTATCTATTGAAATTCAACTGAAAGGTTTGTCAAGGAGGCTTGACAGCATTTTTCCTTGCTCTCTAAGGATTCTTCCGCATCTTTTGTCGGTATTTAATCTAATTGATTCATGTGCTGAGCCTTTCCTTTCTTTCAACCATCTACTCTTTAATAGTTTCCACCAGCCCTTGGTATCTGTGAACCAATCATCCGAAATTGCCTGTTGAGCCAATAGTATATTTGTTTCATACTTCTCGTTTATTACCTGCAAGGTATGGTTCACTTCAATAAGGTCTTTGACATCATAGCCTCTCCCTTTATTTAGTAGTTTTCTCGCCTTTCTCAAAATTTTACTAATTTTCACGATATCTGAGCATATATTTTCTTGCGCCCTTGCATTTTTCTTCCTATTCTGAGGATAATTATAAATTTTCTTCTTTGGAATGTTCTTATTTGCCACATAAATGATGCTGTTTTCTATTGAATCCCATACTTCATCCAATGTACAGGACTTAGGATTTTCTTGAGCAGTTTCGTTAATTAATCGTTTGATACTTGGTTTATTGCACAAATACTGGTAGAGGTCTTCTTTATATTTCTGCCAGTTCTCTTGTGAGGCCTTGTCGTACTTATATACTGTTCTAGTGATCTTCTTTTTATGCACTTCTGCAGCACTAATTCTACCAAGTAACTCTTCAACTTGCATTTCCGCATCAATTAATGCATGATCACTGCAAGTAACATAGTCCATGCTATGAATTTCTGCGTGTCTGTCAGACCCTCTGACAGCCAAATCTGATCGATTCTGGTTTTAGACCTGCAATTGGACCAAGTATATGCCCTTGATATCGGGTTCAACCGGCGAAAAGCATCCTTAAAGCCTTGATCTAACAACCAGCTATGTAGAGGTAATCTTTTTTTGCATGGGTTTTCTGCTGCCCCCATTTGTCTAGTGCGGGATCCAGAATGTGGTTGAAATCACCCATTATAATAAACTGTGTTTTGACAGTTCTCTTCATGTACCTCTTGACAATTTCTTGTTGAACCCGTTTGATTTTATCTTTATCATTCGGAGGTAAATAGACCGTAATAATAACTATTTCTAGTTGTCTAAAATAAAAAACTGCTTCAATCATAAATTCATATATCTAACCACTTGATCTAAATGTTTTTCCCAATCCTTTCTCACAAGGAAACCAACTCCCGAACCCTTTTTCTTGTTTGCATCACTACTCGACCAGAAACCATTGTAATTCGCCAAATTCCTTGTTAAGAAATAACCTTCTTTAGCTAACACATTTGACTCAACAAGCCCTATAACCGCATAGTCCCTTGTTTCTATCCATTTTCCAAGCATTTCTAACTGTATCCATTTGAATTTTTGATTCCATTAATATTATGACTTGCTACCTTAAATATGATTTCTTCACCATCTTTGAAACGCTTCAGAATGCTGGCAGTCCCTATCTTGTTGGACTCTAGCCTACCTACTTCAGAACCCTCTCCTTCTGCTTCTAAATATGTTGGCCTAAATTCTTTTTGTTTTTTAAAAAATTCAAGTTCACTTTTAAGAAAACTATCTATTTCGAAACCCTCCTTGTGTATTGTACTTTGAGAAGATACTGCATTAACTTGCGCTATTGGTGTTTTATTTTAGGAGGGTGCAGGATCTTCTCTTTTTCCTTTGAGATGCCTGGGGCGCCGTTTTAGGAGCGAAGAGCAGGCTGTGCCTGCTCTACACTTCCATACCTTTCTTTTATTCTAGCTAGTCTTTTTAAAATTTTCTCCAATATTCCTATGTTAGGATGTTCCTCTTCGTGTTTCTGGGGTCTTATCTGATTATTTTGGCTGTATTTCCGTTGAAACCTCATCTGCTTTCCATCATTTTTATTACTATTCCTTTTGTTAATACTATTGCTAATATCTGCTAATGGTATTCTCTTCGGAATATCATCATTTCTTTGTATAAAAATTTCTTTCAGACAATCTTCCTGTTTATGTTTGGACACATATTTACGTTCTTGCTTTCTTCTATTGACAGTTGCTTCTATGTTGGTTTCCCAAACCAATTTAGTGCTATAATAGTATGCTGTTCCCTTTAATGCATTTTTCAGATCTTTTGCTGTTTCAAAATAAACCGTTGCCAGGCCTCTTTGATTTCCATTGCTATTTGCAGATATATATACTGCTTTTGCGTTAAACCTCTTCATTTGTCTTAATAAAGCAGATTCCACTGCCACTTTTGGTACGTTTTTAATGATTGCTCTATAAGTACTCCTGCTTGTTAATGTATCTGTATCAAACCTTCCGTGTGTCAAACAAACAACCTTTCCTTGGTTAAAATGTACTGCCCACATTTTTTCTAATAGACTCTTTTTAGTCTCGTTGCGTAGAACTAATTCAATATAGGCTGCTTTATTTTTTCCAAAAGGCATGTACTCCTTCACTCGTGCCAGACCAAAAGGGCTTAGACATCTTCGTATTAGTCCAGCCCTTGCATTTCTTGGCAAATCCCATAAGGTTAATTCGATCCTAGGCTTTACTTTTGTACTTATAATTGGAGCTTGTTGTACATATAGATTTTGATTAAAACTGCTATTGTCATTAGAAAAAATTTTTACTATCTTTGTTTGTGGTGGTATTGTACTATCTTCATTAGGTTTTGCATTGTTATCTGGCCCATCAACTTTCTTGGAGTTTTGGATTGTGCAGTCAATATGCATTTCATCTATTAGCTCATTTAATTCAATTTCCTCCTTCATTAAAATATCCTCTTGTATATCTTTCTCTAACAATCTTGTAGCTCCGTTAATTGTTACTTTCTCCTCTAACATTTCTTCTCGCTGTCTTTTCTTTTGTGGAGCTTTCTTCTTTAAAGATTCTTCCAATTCTTCGGTTCCATAGTCCATAGTGCCGCATTCTAGGTCTAACATTATCTCCTTTCTTGACAATGCTGTTTCCTTCTGTTTTACTTCGGGTGTTCTCCTGTATGGATTTTCTAGACTGAAGGTGATCTCCTTTTTCCTTTTATTGTCTTCAATTTCCATTTCTACAAATTGCTTCTCTTCCTTCGATACTAGCAATCCTCTTCTTTTTTCTGTTCTATCCATCCATACGTGTCCAATAATTGCCTAATTATGTAGACAATTCCCGGCCTTTCCAGTCCTAAAAATTTCGCTATGCGTTTGTCTTTCTTAAGAGTTCTGTTTTCAAACTCGTTAAGAATAAGTTCCTGTGAATTCTGTTCCTTAAGGAAAAAGTTTTGATATTTAATTTCCAACCCCATTTTTTGGGATAATTACGTATATGTATAATTTGTGCTAAAAAATTCCAGAAAAGCTTGGCGTTGTTTTAATTCTGCTTTTGTGCACGTGATTTGTTTATCAAATTTATACACGTGTTATGTTTGTTTACTTGATTGTCTAATATTTGTTTGTTTGTTTGTTTACGCGTTACCCAATCAGTCACCAACGATCTGCAGACAGGGGTAAGCTAATTTCCCCAAAAAGTTTTAAATTTTTTCCAAAAGCAAAGAAATATACAAGACTCTTCAAGTTTATGTCGTTGAGTCTAGAGCCAATACTAAACTACTACTTATTTTTAGTAGCGCACTTCTTTACTTAGTCGATCTACCCTTGTTTTTTAATGTAGTTTTTGCTTTAAATGTAGTTGCTCTTCTGTAAGATGATCGTCGGGAAGAGTTGATTGAACTTATCCCGTTTGTTTTTTTGCTGTTTTGAGTATTGCTTTTTCAATCTGATTCTATTTATTATCAATTTTTCTTTTTTTGTCTTCTTCCAATTTGGATTTTCTTTTGCTTTCTTTTTTTGGTACTAAAAGTTTTTTTTATATACTGTAAACTGTCATATAAAAGAACTGTAATTTTTGTATATTATTATAGTTAAGAAAGTTAAATATTATAGTAATTGTTGGGAATGATGCTGAAATCAGATGATGCCAAAATTCACGTGACCTCCGTATGCAACAGATTTTCTAAAATTTCTAAAAATCGTGTAAACAATCGATCTATACTATGTAATCAAAACAATCGAATACTATAATAGTATAGCCAGTCAGATTAATTCAATATATGAGGTAAGTCAGTAGAAAAGGTTCAAATTTTTTCTAAGTAAAAGTTTTCTTGACTTTAAGCTTAAATATCTTAACAATTTTCTTAATAAATTTAATAAATTTTTTTTTATTTTAATTCTATATAATTTCAAGATTAAAATAAAAAATTTTTTAGCAAATTTGATTAAATAGTTGTCAAGATATTTTAGTTTAAAAATTAAAAAAATTTTTACTAAAATGATTTGTCCATTTTCTACTGACTCATCCTCATACGCCTATATGTTGCATTTTTGTTAGGGAGCTTCCAGAAACCAGCTAATTTCTGAGTAGATAAGTGGGTCAGCTGAAGTATCAGGTGTAATTCCGGCCAAAATTTCATAATTCTGGCTAAAGTTGCAAAATTATTTTTTACCAAAATTATAGATTTATTAATAATATTTGATAATTAATAACCTTTGAACTACTGGACCAAATTTGATGATTCAACTACCAAAATGATCCTCTCAATAAGACGATTCCAGTGAGCCCAAAATTGGTAAAAGCCAATCACAGGATCCGATGATCAGAATAGATTTGTATTACTATAAAAGTTCTATAACATATCGGTCGATTTATGGAATTGGACCTTAATTTAGTCCCCAAAATATTCGATGATCTGCAAAAAGTCACATGTTGATTGGATGTAAATAAAAAACATACCCTAAAATCACATGTCAAATTCGTGGTCTCTTCTAGAGAATATAGTAAAACCCATGAGCCTACCTTAAAACCCATAAGTTTTTTTAGAAAGAATCAAATTTAATAAAAAGTAAAAGAAGTTAATTTTAAATTAGAAGTTGTTTTTTAAATTTTTTAAAAATTTAAACTTTACAAAGTTTAACTTTTTAGTTTGTTTAGATCTCACGATGCACACTTAGCTTTTGTTTAGATCTTGCGGCACATATTTAGTTTTGTTTAGATCTTGCGACATATATTTAGTTTGGGCTTCATTTAGCATTAGCAATTTGGTATTTAGCTTGGGTTTCATGATATGTATTTAGCATGAGTTTTACGGTATATATATTTACTTGGGCTTTGCTATACATATTTAGCTTGGGTTTAGGTTTGCGCTATATATTTTAATTACAGGTTAACTAGATACTGTACACGACGGATTTTGTTATTATTATTTTGTCTATTTTCTATTTTCTATTAAACTATTATTATACTACGCGTATTACATTATATTAATTATATTAATTCGTATAAAAAAAAATAAATGAGTAAAGCTTTTGAATGTTTAACCCTTTTTCATTTTTTTATTATTAATTTTTTAATATGGAATATACAACTTCTTGCTCGTGAAATCTTTGATCAAATATTAAAACGTTTATTTGTCAAAAAAAAAAGTTCTTTAATGGATCGAAAATAAATATGATTAATGTTTAACTGCACCAGATTTAGTTAAGCTCAATTAACTTAGATCGGATCCCGTGAAACTGATCAAAACAATTAGCTCATATGAATCCAAATTTTTATTAAAAAAAGAAACTTGCATGACAAAAAATTCTTTATTTATTAAAAAAAAAATTACATTTAACCACTAACTAATTCTAACAACTAACACTGAGAGCCTAAAAATCGCCTTGTAATAAATATTCCAGACCACATCAAACATGATATAACAAAGCCACCAATGACATTCAACTTCTATGACCACAACAGCATATACCCATATACCCAAAAATGACGAAGGCTAAACTTTCACTAAAGATGCCACGAAATGACAAAAGCCTAAATTTCCACTGACGAAAACCAAAAAATGATTCCAACGACCGTAATAACTCAGGTAGCGATGGTGTGGCCATGCTATCCGGTATTCTAGCAAGACTAATATATGAAAAAAATATATATTAGTAAGTTAGGAAAAAAAAGACAAACAATGAAAAACTATTTAATACATACAAGATTCCGGTTCGAATCTTCAATACTCGGCATTCTAGCAAAACCAACCTACGAAAGAAAAAAGACAACTTAAGCCAAGAATAAAAAAAAAACAAAAAAAAACAAGCTACTTATCTTATATAGAGATTGGTCCCATCGAGAAAATTCCTGCCCGGGTATTATTAAACTACCCGGGCCAATCTCTAATCTTACAGATCCCAGCTGTAATTTCCACTACTAGTGTTCTAACGAAATAAACCTACAGAAAGTTCAAGCTAAAGATATAAAATATATAAATACAAACAGAAAAAAAAAGGCACTTATCTTACAGATCCCGGTCGGTCTAGTGAAGCAAAGATTAAAGTGATCTAGATCTGATTTAGATCTAGATCCAGGGGACGATCCGAAAATAAATAATTAAATAAAAAATTTAAAAAATAGAAAAAAGTAAAATAAAAATAAATAGAAAATAAAAAAAAAAAATAAGGAAAAAAAGTAAAATGAAAAAAGTAAAATAAATAAAAAAATAAGCGAAAAAAAAGT
This sequence comes from Gigaspora rosea, assembly GCA_003550325.1. Taxonomy (NCBI): domain Eukaryota; kingdom Fungi; phylum Glomeromycota; class Glomeromycetes; order Diversisporales; family Gigasporaceae; genus Gigaspora; species Gigaspora rosea. The sequence continues at coordinate 175,393 of QKWP01000778.1, forward strand.
AAAAAAAAATTAAAAATAAAATAATAAAACGTTAAAAAATAAAAAAATAACGAAAAAAATAAAAATAAAAAAATAAACGAAAAAAAAAATAAAAATAAACGAAAAAAAATAAAAAAATGAACGAAAAAAAAATAAAAAAAAAATAAAAAGAAAATTCGACAGTATAATACTGTATATATATGCAGATCATTATATATATTATTTGAACCCAAAAATTTTTAGGGTATTCCAAAAATCAACCGATATGATTTATTAAATAATTATAACTCATTTATAGCAACACAAATTTATTTCAATCTTAGGATCCTGTGATTGGATTTTAACGATTTTGAACTTGTTAGAATCCTCTCATTGAGAGAATCATTTTGGTAGTAAAATTATCAAAATTGGCCCAGTAGATCAGAAGTATTAACAATTAAAAATTAGTTTTTAATTGTTAATAACTTTTGATCTACTGGGCCAATTTCGATAATTTTACTACCAAAATAATCCTCTCAATAAGATAATTCTAACAAGCCCAAAATCAGTAAAATTCAATTACAGGATCCTAAGATTGAAATAAATTTGTGTTACTAAAAATAGGGTATAATTATTTAATAAATTATAAAACTTTTATAGTAACACGAATCTATTCCAATCACATGATCCTATGATTGGATTTTAACAATTTTGAGCTTGCTAGAATTCTCTCATTGAGAGGATTATTTTGGTAGTAAATCATCAAAATTGGCGCAGTAGATCAGAAATTATTAACAATTAAAAATTAATTTTTAATTGTTAATAACTTTTGATATACTGTGCCAATTTTGATGATTTTACTACCAAAATGATTCTCTCAATAAGAGGATTCTAACAAGCCCAAAATCATTAAAATTCAATCACAGGATCCTAAGATTGAAATAAATTTGTGTCGCTATAAATAGGTTATAATTATTTAATAAATTATAGAACTTTTATAGTGACACAAATCTATTTTGATCACAGGATTCTGTGATAGGATTTTAATGATTTTGGGCTCGCTAGAATTCTCTTATTGAAAGGAACATTTTGGTAGTTAAATCATCAATTTTGGTCCAGTAGATCAAAAGTTATTTACTATTAAATGTTATATTTAACTTTTTAATAATTGTAAAATCTGATTGGCTAATTGGGGTATTAGGTGTGGGTGGGTGGGGGTAGGCTCATAGTAAACAAAAATCAGCTGATTTCTGGAAGCTCCCTTATCTATATACAAAAGACCTTCTAACTATGTTAAAAAGACGACCCTAACCCAACCCTAATTCTAACCATGAACTATACTAGATTTAACTAAATTTTTTTTTGTTAGTGGTTTTATAGATGCTTTTTGCTTTGTGGTTAGGGTTAGGGTTAGGGTCGCTTTTTTGATACAGTTAGAAGATCTTTTGTATATAGGTATCAAGAATGCGATTTATATAGTATATAAGCATACCGACTAGTTATAGCATTCGAATTGTTTTAATTACATAGATAGATCGATTGTTTATACGATTTTTCAAAAATTGTAGGAGATCTGATGATATATAGATCACGTGGATTTCAGCATCATCTGATTTTAGCATTATTCCTGACAGTAATTATTTATTTAATATAATTACTTCAGTTAAAAAAAGTTTTAAAAAGAGAAATTTATATTTTATTGCTATAATGATATATTGCTACTTTGATCGACCAATTATAATACAAAATTAGATATAATATAAAATGGATTTTTTTAAAAATTAGCTATATCCGCGGATTTGATTTTTAGGGGTCTTTTTCGATAAATGGTTACACAGACTTTTGCTATTAAATGACGTGAAGAATAACAAACGAAACATTCAATAAAAAAAGCTTTTTAGCCTTTATATGAAATAGACAAGCAATAAATACTAAAAAAACAACTACACTAAGCCGTAAAAGAAAGCACTATCACTAGTTGTTGAAGTGCTCAGGTATTTTCAGGTAGTGAACGATCGGTTTGTCATTTGAACAATCGGTTGTATAATGGGTAAGGGCGAATCCGGAAGTAATTTTACAGGAAAACAGCCTTTTTAACCTACTTTTAGCTAATAATAAAACATGTAGATATTGCAATATTCTACACTTAATTATGACTTCAAAGTGAATTTAAAAGACCGTTTTTTGTAAAAACTCTCCTTGTAATAAATTTTAACGGCAAATAATTCTCAATCATGATTGGCTAATTTTGGGGTCAAACCAAATCGGCTGATATGCCATAATGTGAAATTTTGTTTATAAAACCATTTTTTTTTTAAGATCAAACTCTAATATATCAGGTCTCTATTAGGTACTATATTACTATAATTAAAAAATATATAAAATATAGTACACTCCCTTGACAAAAGTTACGGGATTTGCAATGATCTAATCTTATTTGTTGTGATTGTAGCTATAGATGGTAGTGAAATTATAGTGGCAATTTCTACATTTGGCAGTAAAAATTGTTGAAATAATTTCGCCAAAAATTTTTTAAGATTGAAATGCCAAATTAAATTTCAATAGTTAAAATTAATTTATATACAAAAATTAAATTAACAGTTGAAATTAAATCAACTATTGAAATCAAATCAATAGTTGAAATTAATCAATAATTGAAATTAAATCAATAGTTGAAATTAAATTATTTGTTGAAATTAAATCAATAGTTGAAATTAAATTATTTGTTGAAATTAAATCAATAGTTGAAATTAAATTAACAGTTTAAGGGTTCTCAAGCATTTCTCTCAAAGTGATTAATTAATTAAAGAGATCATGCACAAGTACTACAATTAATTGAAGTAATACTAATAGCAATTTTGTCGAAAGTTTTTGTTGCAAAATACAGTATTAAATTTTAGTACAACTATTATAGTTTCTAATCATCTTTTTTAGTCATTGCGATAATAAAATCGATTGGCTAAATAATTTATTTTTTACCAATTAAAAATTCTATACGCCAAGTCTGGAAGTTATAATCTAAATGCTTAAAGTTTTATTTTTTTTGTTATAGCTAAGATATCTAGAGTTATGGCCCAAATTTTTTTTAACTCTCAATATTACTACGTTATTTTTACTTTATTTGGAATCAAAACCCAAACTCCTAAATCTTTCATTTAACTCACATTAATTAAGTTTGAAAGCAGGCTTTCTATTTTATTTGGGACCAAGAATTTAATAAGGTAGCTGCACAATGCTGTTGACATGCTTAACAAAAGTTCAGTATGATACTTGATTTACTACAAATTAACATATGATACTGTATGCAGTTAAGGCTGATTTGGTACTATTGCAATAAAACAATTGTTAAATTGTGATGACATTCTTGACATAACTTGCTCATTAAGATATTAGTAGATTATATTAAAAGTTTTAAAAAATGAATGTTTTAACAGTTTATTGATACTAACTAATAAATTATTTACATTATAGCCTATATGTGTACAGCATTATATAATATAATTAATCAAGTATAAAATTTAAATAATATATTGTGTTTATTTAATATTTTATAATTAGAAGTTAAATTTGTATAGAAATTAACTTTAATTATTTATTGTATCTAAAAGTTTAACTTATTCAGATGTTATGATAAAACGCAGTATAAGAAGCATTTTGTATGAGAATGGAGTCATAAATAGCATTAGTAAATATTATAAAAATATATATACCGTAAAGTCCCGAATATAAGCAATCCCCGAAAATAAGCAACCCCCTCATTTTGAGATCAAAATACTAAGAAAATAAAATAAACAATCCCTGCTAAACATATATAAAATTTATTATAAACTTTATTGGACATTTATATATAAGGTATATTGACCAATAAAATTGAATATTTTAAAGTCCCGAATTTAAGCAACCCTTTGAAAAAATTTGGCTAAAATGGGTGGCTTAGGGGGTTGCTTATATTCGGGACTTTACGGTATATCTATTTGAATACTTAAATCAAGTAATATAACAATAGACAAAACTGGTAATATCAAAAATAAATAAAAAAAATGAGGCATAGCTTAAACTTGAAATAATTAAAATAATCCTTTGAAAGTGATAATCATATATCAAACTGGTTTAATATAAAATACAAATCGGACCACAATGTTATATGAAAATATAACCATTCAAAGAACAGTATTTGTTCACATTATTTCACTCCTTAGATAATATACACTATATTTATCTGTTCCTGGTACAGCCAAATTAATTTTAATGATTAATTATTCTGACAGTTGAATTAATTTTGACGGTTAATTTAATTTCAACTATTAAATTAATTTTGACTATTAAATTAATTTCACCTATTAAAAATAATTTCGGTTTCAACTTAATTTCACTGCTATCTATAATCGTAGCTACATATAAAAACCATTTTTTTATATGCGAATCGGTCTTTGTGCAATAAGTAAAGTTGTTTGCTATATAACGGTTTGCATATAATATAAGAATTTTAGAAAATTTTATTAAGATTTTTAAAAATATTTTGATATTTTAGACATCTGTAAACAAAAAATAAAAAATAATAATTAAAATTATTATATCTCGACGCATTCTTGAACCCTTTAGAATTTTTTTATGAAAATTTAACCCTATATGCTTTAGAACCTAGCAAACAACTTTAATTAAATCGATAATTAGTGTTAATAATATGTTGTTCCAGGAATAATGTATTTTAATAAAAATTTCAATTTTAAAAAAATACTATTTTTTGTATTTTAAAATTTTTATATAATGAAACATTGTAAAATTTATAAATTATAATTCTAAAATACAATATACATATTATATTATATTATATATTTATTTTATTGGATTATTTCAATATAAATTTTACAATATTTCATTATATAAACTTTAAAGATACAAAAAATAGAATTTTTTTAAAATTGAAAATTTATTAAAATACAACATTTTTGAAACAACTGTATTGTTAATATTAATTATCAACTTAATTAAAGTTGTTCGCTAGATTCTAAAGCATATAGGGTTAAATTTTTATAAAAATATTCTAAAGGGTTCAAGAATGCGTCAAGATATGGGGGTAAGTCAGTAGAAAAGTGACAAATTTTTTTTAAATAAAAGTTTTCTTGACTTTAAGCTTAAATATCTTAACAACTATCTTAATAAATTTAATAAATTTTTTTTTTATTTTAATTCTATATAATTTAAGATTAAAATAAAAAATTTTTTAGCAAATTTGATTAAATAATTGTCGAAATATTTTAATTCAAAAATAAAAAAATTTTACTAAAAATGATTTGTTCCTTTTCTACTGACTCAACCCCATATAATAATTTTAATTATTATTTTTTATTTTTTATTTGCAGACATCAAAATATCAAAATATTTTCAAAAAATCTTAAATAAAATTCTTATATTATGTGCAAATTATTATAGCAAACAACTTTACTTATTGCACAAAGACTGATTCGCATATAAAAAAAATAGTTTTTATATGTAGCTACGATCACAACAAATAAAGTTAGATCATTATGATTATTATAAATCTCATAATTTTTGTTAGGTGAGTGTACTAAATATTAATAAACTACTATATATATTGGATATATTGGGTATCTAATATGTATATGTAATAAAAATAATTTTTAAATCTATATTATAATTTTAAATTGTTGTTTACAATACAGATATTCTATATATTCAAATAAATTTATCTTTTACATTATAAAAAATAATTTTTACTACTTAAATTTTTTTTTAATTTAATATATATTAGGTATCTGATTACAGTATTAACGGCAATAGAAATTTCTAAAAGTAGTAGTAAATTTTTAATTTTGAAAATAAACTACCCCATATTTAACATAACTGTTATAAATATTTAAAAGAATTATTTAATATAATCAATATAAAAGCAATTAGAAATCAAGTTTATATTGTTTTTTGCTTTAATGAACTAATAATTATTTAGTAAACAAATATATTTTTTAATAAAAATAATAAATTTAAAATTATTGATAAAATAATATTAAATTATTTTAAAGTGTTTTAAAATATTTATAATTTTTAAATAAAAAATAAATATAATACTAATAAATATTAAAATTTTGAAAACTATTTTTGCTGATTCTCTGTACCATTTTCAGCAAAAAAGAAAAAGCAAATTATACAAATTAAGCTAAAAAAAGACCAAATACTGTTAAGCAAAAGAAAGAATAAACCAAATCAACCAAGATTTTGATAAAACACTTTAATAAAAACAAAACAAAAGAAGAACATAAAGTGAATTTTTACTCTTTTTATAAATACTTTCTTCAAAAATTGAAAAATTCAGCCAAATTCTAAACTGCAGATTACTTATACCAACAAACAAATGCATGATTAAAAACAAATATAAAACAAATATATTTATAAACAAACAAATATAAAAACTACTAGTTATATTACCAAATTAACTAAATAGCATACTGAAAAAATGGTATTAATAGAAATGTTTAAAGATTTTTTACCAAACCAGAAAAGGAGCGAGGTGACTAGTGTTCTGACCTGTCACAAAAATCCCAACTCGGATCACTCAGGTCACCCAGGTAAACACTAGGTAATAAAAAAATTCTGCTATGGGTCACTCACGGGTGGGTCACTTGCAGGTAGTGTTGTATATGGGACAGTTGGGGCATACGTTGGGACATTTTGGGACATTCTGGGACAATTTTATAAATTGAAATTACTTAAAATTTTATTAAGATAATCTAATTAAGTTTTTTTAAAAATGTGTTCAGTACCTAAAAAAATATATAATCATATATTTTTTTAAATTAATTTATTAATTATTAAGGCTTGGGACATAGTTGGGACACTTGGGACACTGGGATGTTGGGACGTTGGAACATGCCAAAAAAGGCTGGGACAGTGAAAAATACAATACTGCTTGCGGGTGGGCTATTAGGGTCACCCGGGTAAACACCATTTTACTTATTTGCATGGGTAATACAAACCAAAAAAGGCAATTCAATTTTGTAAATAAACTCAATATATAAGATAAAAATTTAGGGTTAGGGCCTTATTGTTAGAGGCTATAGGATTAGAGTAATATTTAATATAAGTAAAATTTCATTTCCGTCATTTTTAATTAGTGCATCAAGATCGATTTAAACATTAGTTTTTGTGTATTTTCGCTTTTTTCTTCTTTTACGTGTGTTCGAATTCTTTGTCAAGCTGATCCGGAATAGTCAAAATTTGCACTCTCCGATTGGCTATTTTCTCTCCAGGAGCTTGTATTACCCGCGCAAATAAGTGGATGCGGTGAACACTAGGTAATAGAAAAAATTTTGCTACGGGTCACCTGCGTAGTGGGCAGTCTAATTCTAAAAAAAAAAAAAAAAAAGTAAATTTAATGTTATTGTATCTACTCGCTGTTATTTTTTTTATCCAATTTATTAATCTTCATTACAGTCAATATTGCTCAACCGATCTATGGAGCAATAAAAATCATATGACCACAAAAACTCGTGTTCCATTGGGTTTAGTTCCAACAGGATCAAACTAAGTTTCGGCAAGCAGGATAACATCTAGTGATGTACCATTTATATGATACCTAAAAAATTTTAGCGTACAGTACATACTGTATGTATGTTGTGAAGGGCTCCAGTTACGGGACTTTTTCTCTTTTTGTGTACCGTAGGAAACTTTCCGTTTGTTTACATCGTTACGATAGTAATATTTCTCCTAATACGAAATGTAGATAGTGGAATCACCTTAGCCCCAAATAGAATAAGCACTTTGACGTAGTAAATTTGAAACATGCACATGTTAACTGCGCATGCCAAGGTCATGAACTAGTTCGTGATAATGACATTTCGCTACTAGTGTTTGTTTGTTTCCTTAAATCATAAGCACATACTGGTTCTTACATGTGGAAGTTTTTCTGCTAATGTTTGTTTATTCCCCTTTCTTCTGCTAAGCTATGTAATTTATCATGGTTTTGCATATGGCATTCCGCCGTTAATATTTGTTTACACCCCCTTTCGTTAAACAATGTAATTAGCCCAGTCTTTAGTTCTGATAATATTATAGTACTGGCGCATAAATTTTGGCTCTAGCACAAATGAAAAGCCCAAGAAGCTCTTACCGCCCCACGTACGGCTCGAGGCGAAGGAATTCGCCTCCAAACTTTCGCTTAAGGCGAAGTATAATCATTGTGAGTCAGAAATGAATCTAAAGAAATAGAGTTAGTTAGTATTAGTTAAAGTAGTCTAAAGTCAATGTATTTATTAAGAGGGAAAAAGTATATAAGACCCTCCTTTTTGCGCTTCAATAAAGTTAACTCAGTTGAGTTCGAAAGATTTGAATTCTAACCTTTGAAATAAGAGTAGAAGTGTTAAGAAGTTTACCCTTGTTGTTAAACCCACTTTTTGTTATAAAAATCGCTATTGAACTTACCCTGTACCAGTGAGATTTCGTCTTAGATTGTTTAGTTGTGATTTCGTAGACCGCGTTTTGAACCCAGTTTTAGTTCATAGTTCCATTAAAACAAGAAAGATCAAGTTAATTACCTCTTATTTATATCATCATTGATTAAACCCCTATTGATTACTTGATATATCAAACAATCAATCTCTGACATTGTCTGATTAATCACCTGCATCCATATCGGCCTGCCGATCGTTAATTATATTAACGATTATATTTAACTGGTACCCTGCAATAAATAAGAAGAATTATATAAGTAGTGTGGATTTAGGACCACCAACCAAAGCCATATAAAAGAAATATAAGAGATACTTCTCTTCATTTATCCACCCGCAGCAAAACCCTACAAGACCTTCGCGACCTGGACCAAATCAACCATGCCTTTTTCTGCCTACCAATTCGAAGATCAAGAGTCTTGCCGGATTGTTAGACATAGTTCTGATTAGTTGATAGTGTTGTTAGTTATATTTAGTAATTTGACCGATAGCTTAGCCCGCCACAACATACATTACGTATAGTTCTTTTCTGGCATCTGATTGGCTGAAACAAGTGATCGTCAAAAATTTTAGCGTACAGTACATACAGTACGTACAGTACCCACAGTACAGTATGTATAGTACTGTACGCGGCATATTACTAATAACATTCCTAATTATAACCAACCCATACGGATCACCCATGTGGGTGACCCACAGGTGACCCGCGGGTTGATCACTCGGTAGGGCCTTAATTCAACCCGGGTCACCCGCCCACCCGCGGGTGACCCAGCAGAACACTAGAGGTGACTTACTCAAGGAACAGAATATTAATGCTAAAAAAGATATAAATATTACAAGATTTTGGAGTTCAACTAGCTATATATAATTACAATAATTCGAAATATAATTGAGTTATATAATTGGGCAAACCATAAAATAACACATAATAAAATGATCTCACAAATAAAAAATATCTGCTAAACAGTAAAAACAGTAAAAACACAAGCAATAAAAATACAACATACAAGTTTATTAAAAGAAACAGGCAATAAACTAAAAGAATCAGTAAACCAATTACAGAAAAAAAAATTAATAAGCTATGAAAAAGAATATTTAAAGAACAAAAGACAGAAATAATAATAAAGCAACAGATAGAATCTCCAAACAAAAAAATCTCTTTTGAAAACAGAGTGCAGAACCTGGGACTATAGATTAGAAGAGAACATATAAAAACAGCTATCAATATCTCTTCAACTAATGCACCAGATAATGTCAATAAAAAAAAGGCAAAAAAATGAGAAAACATATATTACTCTATGTGGGCACCAAGGAGAAGCTTTTATTTCACATGATCAAGAAGAAGAAATACAGTACCTTTTTACAATTTGGGATTTACCAGAAAAAATAGATGCTAGATACTTGCTAGATTAATCAAAAAACATTTAAGTTTTTCAGCACAACCTCCATTTTGGCTTGGCAGCAAAAGAAAAAATTGAAAGTGGCTTATGTTAAATTATAACCAAGCAACCAACAAAAAGAAGAGGCTTTAAAAAGCAGTTGGTCAGTTCATTTAGATAGAGGCAAAACATACAGAACAACTCCAGAGAAATTTAATATCGAGGAGCTGGAATTGAGAAACAAATACAAATTAATTACTAAGAATTTGCCCAAATATACATTCGATACATTTCTACTATGACAACTTAAAAAGGTAGGAGCAAAAGCAGTGCATATTTTAAATAATTGCAATAGCAATTAGAGAGGCACAACCCATATATACTTCAACTCAGAAGCAGAATGTAGTCGGTTATTATAATAATAAACTAGAATGAAAACAGGTAAAGCATGGTATTTTAAATACAATCGAAGTGAAGCTTCGGCAGCTGGTTGTGTAGAAATGTTTTATTGGATTTTTTTAGATCAGGGAAAATAGAAAAAGACTATGCTCAAGCATTTGATTCTATTAATATCGTCAGTGATTGTGGTGTTTGAGTGTCATCACGATCATTACTGAATCAATTGATTGAGTAGTACCCTAGTCGTGGTGACAAAATTTGTCGTTAAAATGAGAATCTATTTGAGCATGCGCATTCTGATTGGACGAAATTAATATTTCAAATGTAAACTTTGCGCGAAGATATATTGACAGCCACCTATCTAAGATTAATATATATATATATATTATATTATATTAATTATACAGGTGCATGGAATCGGAATAAAAAAATTTCGCCAATTTTGGATAAGTGGTTGTTGAGATATCTTTGCTCAAAAAGTTTGGAAAAAATCATTGCCGCAACTTCTTTATTTAAGTATTTTCCTAAACTTTGAAACGAAAATATCTCGACAACCACCTATCTAAAATTAATAAAAAAATTTTTTTATTTTAATTATACAAAGCATATAGAATCTGAATAAAAAAAATTTTCATCAATTTTAGATAGGTGGTTGTCGAGACATCTTTGCTCAAAATTTGGAAAAATTTTTTGCTGCAGCTTCTGTTTGCTTTGAATGAAAACCACCTATCAAAAATTAATAAAATTTTTTTTTATTTCAAATTCTATATAATTAAAATAAAAAAAAACTTTATTAATTTTAGATAGATGGTTGTTGAAATATTGTATAAAAACTTAAATAAGGCTACTCCTTTGTTTATTAACATAAAAAATTATTTTACAAGGGGTCAATTTGATTGGTTAATATCATGTTTTTTTTATATATATATAAAATTTTAAAATTAGAGGGGGTTATGTTAAACAAAGAATCAAATTGATGTGGCCTAATTATCACAACAGAAGCTGTGGTAAAAACTTTGAGCGAAGATATCTTGGCGACCACCTTTCTAAAATCAATAAAAATTTTTTTTCAGATTCTATATGCCTTTATAATTAAAATAAAAAAATTATTAATTTCAGATAGGTAGTTTGTCAAGATATTTTTGCTCAAAGTTTAGAAAAAAATTTAGCTATCAAAACAGAAGCCATAACAAAGTTTTTTCAAACTTTGATCGAAAATATCTGACAACCATTATCTAAATCGATGAAAATATTTTTATTCTGAATTCTATATGTCTGTATAATTAAAATAAAAAATTTTTTATTAATTTTAGATAGGTGGTTTTCATTCAAAGTTTAGAAAAAAAACAGATGATCAAACAGAAGTTACAACAAAGGTTTTTCCAAAATTTTGAACAAAAATACTTCGACAACCACAAATCTAAAATGATGAATTTTTTTTATTCCGATTCTATATGGCTGCATAATTAAAATAAAAAATTTTTTTATTAATTTTAGATAGGTAATTGTGTTCAAAGTTTAGAAGAATACTTAAATAACGATCAAAACAAGCTGCAACAAAGTTTTTTTCCAAATTTTGAGCAAAGATATCTCGACAACCGCCTATTTAAAATTGATGAAAATTTTTTTAGATTCTATATGGTTGTATAATTAAAATAAAAGAATTTTTATTAATTTTAGATAGGTGTTTGTTGAGATATTTTCGTTCAAAGTTTAGGAAAATATTTAAATGATCAAACGGAAGTTGCGGCAAAGTTTTTTCCAAACTTTGGGCAAAGATATCTCAACAACCATTTATTAAAAATTGATGAAAATTGTTTATTCCGATTCTATATGCCTGCATAATTAAAAAAAAAAAAAATTGGGGGAATTTAAATATAAAGGCCCGGAAAATGAAAATAATTACACATCAAAGCCTAAAGTTAAATAATTACATATAAGGGTCCAAATTTTGAAAATTTTACAATCAAGAGCCCGAATTTATAGTAAATAATTGGATTTAGCAATAAGTTTTTAACATTTGAAATTACATAAATGTAATTTTCTTTTGGCAGTTAAACATATTACTTTTTATTCAGTATTGCATTTATTTTCTTAGCATCTTGCATATAACTACTTTAACCAATTTTTTAAAAGTAAGTAATTTAACTTTCTCTACGAATACAAATGAGCTTTTGCGGTTCTAAATATCTTCTATTAACGCGTAGTAACTTTCACAAAATGTGATTCATGTTTTATGACTAGTCTTGGTATAGAATAGACTTATTAGTTTAGAACCAAATAAAACATTATGATATTGATAAATATCGTGTTTAACCTAGTCGAACTTATCTTGATTAAAAGAAAGGATCATTAAGCGATAGAATATAAAAATGTATAAAGTAGTACAGTACATATTTACAGTGATGACGTTCAAAGAACCAATATCATAATAATGCAAAATTATTTTGGCCTTTAATTATAAAATTTTTAAAATTTGGGCCTTTATATATAATTATTTTTTGCTTTGGGCCCTTATTTATAATTATTTTCATTTTCCTGTAAATTCCCAAAAAATTTTTGTTGATTTTAGATAATATCTTCGCTCAAAGTTTGAAAAAAATTATATGTGAATTATTAATTTAGTCCAATCAGAATGCGCATGCTCAAGTAGAATCTTTATGATTAGGATCTGATCTGCAGGTTGCATGACTCCAGCCAATCAAATATACCTTTGTTATGCTTAAAATCAATTGGCGTATTCTTTAATAAGTTTTTTGGTTTTTTTTCCGTGATGCGTCTCAAGGAGTTGGAAAGCTCTCTTCAAGATGTTGCAGTGTTTGGTAATTACCCACAGGCATTATAGATTAGGTACATGTAATAAAATTACATGATATCTCTCTTTTGATAAACGTAGATAAGCCAAAATTCAAATTGGAACAATATTGTACATCACCACATCTTGCGGCACGCATGCTTTTCACCGCGCACTCCAATTATGACGACATTGAGAGCAAGACTGTTGCAGATTTTGGCTGTGGGTGTGGCATTTTAAGGTAGAGTTTGAATGAATGTAATAATCTGCTTTTACTTTTACAAAAAAATAAATAAATAAATAAATAATTGAATATTTTACCCTATCACAATAAAAGAGCAGCATCGCATCCAATTTGCTTGATTCCGGGTAAGCACCCTTTGTACTTTGTATTAATAAATTTGATCTATGATCTCATTAATTTCTTTCAATTTAGCTACAATTTAGCGTTAGACATAGATTCATCAGCTCTTTGCATTGCGCAGAAAAATTGTTCAAATTATGATGTTGATGTGGACTTTGTCCTTACTGATCTCACATTAGATCCATTACGCCGGTGGACAGATAATGTAGATACAATTGTGATGAATCCTCCTTTTGGAACGAAAAACAATAAAGGCATTGATATGATATTCCTAAAAAAAGCTCTTGAGGTTTAATATTAATGAAATATGTGTTATTCCAATATTTATCAAATAATTCTGATAGGTAAAAAAATTTTAGATCGCAACAACTTCGGTATATTCTTTACACAAAAGTTCTACACGAGAGGTAAGTAATCTGATATTTCATTTTCATTCAAACCAAATTGGAATTGACTTTTTTTTTTTTTCTCAACGGACATTAGTACATTCTTAAAAAAGCTCAAGCATGGAATGTCGAATGTGAAGTTCTTGCTGAATTAAAGGTTTGTTTATTCCAAATGTATGCTATTTTAATAGCATTCGTATTTAAAAATTTCTTTTTTTTTTTTTTTTGATTACATACTATTATCTACCATTTCAGTTTGATGTGCCAATGATGTACAAATTTCACAAAAAAAAGTCGGTAGATATAAATGTCGATTTTTTGAGGTTTGAAAAAAAGGAGTGATAAATATCGACATAAAAAAATGTGTAATATTTTTAAAATGGCTTTTGCAGCTCAAATTATGATTAAGTAAATGTTTTTTTGAATGATATAATCAATTAAAATTTAATAAAATATCGTATTATAATACAAATTATCTGAATATCTTACGGTAGAATGTGAAAGTTCGGTCCGAGTCGGTCTTCTCCCACATTTTTTCGAGTCGACTTTAGACAAACTCATATGGAGGATTCCAAATTTCGAATGGAACTAATAAATTCTATCCAAGATTGCTTAAATTTAGTATAACCTAAAAATGCTCACATAATAATGTTGCTATAGGAATGGTTTGTTAGTTATTGTCTAAATTTGTTATATATATGAGTGTAGTAAATTTTAAATTTTATCTATTTACTATACTAAATCGCCTTATTTTCATATTTATATTAAAAACAAGCTAAAAATAAACTTAATAAAGTAACTATTACAAGAATTTATTTAGCATTCAACGAGGGTGAAATTCACTGCTATATGTTTTTTAAGACTTAAATTATAGTTAGAAGGAGATAGTTTTTTTAGAGTGCTGAACATTTTATTTAGTTTATTGAACACTAATTGTTAAAACTGCTTTTTAGAAACAGCATATCCCCGTAAGCGTCCTTATTACAATTGAGTGCCGCCAAGGGAAAATGGCCTTTCGAACTTTCAATTATATTTTGTTCCCTAATAAATTTGATAGATTATGCCCGAAACAAAATATAATCAAAAAAAAAAAACGAACGGCCATTTTCCCTTGGCAGCACTCAATTATTATTATAATTAATTGATTTAATTGTAAGAACTTAAACATTTGACAGTCATATGCACTTTATGTTCCCTTTATTTATCAAGATTAGTGTGTAACATGTAAACCCAATTTTGTGTAATAAACCAATTTTTCTTGCTTATTATATAAACTACAGTATACCCCTCTCTAATTACCCTTTAGGCCATTCTCTAATTGGCCGAAAAAATTGATCAAGCTGCCCTGATTTGGCTAAAATTTAATTTTTAACTAATTAATCGCGAGAAAAATTTTAGTTTTTATGTTACACCAATTGATAATCCATGCAAAGTACACAGTGCATAGGAGCATCAATTAGCTTTATTTTTTACAAAGAAGAATCAATGGAAGCAGATTAAGTTGCACAGGAAATAAGTCATGATAAAGAGGCTAAGGTGCGGACACTAGAAGATGAAATAGTATACAGCATATATAATTAAGTATATAGTTCAAATTTTATGATGTAGTACGTATGTACGCACGTAAGAGTATAGCTAAAGAAATGCTTGTATCACAATTTACGAATTACTTTATTGTCTACATTATGTCATTAATAAATTAATATTTTCCGTATTTTTTTTGTAACGGTAATTTTAAATTTTGTAATAAAAATTGAAAAATTCTTTATAGTAAATAAATAATGGGAGCTATTTTATTTGTTTTTAATTTTTCCGTGAATCAATGTGTGTCAAATCTTTTTTTTTTTAAATTACTGAAAATGATTAGCTCGTTAAGTATAAACATTTGAAAGTTTGTTTTTTCTTTTTTTTTTTTTGGATATGCAAAATATTTTTGAAACAAAAATCTAAGCTACGAATCTAAGTTAATTTTTTTTTTTTTTTTTTTTTTTTTTTTTAAGAGGTGCAAAAAAAAAAAAAAATAAACAAACAATAAACTACTTGTACTAAAATATATATATACATATATATATAAACAAATGATAATTAGTTACAACTTAAATAAATAGCGGCAAATTATTGGCTAGAAGATTTCTCATTTTTATCATTTTTATCATTTTTATCATTTTTCTCATTTTTATCATTTTTATCATTTTTATCATTTTTATCATTTTTCTCATTTTTCTCATTTTCATAATTTGGCCAATTTCCGTCAGGAGGGCATGTAGCTGTACGCCAAGCGATATTAATGACTCCACAACTAGGATCAGCAAGTTGAGAGAAAGCAGACTTGGTTAAATCAATGCAACCCGGATCGCAACCTGCACATTTATCGATAAATTTGACAATAATTGATTTTCCTGTTGCAACATTTTTGACCTCGGCACATTGGAAACAAAAATCAAAATTAGTCATCGGTATTGCAGCAATGGAGTCACTTGGTTTTGCATTGTATGGTTTAAGGCCATCACGACCGTAGCAAGCAGCATTCTGGAGTTGATCAGCCTCGTAGTATGTTGTATGGACGTCTGTTTCACTCATCGATGATGATGATGATGATGATTTGGTTGAATTGGTTGAACTAGTTGAATTGGATGTCTTTGTCTTGGTATCTGTAGTCTTTTTTTTTCTATCCGCAGCATTATCGAGTGGATTGTCTGAGTTTGCGAGACTTGGGGTATTTGTGGTAGCTGGAGTATTTGGTGAAGCTGCAGAATTTTGTGCAGCTGGAGTTTTTGGGGTAGCTTGAGTTTTTGGTGTAGCTTGAGTATTTTTGGTATCTTCTTGTTCAGCTGGAGTATTTTTGTTATCTTGTGCAGCTGGAGTATTTTTGGTATCTTGTGCAGCAGGAGTATTTTTGGTATCTTTGTTAGGGTTGGCGGCGGCATCTTTGGTATCTTGGGTTGGGGTTTTTGTGTTAGTTGAGCCAGCAGGAGTACTTTCAGATTTTGATTGACTTTCGTCACGTCGAATAACAACATTTTGTGTAGAAGGATTATTTGATGTATTTGGTGTAGAAGGTGTAGAAGGTGTATTTGGTGTATTTGGTATAGAAGGTGTATTTGCTGGTGTAGAAGGTTTATTTTGTTGAGAATTATTTGGTGGAAGCACACGTGCAGCTCCCATATTCCAACCTTCATTATCATCTCTTTTAAATAAAGAAGTACTATAAGGTGAAGAAAATGGAGCTGCAGAAGACAAAATAGCGGCAGCAAAGAGAAGGCCCAATGAAAAGAAAATTGAGGAAGATTTCATGTTTGAATACGTGAAATAAGTATAATAACTGTTTTTAAACTATTTTGAAAACGGCTTGAGAAAAGAGAGATTGAAAGAATAGAAAAGAAAAATTTGACTTTGTAAAAGTCAAATAAAGGAAAGGGTATAATCGAAAATTCGGTATAGATGGTTAGCCGTAGAGGGGAGAAGGGATTGAAAATTTTTGTTGCTTGCAAAGATAGCAACGAGTGGGGGGTCTTTAAGCTTTTTTAAAGTTAAAAAGGAAGAAATTAAGCCAAGAGCTTGTGGAAATCAGATATTCGTTTAAAATCATAAAAATTTCTCTGTCACATGCTCGTGGCTTTATTTGTTGGACCAATTATGTGGGTATAAGCTAAAATCCTGAGCATTAAACGCATTTCTGCGTCAGACAAATTTATTGCAATCGAATTATTTGCATTATTTATTTCATTTCACCTGCACATAATTTATTCGCGAGGACAGTATAATTTTATTCTTTCGGGTCATTGGGAAACAGACTAATAATCTGTAGATATATGCTAAATTACACAGATTTATGCATAATACATATTTACAGATTTTTATATGTAACCCTTAAGATTTTTCGTGTAGTTATCTTAATTTTCATTAAATGCAAAATAATACATAATATATGAAAGATAAAATTGTTTATTGGTAGAATCTTTTTTTAGGACTCCGTATAATTCGTGGGGACATGATATAAACAAGGATGCAAATAATCGTTCAATCACGTTTCGTTGTCTGACAATTTTTTAACTCTCGGTTTATCTACCGTTGCGGTAGAATTTCATCATGCATAATTGTAATTGTTATATAAGTAGACCAAAAAATTCATTTATTTTATAAAAAAAAAAAAAAAAAATTGATATTAAATCTCTTATTGTCATTGTTGCTTAAATAATATTTCTTATTAAATTGCATAAATTAATTATTATTATTATTAATTAATATTAAAAACTACTAAAAAAAAAATAAATAAAATAAACTGTTTGGAGAGTAAATATGACAATTTTTAATTTTAATAATTTGGAGTTTTGATCCTATTGATCATATATAGCATATTACAGAGAAACCTCCCTAAATCTCAATGAGTTCACCCCTATAGTTTAACAACGTGTATTTAGAGAACAATAAGAAAAGGGGGCATTTAGAAAGGTCTAGTACATATTCGGATCAAAATTTGATTTCCGTAAAATGCATGCAGACTTTTTTGAATTAATTAGATACTAAATAAGGATGTACCTACAACATTATTGTTATAACATTTAATAAAAAAAAATTCTTTAAACATCGCCAAGCATTAATTTACGGTGTTGTTTATTGGCGACTTTTAATATTATTTATAAAATTTTACTTTTGAATAGTCAATGTCATCAAAATAAAGACTGATTCAAAAATTCAAAACTTCAACATTCCAATGATATATAGCAATTAATTCTTTATTCAATTCTATCATTACCTCACCACGAAACTGGATTTTCATCACGCAACCAGATTGTTGATAATGTCAAATTTATTGGTTATCCCGTTGAAATTTGATAAAATATATATTTGCTTTTTTAAATGTCCAAGTACCAGCTCAATACATATCCAAAAAGTCATGTTAGTGTATTTTTAGTCAAAAATTAGGATAAATGCTAGATAAAATTTTGACTTTTGCCTTTTTTTCATCCTTTTTATACAACAGTAAGGGTACAACTGCAACGTTTATGCAATCAATTCTTTGAGTTTTGATTAGCATATGTTTCAAGAGAGCAAACAAACAATGCATCAACACATATATATACATGCGTACCTTTCTCCATAAAAAATATTGAAAAATCAAAGATCCTAATCGCAAAATGCAAAAGAATTAATTATTTGTAAAATAAAGACAATCCGATTGAGCCTTCTTTATATTAATTACTATGCACACTACAAGGTTTCTCATGTGAATATAGTACATATAATGTGCATTGTAATGATGATAATAATCTTTGACATTTGTAACCATAAAAGTTTATACTAAGTTATAATATTACTCTAATTCTTGAAGCTTGTTTTTATAAGATTAAAGGCATTGTAACTCAATTTCCAGAATGCCATTGTTTTCATATATATATCTATGTTGGCAATTTTTTGCGATCAACCGATTTGGTCTGCCAAACACGCTAATGGACAATGAATGACTAATAGTCAAAACGGTTTTAATTTATATAATATTAGCCAATCATACATCAGGAAGTTTGAAAATTTTAACATGTAATTTTACCCTTTTTATTAATAAAATTAGCATTAAACTATTTTAAATAAGTTAATCAACTATTAAACAATTTTAGTTATTTAACTATATATACAACTTAATTAAAGTTGTTTAATACTAATTTTATTAATATTATTTTTTAATGGGCCTTTTGTAAAATATTTTTCAAACTTCCTGATGTACGTACGTACGTATGGGCGAAAATTTTTAAAAATTAAGTGATATAATAGACAAAGTTATTAATAATCAAAAAATTAAGTGATATAATAGACAACGTTATTAATCAACAAATCAAATACAATTATTCAATTAAGTTTATTATATTTTAATCCCGGCTACACGAACAAATTTTATCATTTATATTTAATCATCACTCAAACCAAAAATTCCGCCCCATACGATTACCGGGTTTGCAATATAAATATTTGGTCATTTCGATCAAATAATTTTTTTTAAAAAATTCGTCAGTTGGCCTGCAAATGACCAAGTGACAATTGATTTATCTAAATATCAGATATACCGATATTTTTAGATATATATTGAATAATTATTATATATTGTAAAAACGCACCTATGATGGTTTTGCACCTATTACAGTATTTTATAAAATTTTTTGTATAAAAAAAGTTTTTTTTTCTTCACATTAGGATTAGTATTTAGGGTTAGATTTAAGGGTTACGTGACGTAAAGCATTTTTGCCTAGAAAACCATGCACCAATTAATTAACTAGTTTTTTTTTTGCGATAATGTATGCATAGGCGTAAAACACCATTGGTTCGTTATATATATATAACGTGTAAATAATTAACCTGACATTTATTTTTCTATATTGGCAATATAAACCAGGTTTTGACGCATATCAGGTAGCTATAGGAAAATTTTTATCTGATATATATCTATTACATACTTAATGTTTATGCTTATGTTTATGCTTTTGACCTGTAGAAGAAATCATGGGAAATAGCAAATTTTTAATTCCAAAATTTATGAAATAATTGTAATGTATACATAAGGCTATAAGAAAATTTATTAGTCGATAAAAAATGGCTTTCGGAAATCATACCAGAACCGAACAGAGTTTTAAAATACTAATGTTGCGGCAAAATAGAGAATTCACACCTAATACATTGTCAAAATCAAATGTATTTCTTTAAGAGCTTAAATCAATTTTATTGATTTATGTAGGCCCAAGATCGTAGAGAATGTTTTGATGAATGCTACGAGAATTTATCATCTTAAATGAGTTTGAAATAAATTTTTAATTAATTTTTCTATTTACTAAAACTTATATTTATTAAAACCAATTCTTAAGGAGTAAATAAATTTATATCCTTTTAATATTCAAAATCACAAATCATTCTCAAAAATACGAATTTTGTAAAGTTTTTTTTTTTATATTTTATCGCTCTTTGCAAAAACAATGCGACAAATAATATTATCATTATTAAAACAATGATAATCATAGGGCTCACAAAAATCATTTGACACAATTCGCATTATTTGTCGCAAGAGCGATAATAAACCAGTGGATTTTTTTTTTAAAAAAAAAAAAAAAATTTATAAAATTTTATCTCGTCATGAAAACCAAGAAATTAAATATGTATGGCCTAACTGTAAAAGTAATTTTACAGTTTTTGCTTCAATTAATGCATATTATTATACAAATGAATACATATATATATATATATATATATATTGTTGTATTGGATTCCTCTTAATATGCTTATAACGTTATGTTACAATGCAATTTTTTCATTTGTATTAATATTAACTACACACAGTGGCTCTCGATATAACGGACCATCGATATAACGGATATTGCTTAATACGGAGAATTATAATGGAACCAAATTATGATTTACTATAATATCTTATATATCATGAGATTTTGATATAACGGAACAAAGAACTGGAACCATGGCCTCCGTTATATCGAGAGCCACTGTGTAATAAAGATCTCGAGATATAGATTTAATATCGAATACCTGAAATTTAACACGTCTCGGAGATCATTTATAATTTTTTTTGTTTTATTAAAAGCATATGTGTGCCGCAAAAAATTTATCTGTTATTGTGCTAATTTTACCGTAAATTCTCCCAGGGTGTACCAACCCCCCCTAGCGTAGCGTCACCACCCTAAAAAATTTCGCTACTAATTCGCCAACCAATCAGATTTCGAGATCAGGTGTAACGCGAAAAAACGCGAAAAATCATAAATCAACAATTTACCTATTAATCTGCTTACTGCGCACTAACAAAAAGTTTTCCTTATGAAATTTTGGTACTATAGAGACTCTTTCTAACCTAATTCAATAGCAGACCCTAACCCTAATTTAACTGCGAAAAATTTTTAGCGAAATTTTTTAGGTTGGTGACGCTAGGGTCTTAGGGGAGTACCTTCGAAATTTGGCCTAAATTAAACTTAATTCGAGCCATAGCTCCCATGCTCATTTTGAGAATTACGATAATTAACGTTAACATTAGTAAAAATAATTTGGCATTGAAAATCATAATATAACATACCAGCCTGGGTTGATATCAATCCGGAGACTGTAACCAACCATCTAACTATATTCGATTAGAAAAAAAACAAACCACTATATTTTAATGCAGTTTTAAGTTATATTAAATATGTCACGCCTGTTGATTAGTTTATAATAAAAATTTAATAAAAACATATAAATTCACTATAAACTTTAAGCCTAATTAAGCATATCAAACAATAGTAGATTAAAGATTATTTAGAAGGTATGGTAAATTTTCATCATGGGAAAATTCACTACGGGTGCTACATCTTAAAATGTACTAAGTAAATAAAGGACGATTATTTAATGCAACTCGCACAATATGATTGATAATGCATAATAAGTTAGATTTGCCGCATAAAATATGTTGCTATTAAGTAAATTTTCGCAAATTGGCTCTTTAAATACAATTCCGAAAGGCCCCGAATAGAAAATCAATCAACGCAACTTACGAGCAAGGTCGAGAAGAGGAAGTATTCCGAATGGTGGGTTCCGTGTGTTATGGCGCAAAACGTAGCGTAAATATGAATTTGGATGCAGAATAGCGCATAATTATTTAAAATTATTATATTAAATAATCAAGACGCATAATTTACTTTTGTTGCATGCATAATTAATGGTTTATTGCTGCATAACCCTGAGCTCAGGGTCCTAAGTAAAAATGTCCAGGACCTCTGAAAATCTTATGAGAACTAAAATCGGGACCTTAGATCTAATCTACATTATATTCAGGGTTGGTCATATCACTGGTCGACCAAAAATTTGTTGGTCAAACTGGTCCGGTCAAATTGGTCAAATGGTCTGGTCAAATTGGTAGTCTATTAAATAAATAAATCTAATATACAATAAATATATACTATATAAATATATATGCATATATATACTATATATTTAAATATCCTTTGACCAATTTGGCCAATACTAAACCCTTTGACCAACTAGTCAAATTGGTCAAACTGGTCTGGTCAAGCTTGACCATTGACTGGTCCATGCCAATCCTAATTATATTATATAAATTTCTATTTTATTCTAAAGCTGCACCCTAACCTTGAAAAATATAAAGATAGTGATTTTCTTCTGGTTTAAATATAGTTGTTTTTTATTTAGAATACTTTCTTAAAATTTTATAAATTTTGTATACTTTTCATAATTATAAGATTTTTTAAAAAGAAAATACTTATAATTTTAAAACTGCAGTTATATGTAAAAATTTTTATGCTGTACAAAAATTACTTAAGTAACAAAATAAATTGTCTTAGTATTAAATGCATATCTTGCACTCTATAATGTGCTTATATATTATACTATAATTTGATTTGCTAAATTTGCAATTATTATTTTTTTAAAAAATAAACAAATTATTGTTAAAACCTTTAAATTAGAGTTAGGTTAGAAGATTTTAAAAAAATTTTAAAATTTTTTTGTATTTATATACAAAATTTTGTACTAAACAAGTTTACTTAGTAAAAATAAAAAGGTTATTTAAATAAAATTTGTATTTTTTATTTTTTTTACTAAATTTTATTAAAACAATCTTTTTAATTCTACTAATTAAACTTGTTTGGTACAAAATTCTTTAGTATTTAATTAGTGATCCATCTAAGAACTATAGTTTTTTATAATAAAATTTGGGGCATATTTAATAAAGTCTTATAATAGAGTGGAATCTGGCGCTGCTCTCTAAGTGAAGTTGTTTTTTTACTAAGCCAACCTTTCTTCAACTTTAACAAAAGTTGTAGAGCAAGTTTTTGTGATTCTAATAGTAGTAAGATCAGTAAAGTTAATCTGATAGTTCTTGAGATATTTTAAGTTTTTCTCCTTACAATCATATAAATTTCTTTACAAATTGTAAAGGAATTTTATATGATTGTAAAGAGAAACCTTAAAATATCTCAAGAACCACTGGATTAACTTTACTGATCTTACTACTATTAGAATCACAAAAACTTGCTCTACAACTTTTGTTAAAGTTGAAGAAAGGTTTGCTTAGTAAAAAAACAACTTCACTTAGAGAGCAGCGCCAGATTCCACTCTATTATAAGACCTATATTAAATATGCCCCAAATTTTATTATAAAAAATTATAAAAAATCTATAGTTCTTATATGGATTACCAATTAAATTTGTTAAACTTTTTATTTAAATTATTTAAATACTAATAAATAACAATAATGATTTTGTTTAATAGATAATTTATCTAAATAATTATTTTAATTTCAAATATTTATAACTTTGGATCTGATAGCATAGTGGTTATGCTTCAAGGTCTCAAATTGCAAGGTTGCCAGTTAAAATCCAAATGGCGGTGATTTGTAAAAAAGCCAGCTGGGCTAGGCTAAATTAGGGAACTGCAATACAAGAAACTGGGACATCAATTGACAGACTTAATTTCTAAAATGGGCAGTAATCTGCAATCAAGGCTATGGTGACGAAAGCTGTGCCAGAGCCCCAATTTGAAATTACTGAAGTTACAGAATGTAATGCGAGGCCAAAGTCAGGACATATAGATATAGGGCCTCAAAAGTAGAAACTAAGGAATTTGACTATTTTTTGAAAATTGACCTGTTTGTTTGATCAGGTGTAAAATTTCAGGCCCAATCTTTTTTACTTAATAATAAAAGTCTGATTACTTAATAAATTTTTGCAATACAACGGTTAAAAGCTTTTGATGCTATAATCTAAAAATAGATTTACCGAGATTTACCGATAGTAATACAGATCTACAGATCTAATAATCCTGTTTAAACAGGTTTGTTAATCATGAATAACCTAATTTTAGATTGTTTTGATTTGTGTAACAAAATAGTTTTGCCGATTTTCTCAAAACCCGTGATCGGCCAAATTTTCTGGTTTCTACTTTTGAGAGCCCATATGAGCTCGTGACAGTTGTAGTCTGAAAATCAGCTGCAAAGATATCTGGCCACTACAGCGGTCAGTGCAATAGGTTGTTTTTGGGCGGTGTAAAAGCAAGCTGGAGGAAGTCGGGTTACAATCGGTAGAAATAAAAATAATAACTACGGTTGTCATAAACTTACCAAGAAAGTGAAACTGGCAAAACTTTCAAAGAAAAAAAAATTTCAAATATTTATTTATAATTTATATTAAATGTTAATTTATTAAAAAATTTTTGTATCTATAGCTACTAGTAAAATAGTAAAACAATAAAAATAATAAAATTAATAAATTAGTAAAATATTTATTATTAATAGTATTATAGAATAAAATTCTAATTATATTTTATAATTAAAATAAATTACAATTTATTAGAACCTGATGAATAGTTAGCTAGATAATAATAAATAAAAGTTATAAAAAGTATAATACTTTATGTGTCCAAAATTAAGCTATCTCTTTTGGCCAAAAAATTAGGCAAAAATAAAATAGCAACTTGTCGCTATGCATATGCTCCGATTTTTGGAATGCATGCAGGTAAGTGACGCACCCCAAAATTTACCTGTTACACAACAGGGTGCGTCAATTAATTGACATCTAATCCTAGCCAATCATGAGTAGCACAGGTTTGTCCTATTTTGTTTAGTGCGTCAGGGGACATCAAGTGTAACCCAGGTTACACTAGATGCACTAAAGACAAAAAAAACCTGTGCCGTATATTTTCATTATTTTTACTGTATTAAAGTATTAGTGTATCTAACCGCTACATTTTTTTTTCTTTTACATAGTGTTGATTTCTTTTGTACCTTTCCTGTCGTTCTTTGGCATCGTCGTTTTTTGGTGGCATCACTCTTAGATGTTGTCATTCATTAGAATCGTCGCTCTTTGGCATTGTTGTTCTCGTGTCGACAATTTTCAGTATCTTCATTTCAAGTGTCTTCGTTTGTAAGTGCTTCATTTCATTCGGGGTCATTATTTTCGGTGTCATGATATCATAGTTTGAAGCCGCTATGTGCTAATGACATCGCTTGTGAATTGTCATCGTATGTTGGTTCAGTTTATTAATATTTGCTGTTGTCGTTGTCGCTGGTTACTACCAATTTTTTTTTTATTTAGGTATTGGTCTGTCACCGCCTGGTTGTGTCTTCATTCATTTTCTTCAAATTTGTTCTCGTATTGGTTCAACTAAAGCAATAGATAGTAGCACAGAATTGGGGTTATGTTAGCATAGAATTAGTATAAGATCTAGAGGGGTTAGGATTAGTATAAGGTAGTGCAGGATTAATGTAAGAGGAGTTAGGTTAGTATTGGACGAAAGAGTAAATTCATATATTTTAGATATTGATAAATACATATATTTTGTAATAAATAAAATGTTTATAATGAAAAAATTAGACAAAAACACTAGTAAATTCGCTCTAAGGTTTTGCTTTTGTCTTTGACAGGCTATTCTTTCCTGCTCTAATTGTCTTTGGGATTCTTGAAAATTGCTCTCTGCTAATGCGACAACTAAGAACTTCTATCAAGACATTCTAGACCATATCGTTCAAGAAGTAGAATTAAGTTAGTATAATAAATAAAAGTTTTAATAAATAATAAAGTTGTACTGTATGTTAATATTTATTACGTGATATATAATGGGTATTACAGAAATATGTCTTGTATAAACCCGTATTTAAGTAATGTATGTATAGATATAAGCAAAAAAAATTTATGAAAGTATGTATGGTTAGCACTACTTTCTTTTATAAGTAATTCCTTTTATTAGTTAGGGTCAAGGTGAGCGCCAACATTGTCCTTTTTCATGGTTAGGGTTGAAATCTTTTAAAGAATTTCTTTTACAAACTATATATACTATCTTAATTTCTACTATACATACTTTGTCAATTATACACTACATTTTTGCTATATACTCGTATATAATTACTATAAATAAATTTACTTTAAATATTTTGTAAAGTACGAATTATATATATTTTTTACTTTCGATCTCATTTTTTTATTTGCTTCAATTATTTATTTATTTATTATTTTTTTTATTTGATTTGGCGTTACTAAATTAATGTGAATAAAAAATAATACTGCATAAATATAGACATCAATAAAATGAAATTTGAATGGCGACAAATCAATAAATTATGGACATAAGTGAAAATTTACTGAAAAAGTGACATACTGGCCGTATAATGTTAGTTATACTTATTCAGTAAGTTTTCACTTATGTCCAATTATCCCATTTTTTTCTACCTTGTTAATAGAATTTTCGTGCTTACCAAAATACTTGGAAATTGCTCGCTCTTCTACACAGAATTTCTTTTTTTCTTTCTTGGCTCGCTTTTTGGCTTTTTGTTGAATTGGAAAATTGCCAAGAGTGATTTTTTGTGTGCTTACTAGAAAACAGTCGTATTATAAACAGCTTTTAGTAAACATTTGACCTGATAAACCTTTTGAAGCGACTCAAAGTATGAAAGTCTATATTAAATAACTTATTTTAAATACTTAGGTTAATAAATATTATAAACTAAAAAAAAATTAGCACAAATAAAATAAAATAGTAATATTTATAAACTCGAATACTTAAAGATTCCAAATTGGTGGATGCAGGCTTTGTATACGCGCATTTACGTACTACTTATTCATACATCATTATACCTTTTCAATTATTCCATTTCGTGTACAACTATTTATAATATAAAGTAATAATTAGTACATTATATAGAACATTAACCAACTTTTATTCACATTTACTTGAGTAAATCCCAAAAAGAGCAAATTGGTTTGACGAGTTTATACATATAAAATTTTTGTTTTAAAATTTTGAATTAAAATAATTTTGGGTCAGCTGATAAATAATTTAGGGTAAAAAATGATCAAAATGATCAGCTGATTAATAATTTGAGGAGCTAAATAATCAATTTAGGGTATCAAAAAAGGTCCAATTCCAAAAATCGGAGCATATGGCGACCCTATATAATTGACCAATCATTTTAGAGATTGGCAATCATATATAAGGGTATAGGCATTTATCATCTGATTTTTTAGAGGGGGAAGGGGTCAGAGGGATTATCAGGTGCTATATAATATAGAATTATTAGCCAATCAAAATTGCTCAAAATCACTATTTAAAATTTTTAATAATAATGATTAAAGAGTAAATTTATTCATTGCCCCATATGGTGCGCCTTATATGTCGCTCTCCCAATCAAATTTCAAGATCAGGTGCAACATTACATGATCAAAAAATTTAAAACAAATGTTCATTTTGTCAAAAATCGTCTATAACTTAAAATTGAGTATATTAAACTACTCTTAGGATTCTAACAAAAAAATTCCTTGCAAATTTTACTATAAAAACCCTCCTTTCACCCATACACACAATCTATACCTCACTCTAACCCTATCTAATGAAAAAACGTGTTATTTTAATTGTTTTGATTTTACGTTACACCTGATTTTATGATCTGCAGCAGGTGCGACAACATCGCATGTGCGATATATAAATTATTTCATAATTAAAAATATAAAAATTTTATTTTATATTAATCTCTGGCAATGATTTTTTTTATAATTGCTAATCCAAATTAGATAAAAAATTTCTGAAGATATAAATTATATTTGGCTACAACCTATTAAAATTTTAGCCAATTTGGATTAGTAATTCTTGAAAAATTGCTTAATTAGACTTAGATTTAATTATGGCTTGGTCTGGGTCCAGTGTTTAAAATTGGTATGCGGAATCTGTGGAGCGCAGATTAAATATTTATTCCACATGTTTTTTTTTTAATACATGCGGATTCCGCAAATATAAAAAAACAAATTCCGCAGAATTTCTGCATATTATATTTTTTTTTATTCCGCAGATTCGATATGAGGTGAATCTGTAGACATTTGTTATATAAAACCAATCTTCTTTATATAGAGATAATGCATAAGCTTAATCTCAATATAACGAAGGATTTTAAAATTCTCAATTATTCTGCATAAAAATACTACGGCAAGAATAATTTGTGCTTAATAGCAACTATTTTATGCATACTGCTTAAACTTAAATAAGCATCTACAGAATTAACTAATCTCTAATGCATTAGATTAAGAATGCCATTTTTGGCAATTTTAGTAAATGGCTAGTATAATTATTATGGTATGGTATTAAAATCAAAAGTCACGCATGCTCAAAATTTGTCTGGCATATCTGAAATGAATTTTATTTGGTGAAAACATTTGCATTAGCATTAGTTGTAAATTATGCATAATTACAGAATATGCACTCAGAAATTTGCACAAGGGATATGTGATAATGAGAATGAAAATAGTAGGTCCCATAGAGAGGGAAGGTCATTGTAATCTATAGCTGAATAGATGTTTGTTGGCATAATCTCACACCCTTGTTTTCATGCGGCCTTTTATTGAATTAGTAGTTACTATATATGGGGGATGGCTAAAGCCATGTACCCACGTGATTTTTTGAAATTTTAGTTAAAATTCGTATCAGAGTCTGTTTAGCATTAGGGTCGGGGTTAGGGTTAGGACCAATATAGATAAAATTACCTCTCGACAATTTTTATTAATGGCCCAAGATAGGTTTAAAATGCCGTTTTTATGTTCTTGCGTTTTTTTTTGTTTTTTGACTTCTTCGGGCTGATCCGTGTAAACAAAATTTCGCGACTCCGTTTGGTTGATTTACACGAAAATGTCACGTGGGTACATGGCTTTAGACGACCCCTATATATGGAAGGTAATTAATGATTTGATTATGCAACCTGCGCCAAACCTGATTACCAAATTCAGTCTTGTTTCTGTCGCTAGTTTTATAGTTTTCCTTGCCCCTGCTTATCATTTTTTTGATCTATCCTATCAACTTATGTTGATTCAAATGTGATTGTAATCAAGTAATTTGATTCAATTATGGAATTAGTTAAAAATTCTTAACTAAGTGAAAAAATAAAAAAGCTAGTTTTTACATATTAAATTAATTTTTCGCAACTATATTGTTATTAATTAAAAATGTAATCCGCATATTAATAAATAATTCCGCAACTATATTGTTAATAAAAAATGTAATCTGCATATTAATAAATAATTCCGCAATGGGTGTGGCGACTTAGGGAAGTTGGTAAGTTGTCACCCCCAAGTGGCAGGTCTAGGGTTCAAATCCCACTGGCAACGCTTTGGAAAAATAGACCTGTGTTAGGGTAACCATTTCCTGTCGATCAGTTGGGTATATTACCTGTAGTCCTTGGTTACCATCTTGAATGGGAGCTTTCGGGTGAAGTTGTGTCCAGTGACACAGCCAAATCCAAGGAACCGGGGAAATGGAAACCCATTTGGAAAGTCCTAAGTAAGGAGGTAGCAACGATCTTCAACGGTGCTACCAGAACCGGAATATTGGAAACCGGAGCTGGAGAACTGGATGATATGACCTTCGGAGTAGAGGGTCCACCAACCTGGCCGCCGGAGCCGTACCGGAGGAAAAGGACCTATGTTCTGGAATTAGGTACCAGGGGAAGAAAAACCATAGTAGCACCTAATGCTAGGTAGATCAACCCTTCCGGGCCAACTGGTTTGGAAGTTTGGGGCACCCGGTGATGGACCGGTAGGAAAGTAATGGTAGGTACCGGGGTCGGTGTGAACCTTACAAGGGCAGAAGTAGGTAATGGTAGCGGTTAGGTACCCCCTGACTGCAAGTTGCTTGCCTCAGTGAGTGCGTAAGTTACCGAAGTGTAGGTAATACCTGTGTGGGACAGGGACTGCTCTACCAAGTTTACCCGCGAGGATAAATTAGTCCTAAGGGGATGTAGGTAGCATCCGGGACTGTCTTCGACTGACTAATGTATCGGAGGGCTGTACCGGTGATCACAAGTAGGATTGACATGCGAAGCGTTGGACCAGAGGGTTTAAATAGACAATCCCCTAGTTGGGTTGTAGGTATGGCAACTAGTGTAGAACCTTCGGGCGGACTACTTAAATTAGACAACCAAAAGTTGTACGTGTGGCTAGTTGTACTCTCATTCAATGTAACTCAATTGTGGGTGCGCCCAAAGAGGCGCCCTTGATCCACAGGCTTGATTAAATAAACTCTGACCCAAAGAGGGAACTTTAACACAAAAAAAAAAATAAATAAATAAATAATTCCGCAACTTTTATTAAAATATTAAATGTATTCCGCATATAATTTTAAAATCCAATTTTAAACACTGTCTGGGTCTGGTCCAAAGTCTGTAGATTGGTTTGAGTTCAAATATATTTATATGTATTTTTTGGTGCTAAAAAAGTTTATTTAGTGCATAAAGTTAGAATTCATTAGTAAAATTTTGTGAATCATAAGATTTTATAGAATTTTATTAATAAAATTCTTAAAATTTACAAATTTTTATTAATTAATTCTAACTTTATGCACTAAGTAAACATGTTTAGCATTTAAAAATACATCAAATCGGTATAATTATTTTTATTTTACTTGAAATTTAGAGAATTTTGGATTTTTGATCAAAAAAGTCAAATTTAAGCATCATTTCTCCAAATTTCAAGTAAAATAAAAACAACTTTGCTTATTTAATGTATTTTTAGGTGCTGAACAAGTTTATTTAATCCTTAAAGTTAGAATTAATTAGTAAAATATTATGAATCATAAGATTTTATTAAATTTTATTAATAAAATTCTATAAAATGTTATTATTCACCAAATTTTACTAATTAATTCTAACTTAATGCATTAAGTAAACTTGTTTAGCACCTAAAATACATTAAATTTGTAGAGTTGTTTTACTTTACTTGAAATTTGGAGAAAAGGTGCTTAAATTTAACTTTTTTGATCAAAAATCTAAAATTATGCATCTATTCTCTAAATTTCAAGTAAAATAAAACCAATTATGCCAATTTGAAATATTTTTAAATACTATACATGTTTACTTAGTGCATAAAGTTAAAATTAATTAATAAAAATTTGTGATTATAAGATTTTATAGAATTTTATTAATAAAATTCTATAAAATCTTATAGTTCACAAAATTTTACTAATTAATTCTAACTTTATGCACTAATTAAACTTATTCAGAAACTAAATATATATTAAATCAGCAGGATTGTTTTTATTTTACTTGAATTTTGGAGAAAAGATGCTTAAATTTGTCAAAAATCAAAAATTATGCATCTAATATCTAAATTTCAAGTAAAATAAAAACAATTATGCCAAAATCACCTGGTAGGAAGTACAATGTACGAAATAAAGCTCACTGGCCTAACCAATAGTAGAACACCAACTGCTTTACAAGAAGTTAGAAGTAGTACAAAAATGTATTATGAAATCCAGTTGGGAGTAGCTATATCATATAGGAGGAGTGAGAGCTAGCATGCTGAGGATAGGGGTGGTTCTTACTTGGGCCAGTTACGCAACATAGCCGGTGCTCACCTACTTTTAGGGGAAGTATCTGCTAACCAATCCAGATAGCATATCTGCAGTAATATACGATGGATTACTGAGAGTAGTGGGTAAAGCTTAGCTTGGCCCCCACCAGCGTATGGGTAATCTCAGAACACCAAGGTTTAGGAAGTAACTGTGAGGTTCGATCGTCTTGGCAAGGCCNTTCACAAAATTTTACTAATTAATTCTAACTTTATGCACTAATTAAACTTATTCAGAAACTAAATATATATTAAATCAGCAGGATTGTTTTTATTTTACTTGAATTTTGGAGAAAAGATGCTTAAATTTGTCAAAAATCAAAAATTATGCATCTAATATCTAAATTTCAAGTAAAATAAAAACAATTATGCCAAAATCACCTGGTAGGAAGTACAATGTACGAAATAAAGCTCACTGGCCTAACCAATAGTAGAACACCAACTGCTTTACAAGAAGTTAGAAGTAGTACAAAAATGTATTATGAAATCCAGTTGGGAGTAGCTATATCATATAGGAGGAGTGAGAGCTAGCATGCTGAGGATAGGGGTGGTTCTTACTTGGGCCAGTTACGCAACATAGCCGGTGCTCACCTACTTTTAGGGGAAGTATCTGCTAACCAATCCAGATAGCATATCTGCAGTAATATACGATGGATTACTGAGAGTAGTGGGTAAAGCTTAGCTTGGCCCCCACCAGCGTATGGGTAATCTCAGAACACCAAGGTTTAGGAAGTAACTGTGAGGTTCGATCGTCTTGGCAAGGCCCTTGCACCTACTTGGGAATATAGAATCAGCAATATGAGAGAAGCAGTGAATATAGTAACTATATAGTAAGTAGCGGAATGACAAAATAGGGAGTAGTCCAAAAATCCAGGTTATACAGAAAATGGAGTATGGAAAGCTCTAGTAGGTTTAGGTCACAGATAGTCAAGAATGTCTGAGTCTCTTGTACTTAATATAGTATAATATTGTATCACATAATATATACAAACATATACTTAATAATAAAGTCTTCGGGGCATGACCTTATCTTAAAAATAAAAAAAAACAATTATGCCAATTTGATGTATTTTTAAATACTAAACATGTTTACTTAGTGCATAAAGTTAGAATTAATTAATAAAAATTTGTGAATTATAAGATTTTATAGAATTTTATTAAATTAATAAAATTCTGAACTCTTTCTGACGATCATTTGTACAAATTTCTGAACAAAAGAAAAACAAAAAATTTTTTAGTAAAAGACGAAGTAGCTGTATATAATACTGGTTTTTATAAAGGTCAACCTTTTCTTCTATTCAGGGGGCTCCTTTATATATTCAACATGCAAGCCAGAAGCGCCGGTTGTGCAAGATAACTATTAGTGGGTGCCCTTGGTACAAGAAATTCTAGTGGAAGTTTTCTTTCGTCGACAAAGTTTTCCAGTCTGGCTAGGCGGTGAACTAAAAAATGAGTTTTTCAATACTCTCTCTAAGGTTTTTTTGGTTACAAGAACATATTTGACCATATACCCTCTACCATATTCTCGCTTGAAGCAGTTTTTTTGGAATTTTTGACAGAAAGTGGGAATTTCGGCATACCCCCTTCAAAAGATCGGCATTGTTGTTCCTATCCTAATCGAGAAGAAGGCATACAAGTAGATAAACAGGAACAGATGTATAATAAGACATGGCACAATAGAGTAGGCAGATCTGTGGAACTAAATTTCAGAACGTTCTTTTGTTTCTTTTATGTACATCATCAGAAAATTTTTTAGATAGATACTAATCGATATATAACAATTAATCGTTTTATATCGATTAAAAAATAATGTTATATATCGATAAACTAGATAAAACTCGATATATATCTATAATCGATATATATCGTAATTAAATATAAATCGATATACATCAGCTAATCGATTATTATCATGTACATTTGAATCGATAAATAACGATTATAAGTTATTAATCGTTATATAGCAGATAGCAGATAGTAGACCATCTACTATCTGCTATCCGCTATATAACGATTAATAACTTATAATCGTTATTTATCGATTCAAATGTACATGATAATAATCGATTAGCTGATGTATATCGATTTATATTTAATTACGATATATATCGATTATAGATATATATCGAGTTATATCTAGTTTATCGATATATAACGTTATTTTTTAATCGATATAAAATGATTAATTGTTATATAGAGTGTCTTCAATTAAAAGGGCCCATTTTTACATATATTTTATTTTGAGATATTTGAGTTTAATTATTTGTTTTGATTTTCGGACTGATCCGGGATCAATCAAATTTCACGATATTGATTGGTTAAAGACGGCAGGTGACTATTGGGTAAACTCGTGACGTGTTGGCTCTACGCAGCCTCATGTAATTTTTCTTTTTACATTATCTTGATTTTTTATTATGTAATTCGACTTTCATTTATAATTAAAAAAAGTCAATCATGTCAAAATTTATATGAATTTAACGAAAACTCATTTTTCAAAAAAATGTAAAAATGGGCCCTTTTAATTGAAGACACCCATATATCGATTAGTATCTATCTAAAAATTTTCTGATGCACTATCAAATTAAGGTTTTGCATACAATGCGTGTCAATATTTTAGCCTTATTGTAATACATTATTTTTTTCAGACTTTTTTTTTTATTTTTTTTATACAGTATTTCGATTAAAATAAGTATTAGGTTTTAGTTTTTATTTTCTTTTTTCGCTATTACTAATTAGTTTATTGTAATTCATAGATTTTATTTCTACCGGAGAAGATGAAATAGAATGTAAAGATCTGAACCAGTATGGCCAGAACTGGTATACGAGTAAACTGGATAAGTACCAGTTTCTAGTTTTCATTTTTTTTTTATTGTTTCCATTCTTCTTACTAAATAGCTTTTTTTTTTATAAGTTTTATTTCTACCGGGAAAGGTAAAATAGAATATAGAGATCCAGATTGGGGAAGGGCCAGAACTGGTACACAGGAAATATTAAAGTGGGTGCTAATTATTATTCAATATTTCTTTTATTCTAATCATGAATTCCTTTGGGTAACCATCCGGTAAAATACGATAATTTTTTAGTTGCGACAAATTGGCCCTTCTACGTGTAACTGGATAAGTACCAGTTTCTAGCTTTGTTGTTTTCCATTCTTTTTACTAATTGGCTTTTTTTTATAGATTTTATTTCTACTGGGAAAGTTAAAATAGAATGTGAGATCTGGACTGGAGAAGGACTAGAACTGGTATATGTATAACCAGATAAGTACCAGTTTTTAGCTTTCGTTTTTTCTTGTTGTTTTCCATTCTTCTTATTAATTGGCTTTTTTTTATAAGTTTTATTTCTACTAGGAAAGGTGAAATAGAATCCAAAAAGGGCCAAAACTAGTATATACGTAACCAGATAAGTGCCAGTTTCTAGCTTTTATTATTTTTTATTGTTTTCACTCTTCTCATTAATTGGGGTTTTTTATAAGTTTTATTTCTACCAGGGAAGGTAAATTAGAATATGGAGAGCTGGACTAGAGAAGGACTAGAACTGGTATACATATAACCGGATAAGTACCAGTTTCTAGTTTTCATTTTTTCTTGTTGTTTTCTGTTCTTCTTACTAATTAGCTTTTATTTTATTTTATTTTTATTAGGAAAGGTGAAATGAAATGTATAGATTTGGACTAGAAAGGGCCAAAACTGGTACATGCGTAACTGGATAAGTACCAGTTTTTAGTTTTTGTTTTTTTCTTGTTGTTTTCCATTCTTTTTACTAATTGGCTTTTTTTTTATAAGTTTTATTTCTACTAGAGAAGGTGAAATAGAATATGGAGATCTGAACTAGGGAAGGGCCAGAACTGGTACATGCGTAACCAAATAAGTACCAGTTTCTAGTTTTCATTTTTTTCTTGTTGTTTTCCATTCTTCTCACTAATTGGCTTTTTTTTTT